>VWZO01022422.1:176631-214540 GCA_013396975.1 Bucco capensis
ATGGTGGATTATGAGTGTTATGATATACAAATACTTCTTAACCTAGTATACAGTGGCAAAATTCTGGCGCAGGGTGTTCTGGATACCAGAGGTTTGCAGGAGTTTCAAAGCAGATTGGACAAATCAATGGAAGAAAAATCTATTGAGCTACTAGACCAAGTGAAACCATCCATCTAAAGAAGCCTTGAACTTGCATACTGGTGGAGTCTGCCTGAATAAACTACTAGTGTATCACTAGGAGTTTATTCTGCTTTCACACACTTCTCTGAGCAGGTGTTTTTCACTATTACTGTGAGATCCATCCTTAGCCCGAGTCATTCTGAGAGGATTTTGAGTAGTACAATTCACTACCTTTTTTTTTGTCTTTCAAGCAGTGACAGCTTTGAAGTGACATAGAGAGGGCTCTGTGCTTAGTTGAAGCTTTTGAATTGTAGCTTGGTGTGAATAACTAAATGTTCAAATTCCTTAGTCTAGCAGCTTTCCTACATATTTGAAAAGATGTGCCAAATTGCTAATGTATATATCCTCATTGAAAACATTTATTTTCCAGGGCAGAGGCTAAGAATATCAAACTTTGAATTTGTGTGTTCCCTCTTAAAAATTTAAATTCTAACTGGGATAATAATGTATTATTAAATTGTAACAGATAATAAATATCTCAGACTCCATAATAAAATTGGGTATTTTTTTATTAAATACAGTAAGTATTTAACCAATAAGTATATTATTTTCCTCTGCAGCATACTTCCTGGTCTACATAATTAGGTGAATGCCTCCTGTTTGGTTCTGCCAGCTCACTTAGCTGCTAATGTAAGGAAGCAGTGTCAGTCACTGCTGCACAGGCTTCCCAGACATCACCTTGGGATATGCCTCGTGTTTGTGCTTGCCAGTGGAAAGATCTGGCCTTCTTTGGCTCTGTCTAAAGTTTCCAATTTGTGTAAATGCATCTGTTCACCACCTTTGTCCAGGAGATGGTGGGGGGATGGCAAAGAAAAAGGGTATTAACTACTTAAAGACTGGATTGCTGCAACGTAAGGAGTCTCCTGCCAGTTTACATCATCATCTGTCTGCAGTCTTTTTTTATAAAAATAGATTTTGGCTGTTTTTATGACTGACCATTGCCAGACACACCTGTCTTATCCAGGAGAATCAGTCATAAAGACAGAATTTCCTTTCACAGGAAGTGCTGATTGAGGCTTTGCTGAGTTAGGAGAAGAAATGGTAATTTAAGCATGTTAAATGATCCTTGTATTTGTTTAGTGATCTGGACAGGTATTGGTACTTCTAGAGTTGATAAACTGGCTTATTAAACTGACTGGTTGATCTTGCCTCCTTTTATTGCCAGCTTAAAGAAGTGAATTTGTAAATCCTCTCAATGTCAAATAGTTTGTGATAACTCATGACAGATGGGGCCAGCAGACTGTGAGGGTAAGTGCATGAACATACAAGGCCACTGCAGTGTGAAGTCTGTATTTAAAGGAAAATGGACATACTAACTTTTGTGCATATTGGCCTCCACCAGAAGACTAAACTAGTTTTCAGTCTATACAGTTAATTCGGCTCCTTGTGTATTTCATGCTTGTGCTCTTAAAATGGTGATATCTTCTAAATTTGCAAATACATATTGATTAACACACTTTATATAGTTAAAATGGCTTACATAAACTCAATTTTACAGAAGTCTCTTTAAAGCTTGGAGAATTGGGACAGAAAAACAGAGACAATTTTAAAGATCATAGAGGGCTAAGTACTTTTTTGTGTTTACATTCCCCTTGAATTCTACAATTCTCTGTCTCCTTGTGCAGACACTATGTCTCTCCTTATTTAAATTCTGAGCTGATTCCAGACTTTTTTTTTTGTCTTTGCTTTTGCACCTTGTTCCTGCTGCCACTTTTCTTTCTTTTGGATACCCAGACATTGAAATGTGGATCTTCAGTGTGTGAAACCTTTTTCCAAACCTTGTGGAGTGCTGGAGGAGTGCAAGGATTTGTGATCCTCAGTAAGGGTCAGGTAGCCAGTTCTTTAGCTATGTTCTGCACCTTTTTTTGGAAACAGAGTTTCATTTAGCTTCTGTAGGCCAAGCAGAAATGGTGATAAACACTTATCTGGAGATTTTTACTTAGAGCACCCAGCAAGGTAGTTGAAAGCAATGTAATTTTAATGCAAAAGAGGTGCCTGGAAAGTAGTTGAAATGGTAATGGATGATACCATGTGCCTTCTGAGTCTCAATCCAAGAGGTATCCTGAGCAAAAAGCTAGCAAAATCTAATACAAAACTTTCTCTTTTCAGAATAAAATTATACTTTCTGAAGTAAAATCCTGTTCATAAGAAGAAACAAGGTGAAGGTGTGCAGTTCTTCTCTGCAATCAGTTTTATGTAAACTCATTGAAGTTGCTTTTGTTTCCTTACTATATTGAGAAGGAACATACAACACATACATAATGAACTATTGAAGTAAAACACTTATATAAAGAAGGTAAAATTCCATGTGCAAAGCTTCAGAGGAGTTATTTTGGTTATATAGAACACTTACTGCTGAAAAAATTCTTCCTAACAATCACTTATTAGTACATTCTGAACTAGAAAAGTCTTACTGCTCATATGTCTACTTGCAAGTTAATAAAATACAACCAATATAAAATACAAACAAAAAGTTACTCAGACTAAAGCTACATTTACATACACTAGATCAGTTCGTTAATTTTGATTGCTTTTAATGCTGAGTGATCATTTGTTATGTATTTGAGAGTCAATATAACTGAAACATTCTTTGACCTAATTAAACTTAATTATAAGCTCAATAATATTTGATTGCCAGGGTTTCATGAGCTAGCTTTGAAAAGCTTAGAGAGGATTACTTGTACCTCAGCTTATCAGAGTTGAGATAATTAAAATATATATTGTATCTGGGTCTTTTTATTTCTGTAAACACCAGTTCATAGTATGAAAGGCCTTCAGCTTGCCCAGTAAGATGTATACAATGTGTTTGAATTATGCATGACTTTTTAATATTGCTGTATGGCATAGGTGGTCAGTGCTCCATCTGGACTCAGGCTTCATTATAAAGTGACTGTTCATGATCCATTATTAATCCATCCTATGGTTGGTATAGGCTAGACACTGTCTGCTGTTGGTATTATTTGGAGTAGTGTAATGTCATTTGTTTTACGGCTATGTTTTGTTATTCTCTTGCTCTTTCTCATTAAGCAAGGCCTACAAGTGCTTGGTTGGGAAAATGTATAAACTGCTGGTTATGCCGCATTCTTTTTTCCCCCCACATTCTTGAATGTTCTCGGACTGCCTGTGTAGTGTGGCAGTACAATTACTCTATTTATTAGAATAGTTTCTCAGAATTTGGCTAGTTTTTCCAGTAGTCCTGCACTACTTAAGCTATAGCAGTTATGTATGGTATACTAAAAGTGAGGTTTTGATTAATTTCCTTTTAATATTTGTTTTTTATATCCTATGCTGCCTTTAGAACAGTGACCTTACAGGCAGATGGCAGTTAGCAGTGCAGTATTTTCCACTTACTGTTCATATCGCATTGCAGTGTAGTAATTTTATAAATTGACTCTTATTTTCTTGAATGGTGCTGGTTTTCTTTATGGTAGTCTTCTACAATGGAAAATGTCAATTCAAGTTTGAATTCAGTTTAAATTACTTCTGGGATACAGAACCAGACTTGATGTATGCTTATTTTTGACATGGCAAAATTGGGAGCATTTGCAAACAGAAATTGGGCAGATGTTATTGACAGCTGTGGAGTTGGACATCCATTAAGAAATGCATGTGGTGATTGGCCTTGATGAAGATTTGCAGAGGCAATGTAGTTACATTTTGACAATGAAATTGAATCAAGAAACAAGAGTTATTGTAGTTTGGTTTATTTGGAGGCCGAAATAAAAACTGATATTACTTCTATAGTGTTAAGTATTTTATAATCAAATATATTTTCTAAAATTAAATTTTATACGTAATCTCTGGTAACTTTGTTTTATATTGAATCTATAATATGGGCTATGCGGGCAGAATGTGTAAGAAAAATGAAGGCTCCAAATGTGCTGTGTGAGCCCTTTAGTCTGAGAGTGGAGTTTTTCCAAGTTATGTTATAGTTTTGATTAAAACAATCTACTTACAATTTTTCTATTGAAGAAGGAATGGATGGTCCATTCATCTTTAAATAATAACTGCTGGCAGTGTTTGACATAGTCCAGTGCTTATTGAAGCCTCGAGTGGAAGTCAGGTCAGGATTTCATTGAATTAGCATGGTTGTATATTTTAAAGTCCATAAATTTCTGTAATGCCAGCTACATTTTGGCTATGCCTCTAGAAGTGACCAACCATAACAGGAAATTAAGTTTGGATGAAAATACATTGGTATGCTTCTATAACAACACAGGGTTAGGATAGGCCTCCTGAGGCTGTTTGTCCCATCCATCTCTCTCTTGGTGGTTGAATTAAATGATAATGAAGTTATTCATTACAGATATTTCTTTGAGTTTCTTTTAGAAGCCTCTGCAGCTTCTCCAGGCAATCCAGTCTAGAGCCTCTCTGTATCTATTTTTAACAAGATTTTTGTAGTCACAGACCAGTTTAAGACATTGCCTTATACCATACATGACACTTCAGGTTCATCTAGGACTATAAAATCCACTGAACAGGATCCTATATCACACTTTTTCGCTGTAGACAGAACCTACTGATAAGCAGAGTTATTTGAGATGATGCCCTTTGCTTTACAGGAGTTTAAGGTGATCACTTTAATGAAATAAAAAGCAGCAGTAGTTCATCTTTTGGTTTAGGCAAATTGGAGGAGGTGCTGTGTTTGTTTCAGAAAATGAGAAATTAGTTTTATCAGTATGTTGGCTTGATTTTCATTAACTGCTAGATTATCTCTGCCTGTATCTTCTGAAGAAATCTGTTATGCTAGATTGTTGTGTTTTTTGTGGGTTTTTTGAACTATCCACATTTTAGCAGGGAAGTCATTATCAACTAACTTAAGCAAGAACTTAGCAACAAGAAAAACAGACGTGAGGCTCATAACTGTTAATATTATCAGTATTTTGTCAGTAGTACTGTTACTGTGCAGACTTTTCTGTGGGATCCTTTCTACTTTTGGCTAGTAAGAGTAGGTGGATATCTGAGGATTTCTGAGGTTACGTGATCTGCTTGACTTGTATTTATTCCAGCGTGAGCCTTAAGTTTTCTGTGTAACTTTCAGTGATCTATCCAACATCTTTATCAGACTCTCATCTGCAAATAAAAGTAATTATGGCTGTTTGATTTCCTAGGTTGCATTGTGACCAAAAATGCAAAACTTTCCAGAAGAATATTCTGCACTGCTATTGAGGGTGACTAAATTTGGAAGGGGTATGTACCAGTGCAGGCTGTTACCCAAGGTCATTTCAGTCCAGAATAGTGTAGGAAGACATAAGCAGGTGAATCTTAAAGTTTATTATGACAGAGTAGTGTAATATGATTTTTCATCAAAGTTTCACTAGTTTTCTTTGGGGGCATCTTTCAGTGCCATGGTAGTCTTTAGAATATTAACTCTGCACAGTAATGATTTCGAAATTCATTTCATAGCCCTTAAGTCTCCTTATCTCTTGGGGGTGGGAAAAAAAGTTTTATCACTTCTACCCTTCCATTATTACTATAGCTATGTAATCTGGACAGCTGAAGGATATCTGCTTACAGCTGCTGACTCACTTTGTTATGCAACTGCACCCTTAGTGGCAAGGAGGGGGGAAAAGTCCCCAGCAAATAGAAGCCCAACAGGTGTTTGGAAATGTTCTGAGAATGTTTCATAAAAAATAAAATACTCCTGTTTACAAGTTTGTGAATGTGTTTCTCAATAGAAATTAGTGTGTCAGTTCTACTGATGAACAAAAAATACAGAAAAAAGAGAATTAAAACTCACAGGGCAGTACATGTGGTGATTAAGCTGCAACCACTAACATACAGGTGGCTGAGCAAGATAGTTTAGTCACTTTTAGACCTATGGGCAATGAGCCTATCATGCAAATGGCATTACAGGACCCTACAAGTCTGCCTTATGAAAATTAAATTTTAAGATTAGACTAAGAATTTTCAAGTTTATTCTGGGCATTGTAGTGTCATAAAATCATCCTGCCTGTATGAGGATAGGACATCTCCAGTGGTAACTTTGGAGATCTTTACAGTTATTTGAACTTGTTCATTTAGATAACTACAAAAATTAGTAGAAAATACAATAATTATGCCATAAACCTGTAGTGTTTATACATGAAGACTTCATTCATTCAATTCTGAATTTCCAAGGGGGATTGTTTAATTTACTTTCTCTGTGCTCTCTTCTGTCCTCAGTCATTAGTTGGATTAAAAGGTCTAGTCTTTTAATTGATCTATTAATTCTTAAAGTAATGGTTGTATAACAACCAAACTAATATTTTTCACCACTCTTCTCAAGGAAACTACTACTGCAAGGATTTGACTGTTTTAGGAAATGATGAGACTTCCAGCTGCTGTTTTTGTGCATAGAATATATTATTTAAACTGCAATAGAGATTGCCCATTGAGTTTTGTTTGCCCCTGAGAGCTTAATCCCTTCATGGAGGAAGGATTTGTTTGATTTATCTCTGTAATCTGGCTTTTTTAGTGAACATTTGATAGAGTTGGAAACTGAACTGCAATCTTTCTAAAGCTCTCCTTTCTGGAACGCAAGCAGTTCAGCTGCCAAAGACATGCCTTTGCATATATTTACAACTGTATGCAAAGATTTTTTTAAAGATGCTTAGGTAGTGATGGATACATATATCTACACAGAACTGTCAAAAGTGCTGAAGCATTTAATTGCCAAACTTGAGTGTAGGTAACTTACTACATTTACCTGTCTGCTGCTGTGTGCTTAATGGTTCTACTAAATTGTAACTCACAGTGAGAAGGTAATTGACTTTTGATTTGATTTTCTAAAAATGTAATTCAGAAGATGGCAATATTCCACTAGTCTTATTTAGCATGTTGATTGAATTGTCATGAATTTTTGTGTATTTCCGCATAAAATGGTTAAAATTAGAGATTTTTTCCTTCCAAATTACCTTACTGTACTTTTTATAAAGAAATGTAAATTTGTCATCCTTATGTGTCTAGAACAAGTTGATTTTGATATTAGTAGGGCACAACCCTGATACTGTAGCATGTTGCAGCGTAAGTGACTTAATCTTCATGATAAAGTAGAATAAAGCATTAAGGTGGTGTTTCGAATGTTAAGTTTATTTTATACTAGCTGTATGTTACTGAAAAGTTGAGGCAATTCATAATGGCTTAGTTTTACTATTACGGGGATAACTGATTATTAAAGCTTTTAAGAATTCATATTCCATAAAACAATATTACTGGTGTAACTGTAAGCTATGTAAATACTGTGTTAATTACAAAGAGTACCCATAGCATTATTAGAATTGTAATTTACCTGTTTAAGCCCAGAGCTCTAATTCTGTGATTTTGTTTTTTTGCATTGTAAGCTAATTCTCCAATGAAATGTAAAAACTGCATTATTTGGCTGTTTTAAAAAATGTATTTCAAGAGAGACAATTCACTTATCTTAGTTTTTATTTATGCAATAGATATATCAGCTTAAATATATAACATTGGTAAACAGCTTAGCTATTCTTTTCGTAGCTGTTACTCTTCTGCAAATATTAGTGAAGAGCTTTAAAAGTAAATGAAACTAATTGCAGGCTTCCAGAACTGCAATAATTAATGAAACAAATAGAATCCCTTAGCTGGAGGGGGAGAAGCTAGCAGTAAATTTCTTCTTCCTGTGAAGTTAATGGAGTTTCTTCTAGAAACCTTTGATTTTAGCCAAAGAATAGGAACTCCAATTGTATGAAAATGTTAACAAAGACAAGTTGCAGGTTTTAACTGGCATATGCTCTTATTTGTTACTTACAGGTATCTTTATATCAGGTATGTCAGCATCTAAATCAGATGTTTTTGTCTAATGTTTATCTGTTGGTGGGTCTACAAGGTGCTCAGTGATGTGTATGTGATGGGATGTAAACAGGATGGGATTTTGGAAGGGGCAAACTGTGCTACTGGGTTTTTCATGAGAGCAGAAGCATTCTTTGAGAGTCTGCACTAGTGTTTGTTATACCTACAAACTATTTACTCTTTAACCAAAAAGTTCTGAGGCATAAAGCTGAGAGTTGTCTGAGCATTGTTGTATTGGAATATATGTTGTATACATTGTGTTATTTCCGGGAAATTTGTTTTAATATTCTGTTGTTTCTTGTATACATCTGAAGCATGTTAATTGTACTCCTTCTGTGACATTTTTTTTCTTTTGTACCATCACTTCTTAAAATAGCACAGTGACTTCCTCCACACTGTGTGAAGTTTGCTCTGAATTCAAGCAGCTTCTGTCTTCCAATGCTTGAAGACACTTTTTTGTTGTTTTGGGTTTGTGTTATTTGTTGTTGGTTGTTTGGGGTTTTTTTGAGTGGAACCTCTTGCCAGGGTAAGGAGCTTTCTATGCCTTTTTCTGCTCACATGAAGTTTTGAACAGTTCATAGATAATGAACTTGCTGCTGATGTTTATGTGAAAGTGGCCAAAGAACTGATGTGGAGGCTGGTTTTGTGGCCATCTGGAGTTATAAGACTATTTGTGGTTATGGCACACATTTCTCTTAAGAACTTTATGTATCACCCATTCTATGGCTTTGGTTATAAAATGCTGATGAGCTGTTTTTCCCTTAGAGATACTAAGAAAATTAATTCTTTAAATTTAAAGGTCTATACAAAATGCTATTAAAAGTGAAACTAATACTCTGTTATTCTTCTGTTGTGTCGTTGGAATTGAGCTTGCTTTTCTTGCATAATTTCAGGACCTGCTGTAGTTGAGTTAGTCTTTGGATGTAGGATGCAGAGCTGTGAAAGAAGTAAAGTAAAAGCAGTGCCAGGATGTACTTCAGTAAAAATTTGTTAAAATCAATTTACTTTATAAAGTCAATACAATGGTGTTCTGTTATATAGTAGGAAGAAAAAAAAACCCAAAACAAACAACAACAAAAAAGACAAACAGAAAATAAAATCAATTTAAAAATGGTTAAGAGCCTTTACAGCATGGCTGAGATAACAGCGAATCTGATCTCTGTCTCCCAGAGCATTTTCTAGCCAGTACCAGCATCAGATTCTCATTTGATTTTTCTGCATACAGGCTTTATAAAAGTCATGTTAAACAAGCACTTTATTCACATTAGTAGGAGTTCCATAATACACTAACTGGCCAAAGAGACACCTGAGGATAATATGACCCCTTTGTTGCCATTGGTCATCCATCATTCTTCTACCTTGTATTTTTAATTTCAGGGTTTTTTTTTTCTGAATGGGACCCAAGGATGGGGGAGGGAGGGAGGGAAAGGCCAATAGAATAGAGTACAAGCTGCATCAGGAAGTTAAGATGGTATGCCTCAGGAAAAATAATTTTCCCCATGGCTTCCTGTGAAGGAGACATTTCTTTTATTTTTATTTTTTTTCCCTGTGTCTGAGGGGATAGGAAGATTGAATGTTTCCCTCCATTAAATGAGATGCCTTGTTTCTAAAATAATTTCTTTAGTAGTGGTAGTACAGCTGTACTGTGATTTTTTTTTTTTACTGTTGTCATGTGTCTTTTAGTGGTCTTTATTTACATTAGCAGAAAACCGAAGTAATGTTGACCTCTTAACAATTTTTCATCTGTTAGTTAAGCAGTTATATATCTCTTCCTAGATATATTTGCTCACATTTGTCAATTCTAGTGCCCTTTAAAAATAATTTCCTCTTTGTGGTGTTCACTGTTTTAAGTAGGCCAAGAAACCTCTACAGCTGAGAGGTATGGATGAGGACATCTTGAAAAGTAGTTCTTAACATTAAACAGACCACAGAGTTTTATATATAGAAGTGCTGGATGGATTTGCTGGTAAACCTCTCATCTAAGAGATGAGAGTTTCCTCTTAGTGACCTTCATATAAGAAACAAAGAATTGGTGCATTCAGCAGCCTTTATCTGCTGTCTTTCAGCAGTCTTAATCTGGTATGTGAGGTCATTCCTAAATGCAGGTGAGAAAGGAAGGATTGATAGAGTCTTTGTAAAACAGTTCCTGTGGTATATGTAGGTACTGCTACATAGGTAATGAAGCTATGCCATGTTTTATTATAGCTTGTGTAGCTTCCCATTTCTTAAAAGTAACTCCAGTGAGTTAAAGCCTATGGAAGAAAAGCAGGCCAATGTAGTGTGGCAGCTTGTGCTGAATACTAAGAGCTGATCAAGAAGAAAGGTTACAGAAATAAAACTCGTGTTATGAGTTGGTAAGCACACGGAGCTGATGGCATTCCTGACCCTGACTTTCCAGCTGAATTAGTAGCTGAAATGTTGATTCTGTGTACCGAGAGGTTCCAGCTGAGACTGTAAGTCACATGAATCATACGGCTTTCGACAGATTATTTAACATAAAACTAAGACCAAAAAGACTAAAAATATCAAAGGCTGTTGTTTACTAGGTGGGATGCCTATCCTTACTGTATCTGTTTGTTCAGGTAATAGCTTAAGAACTGAGAGAACCAACGGATAAAAATGAGTATTAGAGGCACTGTCATCTGTTCAGTATTTTCATTTGGCTTTACTGTTACACCTTTCCATATTTTGTAGCAATTAGAGTACCAAAGAAAGCAGCAATGTTGTGTGTGTGTGGGGGGGGTTTATGCCTCTACTGCTTACCGTGCTAAATTTTATGCTGCATTCAAGCATGTGCTGGTTCCACTTCATTAATTAATTAATTCCAAGCTGCCAATTACAGGAGGCAGCTGAAATATGAATGTATTCTCAAAGCTGACACATTCCCTCCCCCAGTCAGGTGTGATACGCTAAAGCTCTCCGTGACTCAGTTGAACAGGAAGAAGTAACACTTTGAGAATTAATTAAGACAAGGTGTCTTTAAAGTTTCTTCTCCCATCCCCCTCATCCTTTGGTTATTTCCTGATATATTTTTGGGGCCAACTTTAGCAAGTTTAGGAAGGAACAAGTTTAAAAAACAGTTGCATGCTTCCTGAAAAGGACCATTAAAAACTTCCACCCAGTTTCACAAACAAGACATAATCCTCATCCTATAAGACCTAAATGCTGTAGAAAAGAAACTGTGGTCTTAGATATTGGTATTTATTCACATATGGAGAAATATTTAACAAAATTATCAGAATCTTAACAGCTGTAAACAAATACATTATCTCTTAGGAGTATTTCTTTATAATAGTTGTCTTTTTTCACTGATGAATACTAGGGGAAGTACTGACTTTAATTTGATTTTTAAAATGTTATTTATTAGTGTCATGTGAAGCTGTTCAATTACTCTGCTAGTCTTGGACACCTCAGAAGCACAACTGTTACTAATTACTAAAGGAGAAAGGTCTCAGATGGTGATCCTGAGAGTATAGATGGCAGACAGCACTGGCTCTTGAGGTCATCTTTTTGTTTCTTGTAGCCATAAAGAACTTAGAAAAAAATCCCTAATGACAAGTGTGAAGTTGTTGGTAAGTACACTGCTTGCTTAGTGCTGTTGTCCACAGTCCTTAACATTTGGGGACTGCCAGTGTAAAATCTGCATAGCTTTTATTTCCAAGGAATGTCCAGCTGTGGAGCCCACTCAGTAGCAAAATGAACTTACAGAGGTATCTTGTGCAGGGGTTTAGCATGGACAGAAGGCAAAACTGGATTTGTACTTTAAACTTCTGTAAGGTTAGATAGAGGGGGGAAAACACTCTATAGTGTTTCTGCTGTCATTCTTCAGCATGGTGCTTGGTGACATTTTCCTGCTGATTTCTGATGTTCTGAGTTGCCTGCTCGGAACTCCTACTACATTTTCCTACTGAGTTCTGAAGTTCTAATGAAAGCTGCTCATTTCTAAACATCAGAGATGGAGTCAGAACAGATTCATCAGGGTTAAAGATTTCCCTCTTCCTGTTTTCTCTTTTTGCAAGAAATATGTCTCTGTAGTAGTTAGTTCACTGAGTTTCTCTCTATTACTGTTATTTTTGAAAACTGGCAGAACTGCTTCCTCATAGTTTGGATACAAATGTAAAACTTGTCTGTGGTGGATTTTTTGGATTACATTGTACCATGTGAAGGGTGCAGTGATGTTGTAATTCTGACAGAAATGTTAGATCAGAAGCTGATTAACTTAGAGGATTTTGCAGCTTAAATGTGGCAGATTTTGAGAAAGAATGTGAGACAGGCAATGATAAAAAAAAAAAACAAAACAAAAACCAAACACCACAAACCAACCAACCTCCCTGGGCTGTTGTATCTTGGGAAAATAATATCTAAATCATACTTGTATTGTAGATATACTGTGGATACCTAAAGGTGTAACTTGGGGGGAAAAAGTGCTATTAGGTTAGGTAGCAGTTGTGAAACAATTGTACTGCTGCAAGGCATAAGACTATGCCTTACATCAGATCTTATTGCCTGGTTATTGGATCTCTCTCATATGTGCAAGTAATATCAGACAGGTAATTTAGTTTCATAGAGATCAGGGAAGCTGCTCATGTTCAAAAAGTTCTTTGTAGCTTCTTATTTCAGCTGTTTAGCTTATTCATGTGATGTGGTTAATACATCCTGCAATGACACATTTTCATGCACATCTGCTGTTAGATAGCACGTACTAAACCAAATGTAACTTCCTGAACTAACAAAATAGGTAGATTCTTATTGTGGTAAAACTGCTATCATTTTGGAAGGATATTCTTTATTTTAATAGAAATACCAGATTTAGAGGAAGCAATTATGAACAGAAGCAGTCTCTAAATATTTGTACAAAAACAAACCCATCACATTCCTGAGAACAGTGTGCAATAACATACCTGCTTTTCTATTCCAGATAGGAAGTGCATTCCAAGCTTTATTATACAGCTATGCTTTTATGAAGCTGTCCTTTCAGCCTTTCAGTTTTGATTCATCATTGCAATGGCTGGACATTTGACAGGATCTTAAACACTTGGTGTTTCTCTTTGTGGATTATCATTGCAGCTCCCTTAGGTAGTAGTCTTGAATATCCAGTCTGTGCTCTGCTCCCTAGCCCTGTTTTGTTTTAGGAAGGAATGGAATGGTGATTTCAAGGAGAGCTTGCAGAGCACACTGAGAACACCTGTACCAGACAACATGCTTGAAGCATAAGGATTAACGATTTTCCTTTTACTTTATTCCATTAAGTTCACATGCCTGCACTCCACTCTTGCTTTTTCTCCTAATTGTTTGGTACTTAGATTATACTTTTCTATTCATTATTAATTATATCTGGAATAAGGTAAGTATACAGGCACTGGAATGTATCAAGTTTCTAATAAAAAATGACTGGAAATAAAAATAAAAGCCCTCTATCCTGCAGCCTGGGTAAACATGGTTTGTTTGTTTTATACCCCTGTTGCACCTTTTACTACTTCCCTTTTCCTCTTCCAGCTTTTATATGTGACAGAATATTTTTGCTTCAACCTATGTTAGCAGTTCCAGGTGTTTGTAAGGTTGTTTAGTATTTGTTTTTCCCTTCCCCTGAGCAATGGGTTTTATGTTTTTTTTAGTTCATTTTTGGGGGCGTGTGTAAGAGGAATTTAGCTCATTGGTAAGCCAATAAGATGACTTCCACTGATACTTTTTGTTGATGTCACTATCTCTAAATTAGCCCAAGTTGCTGATACTGAAATGATACTATAGCCAGTGCAGTGTTTCTCTAATATGTATGATCTATAACCTGCTTGCAGTTCTGGCAAAACTTCCTTTAATTTCAGTCTGGCCAGGGCTTATCTCTCATGATTTACTTTTCTCTTTAGGTCTAAAAGATGTAAGAAAATCAAAATAAAGAGATTTTTCCTCTGGTTTGGGCATAGGAATACTTAGTTTATACTGTCCTTCAAGGTAACGAAAACCAGTTCTTTGTTCAAATGCTTGCATGCCATTATAACTATAGCAGATTTAGTTACTGAGAAGTGTTATGTGATCTTGTTCTGTTCTGTAGTAGGCTAGAACTCATACATGAGCTCACGTGTTGAGACTTGAAGAATTAGTAACAGATTTTGGGAGAATTTTAGTGGGGTTTTTTTTTTAGTTCATCTCGAACTTCTGCAAGATCAAAGATTCAGTTGAACAAAAGCCATGTCTCTGGGATTTTCACAGTGTGCAGTATTGTGTATAGCTTTCTAGTGGGATAGTCATAGTACATAGCCTTCAAAACAAAAATTGTTACATCCATCAATTTCAGAATATGTATTACCACACATTTTTGTAACCTGAAGTAAAACATTTCTAGGATTGGCTTCTCAATTCCCTGACTTTTGATCCAAGTGTATGAACAATGAAGGTATGTCCTAAAGTGAGTTGTTGGTGTCTGTTTGGAGATGCTATGTTCCATTTTCAGCTGTCTCTTAAAAATTAGCCACACTGTTGCTAATGCCACATCATCTTTAAGGTCCTGCATCAACAATACAGTTGGTACTGGGAGTAGATTAGTTCTGTCATTTGCTGATTATCAGTTTATGCAAGGACACTTATTTTTTAAGTTACTGTGGTTTTCCTCCCCTTTATAGGGAGGGGATGTGGATAGAAGAAAGATGATTTAATTTTTTGTGTTTGTTTTTATCTGACTTTTTGTACAGTATGTCATAGCATGTGGGAATTGAACAACATTTCTACCAAGATTAATGAACCACAGTAGTGGAATATTGCAATTTGGATAATCGCTGTGGTAATTTGGATTGTAAGGCATTATGTGATCTGCAGAACTGTATTCAGGAGGTTTTATGCACTGGGTTAACAGTGAGTGTTGCAGTAACAGAAAGAGGGTACTTCAGGTTCAAGATTGCTCTGCTGCAGGTGCAGTATTAGACTGTTCGTAGTGTTTGTTAAAGCACTTAATAGTCTCACTGTTTTGTGTGGTTATCATCACTCTTTTCTATGGATGTCTTGTAATCTGTGTCAAAGAATTCTAAGTTGTTTAACTGTGGGTCTAGAAATGCTGCTGGCATAACCTTGGCTATGGTCTATAAAAGGGTACATCATGCTCAGGAGAACATGAAATCAGTCTCAAGGTTTGTGTTCTAAATATTTATCCAAGAAGCACAGATGTTCCCTTAATTTCAATATATTCAGATTGGCAAAAATAACAGACTTAAAGATGAGTAACAGTGCGCGGTTGCTATGGAAATTAAGAGGTGGGTCTGTTTTTAAAAACAAATAAATAAAGCTCCTGACCCAATAATTTCATCCAAAAAACCCCAGTATTCTTTGGGTGTGACTTCATGAAACAACTTCAGCTGAGCTAACAGTTGATGGCTATTAGGAGGAGAAAAATAAGCTTATCCTCTGTCCTGTCCTTGTTTGTAGTGTGTGCTTTTCTACCATTTACCTTCAGGTTTTGGTGCTTTTGTCATGACAGAACAACCTATTCAGCTCACAAAACTGGCAGAAAAGAAACCTGGCTAAAGAAAGTATTTTTTATGGTCTTGGTCTACCTGTGTGATGAGTTGGCATGAGGTGGCAGGAAACGAGTACATAGAGAGATGCAACAATGCCAGTGGGAGAGCATTAGAAGAGGGAGGAGGAGGAGGAACTGGGATGGAGGCAAGCCAAATAAGGTTTATGTTTTTACAAATGGCAAACTGTTAATTTATGTCAGCCATACCATAAAATCCTATTATTTCAAAATTAATAAAAATAGCAGGACTGGGGAGAATTATACTAACAGATCGATGTAGTAAAACATGTCAGACCATACAATGAAATGTATAACAAGCTTTGAAATTCATACAACTAGTTAAATATATGAATAGGAAAAGAACTATCAAAAGGGCCAAATTATTTCCTCTCCCTAGAATGCTTTTTCAGTGTAGAGTTTCAGGAAAGGATGCTACACTTAAGCCATCATTTCACCCTCTACAGAACTTGATGTTTAAAATCCACACTGAAAAATCAATACAGTCCTTCCCACCTCCCCATTTCTGCTTTCCCTGGTGATTTATACTCAGACAAGCTCAGCCAATTTACTGTTTGTAAGTGTAACTGGTGAAGGGTCTTTTTATCCTGCCTTGCCACACCCTGTGTGTTCCCCCACCAGGGACCACAGTGGTTTGTAGCAAGTTTGTGGTGCTGGGTGTGGTAGAGGGGTGGAGAGGGATGAATCCTTCCTGACTTTTCTAGGCAGGCCATCGCTAGTCTTGAAGTGCAGACCAGTCACCAGAACAGTTTTTTATATGTTAACTGAAGGCAGCTTTATTTGGCTTCTGAAGGGAAGCAAAAGAAGGGAGTGCTTCTGCCTCAGTGCAAATGCAATTGTTAGAGGGCATTCTTTAACTGCACTTTCTGCTAAAAGAGCACAGTAAAATGAAAGTTAAGAAACAAGACAAAGCAACTTGGCAGTTTGTTTCATCTGTTTGTCCCCCAGTGCAGAATTATTCCACAGGCTACAATTTATATGAAGAAACAATGTATGTGTGTCTTAATTCAAATGGCTGCAGAGAGCTGTACAAGCTGGATGTGTGTTTATACATAAAACATTCATGATGGTTTGTATGAGAATTGTGTCTCTCCATCTGTTCAACATGAATGTATTTCATCTAAAGGTGGTATTTTGAAATAGCTATCATTCACAAGTGGACTACTACTGTTTATTAATTGTATTTGACAAAACGTAGGGGGAATAGTTCAGGGCATCTTGGCCTGCAGTAACAGTAATGAAATGTAGCTTCTTCCTTCTCTTGCTACTCCATAAGCTGCCCAAATAAGGGTCATATGAAAGGTAATCATCAAGTGGAAAATCTAGGTAGAATAGAAATTTGAGTTTCAATTTTGTAATGTCATATGCTCCCCAGAGATGTGTTTCTTTGTTCTGCACTGATCTTTTCAGGATTAGGACTCTACCTGAAAAAATTGCAGCTGTATTTTTTGAGAGAAGATTTTTAATCATAATCACTTATTCTGTAATCATGTTTTTATTGGAATTTCTCACCACCATTGTGCTTTATCAAGTGACCTCTTCCTTATATTTATTACCTAGTAAATATTTGCAAAGAGGAAATTGCAGTTTCTTGAACACCTGTGTAACTGCCTGACAAATACCCACTTTATATGCTTTCTAGCTACTCTCTCATCACTGTCCTTATTTCTCCATTCCAGTTCCTGAGTAGATTAAAATTTATAATGCTTGGTTGAAATGACTGCTTCGGGAGCTTTCTTTTGATTGTTTGCATATGGTTTTGATTTGGTGTTCGCTTGGTTTTTGTTTGGTTCAGGTTTGTTTTTCTGAAAATAAAGCTTCCTAATGCTTACCATTGAAGAGATATTTGGGGTACGTTGAAGAGAGGCTTCAGAGATAAGTGCAGAATTGCCTGTGTATGTGCAGCATTATCTTGGCTAACTTTCACTGGCCATTTCAGAATAGTAGGAATAGTAGTTCTTTGAATATTCTTAGTGATATTTTACCTCTTCTAGCCAATGGCTTCTGGGTTTTTTTATGAAACCAGATAGAAAGGATGGGTGCATAGAGGACAGAATACTCCCTGAAGTGCAAACTACTGAGATTTTTTTTTTTCCCTTGAAGTGTGTATGCAATATTTCCACTTAATTTATGGTGAGTAAAATTCCTAGAAACATCATATATCAAATAGTCTTTGCATACTTAGGCAAAATTGTATAGGAGTTTCTGATCCTTTGCAGTGTACTTTACATTAAATCTTTTACTCTCTCTGTAAACCTGAAGAACCTTAGCTAGACAGCAGAGCAACTCTACTCAGGATAACTCAGATTACTGGATAACTTTATATTCTTACAGCAATTCATCTGTTTTGGAAACAAAGCAATGGACTGTTTACTGTTCTTAATGTACTTTTCCTAAAATCAGCTCAGAACATAGCTTGTCTGAAGATGATAGTGATAACATAGTTGGTTTTGTTGGTTTGGGTTTTTTGAGCATTGTGCCTTTTGACTTGTTACTGAAAACTTGTCACACAGGCATGTATTGCACCAAGAAGGTGTGTGTGTGTGTGTTAAGTGTATAGTTCTCAGCCATCAGAACGGACAGATCAAAAGGAAAAGCTCCCATAAATACAATAACAGGAGCAATACATTTTTTCTTTAAGCTTTGCTAGTTATAAGAGCAAGCATAAATCATTAGACTGAACTGTTGCAACCAAGGTTAGGCTTTTTTGTAGGCATCACAGTGAAACATAGGCTGAAAACAAGCCAAGGGCTGTTTTTTCTTCTCAAGGGCAGGCAAGAAAAGCAGGGCCAGGCAGACAGACATTCAAGGTCTTTAATTTCTTGGCTTACTAATAGGTTAGCAAAAATTAGTTGTGTTTATCTGATTCTATTTTCTTTTTTAACAGTTTAGCAAAACAGATTTTGACTTTCCTAGGGAAGGCAGTCACATTAGCATATCAGGAGGAAGAAGGTAGTAGAGATCTGGGTGTAGACATCTCATAATATTTCAGTTTAATCACAGATTCTGCATTTCTGCCCAAAGGCAGTTAAAATGTGTTGCAAAAGATCATGTTAAAACAGAACTTAAAGCAAAAAAACACGAACTCCCATCTTTAAACAGTCTATTTGTGGGTTTTCTTCCTTAGGCAGAGTTGAGCTTTAATCGATGATTATCTCTTCCACTGAACTCCTTAACTGCATTACTTTAATGGTTGAAGGTACTTCACGCCATTGGGTTTTCCTTCTTTAAATGTTTAGATTAAATGTTTCAGTTCCTTTTGCTACTGCTTAGCATAATGACTTCTTAACTATCCTTTATAAGGAAAAAGGGTTTCTTTTGTTTTTTATTCTTTTGCCATCTATTTTGGATCCTTTGAGAAAACTTTAATCATCTGCATTTTAATTATAAAATTACTTTGATCAAAGCTATATGAATCCCAAAGATTAGCATAAGATGAAAAGGAATTCTAGCCACGTGTGAAGATATTCTTAAGGTTCAAACCCTAAATATTTCAAAAGACTTTGCCACGCAGACAGATGCTCTTGCAGTAGTTACTTCAGTGTTAGGTTTTGAATGTGTGAGGTAACTAACTGAAGGCATTGGTGTGAACAAGACGATTGCAGAAGAATTGCTAGTGAATTTCTGTCCTGAACCAGGTCAATGGTGGTAGGAACCTTTCTTGAGCAGAGCTTTCCAGAGTTACCAAATAGCTTGCTTGCTTCTCCCTGGCAGATAATTAACTGCCAGACTAAATTTTTCCTTTGCCCTACGTAAATTAAAAAAAAAAAAAAAACAAAACCAAACCCACAAAAACCTGTTCCAGCAATGGCAAATCTGATGCACAGATCTACTGTGCACTCTAGTCCACATCAGTTTCTTCTTAAATATTAACTTCTTTATTGAAAGTAGCTTGCAGTTCAGGTCTGATTTTTATAGTGTTAGTGTAGCTTTGTAGTGTAAGCATAATTTTTGGCATGAGTGGACTCACTGACTCCAGTCTTAAAGGATTCCTTACTGGTATCACTTAAACCTTTCAGCTGCAAGTTCATGAACTGACATTTGGCTCTGCTTGGGCGTTAGTACACGCCCATGGAGTACAGTGACTATTGACAATCACTTCACAATCTAAATTAATGTAGAAATGAAATGTAAATGTAAATTAGTACTAAATTTGTAAGATCCTTGAGAATGGACTCCAGTAAAGTTGGAGTTCATTGCATTGTATTTGATGCACTATACATAAGAGACTCAATACCATGACTAAGCTGACAGTTTTGATTATGGGTGCACATAGTATTCCACAGACAAATTCAGTTCTCTAGAAGAGGGCATTGTTTGAAATTGTACCACTATGTTATTTCATCAGATAATATGATACTTACAAAGTTATGTGCTATTCATCAGTGAACTTTTGGTCCAAATTTCAATTCTAAAACCATATTTACACACTTCTGGTAAACAAATACCCAGAGTGTAATGAATCCTGTTTTAGATGTTCATTCAAGTCTGTATTGTAAGTGAAAGATGCTCTGAAACTTTCTGATATGAAGGTCTTTTCTGTTTTTAAGAATCATGTTGTTCTTAAGACAGATTTTTATCTTGTTTCTCAAGAATGCTTAGTCAAGCTGAAGTGCACTGGCCTAATTAATGGAGAAATGACAGAATCCATCTCTTCCATATGAAACTGAAGTTTAATATATTGGTCTACAAACCAGTACACTCTTGTCCCATGTGAAGTGCTCTTTATGCTGTGAAGCATGTTACAGGATTAGAATGCTTTGGGAATGAGCCCTAAAGGCATTTTGTCTGACTGATTTAAGTGAGGCCGATTTTTTTAAAGTGGTGTTAGCATATACATTCATAAACAAATGTACACAGATGGTATTTGAAATCAAGGCTTCTTGGGCTTAAATGGTTACAAGCAGCTGCAGCATTCTCAGGAGGTTCTTGATTATTTTATATAACCTGTGTGTATTGTTGTTTTGGTGTGCTTTAAGTGTGAGAAACTCTGTTACCAAGTTGTGCTGAGAAGTATGTCCTCTGAATGTCACACTGAAGAAGACCTGCAAAAATGTATGCATGTTCAGGTGAATGAAATCATTGATAGTAGCTTCAGAAATCCTCAGGGTAAGACAGGTAGTCTTCAAATAAAATGCTGCATTCTTTTAATATTTTTAGAAATAGAGGGCTGCAGCAAAGGCTGATCTGACCTAATACCAAATCTCTGCTGGTGGTCAGCATAGATGCTTAGGGAAGAGGACAAAACAGAGATAGCCTGTCATAATTCACCAAGATACTGTCCAAGTAACCAAGAACCTGTGTCTGAGAAGCTTTCCTAGCAGCAGCACCTTGTGACAAATAGTTCCACTGTATATAACACAAAAATTGTACATAATGTGAAAAATTAGCTCCTTTTTGTTTGCTCTCAATCTGCCACTATCTGGTTTAATCTGATGCACCTTTTTTTCCCCTCTAGCTGAATGCAGGGAAAAATCATACCCTGTTTGCTTTTTCTGTTACTCATGGTTTGTAGATCTTTATCACATCTGATCTCATTTCTCTTTTTGTCACTGAAATATCCTGTCTGCTTAGCTATTTGATACCTCCTGCAATGCTTTTTCCTTCAGTGAACCTTGTCCCATCCTACGATGATGGAGACGTGGAGAGTGGCACTGCACATGCCACGTTTTCTTCTAGAACAATTGAACATCTAGAAGTACTGATAAATTTGTTCTAGCAGTGTTCCAGGAATTGTGGCGCTGGGAAACTACTGGGATTTTTGGTTTACGAGCTGACTACTACAAAGTAGAGAGGTCTGCATAACAGGCAGCAGGATAGTATCTCTGGCTTTACTGCAGTTCCTCCTGAAAAGGCCTAGGAGGGTGTCAGAGACATTGTAAGTTTGGGATGTTAAAGAAGTCAAATTAAAGTGTCCAAATGAGAACTGTCTGCCACTTGACTACACTATTTCTAAGGAAGTCATTATCTGATTAACAGCCTTTAGGAAAACAAAATGCATGTAAGGCAACATGATCATACAATCTGCCTTTAAAACCAGTTAGTTCTTTCAAACTCTGTAAAGTTATTCTTGGTTGTGGTGCTTCCCTTCGGCTGAAAATATCCCTCCCTTCCCTCCTCCCCCTGTCCAGTTTCTTACTCCGTTTCCTTTTCCTTTTCTCCCATATACTGTTTTTGTCAGATTGATTCTGTATTGCAGACAGGGCCCCAAACATTTCCTCTCTCTCTTCAGGAAATTTTCACTACCTTTGTCCTAAGGTAGACATCAAACAGAATTTGCCTGTCTGCACAGACACTGAAATGCCCTCTGAGATATGTTATGCAAAGGTATTTTTCCACTTTCTCAGCTTGTTACAATGAGGGGTGCAGGCAGGGGGGCTCTTTGACTAAACAATAGCAACAAAAGTGGAACTTGAAAAACACAAGAAACAAAACTGCTGCTTGCCAGACAGGAAAAACCAACAATATGGGTGAACAAAAAAGAAAAGAAAAAAAAGAAAAGCTCTGTGTGTTGTGGCAGCACAACATGATGCAGCTTTCCAGCATCCCTTTTCCGATAAGCAGGAGCCTTGCATGCTATGTCTATGCCACTGCCGTCCACAGGACTTGCAGTGTGTGGTGGGGACACGACTGCTATGCCATTCGGGGCGGCTGCTGCTGGGTGCCTGGAAGCCTTGCGGTCCTGTCAGGTACTTGCCGCCTGAAAAGCCCGAAGGTAGTTGAGCTACAGTTACCCTGAGAGAAGGAGGCAGGAGCGCCGGGTGCGCTTTTCCGCTTGTAACAGCCGTTGTTAATGCTGCCTGGTCAGTACGGGAGTAGAACCGCAGCAGGGCCGAGCAGCGGTCCGAGGGTGTCGGGGGCGGTCCCGCTTCTCCCCGCCCCGCGGAGGTCCCGCCCCGGGCAGGCTGGTGGGGACAGCTCTGCGGCCGCTCGCTGGGTGCTTCTGCTGCCGCATTCGAGCGCAGGAGCACTTAGTGCAGGTCTTGCGCTCCGGAGCGTAAGGCGGGACACTTCAGCTGCAGAGCTGCCGAGTGCCGGGGAAGGAAGGGTCAGCTTTGTCCTCGCGTTTTGTACTCGGACAGACACAGCTGTGACCCCCGAAACGGCTCCTCCTGTAGCCACGATGGTGGCCAAGGATTATCCTTTTTACCTGTCTGTCAAGAGGGCGAACTGTGCCTTGGAAGTGCCGACGGTGACCAGCCCAGCTAAAGAGACGGAGGTACTTGACCTACTGATGATACTGCTGCAAGTTTATTTTTTATAGTATATTCTGTTTTACTTTGGGGAAAAATAATGTGCTTTGAAGATAGCTTCGATGTATATATAGACACCTAGTTTGTTTAGGCATCCTCTTTACTGCCTCCTCTAGATATTGAACATTGCTTTGAAATAAGGAACAAAGAATCTAGGTTTTTGTCATCTGTCATTCTAAGGAATTAAAATTAATCTTTTAGGTAGTTAATCGGGAAATACCTTTTTTAGGTATATAAAGTAAGGTATATATGTTTTATGCCAGGGCTAACCATGACTTACAAATTGTTAAACTTATGGAAGGAACTGGGAGGGAATCTGGAAAACAGTGCCTTAAAGCGTTATCTGTCTTTTCCTCATTATTTGTAAACCAAGAAATTAATACAGTTAACTAATGACTCTGCTCTATCAGCAGGTTGACTACTCATGGTTTTTAAAAAGCATTAAATCCTTTCAGGTTGTATTAAAAAAATATTCATTTGCAAAATTCTCATAAATAGTGGAACATTTCAGTAACAAACATTTGTGACTTAAATCATTGATGCTTTAGGTTAGTTGTTTTGTGTGCTTGTTGGAAAGAAAACAGTGGTCTTATTTCTGTTTGCCTGTGCTGGAGGAAGTCTAAAATTTCTCTCTGGAAGTTTTTATCACTTCAGTATATAGCTTCTCCATTAATCTTGTTTGTCAAGTAACTTGAAGGCAACTTACTAAATTATGTGCATTTAATACAACTACATCAAAGATTAATTATCTCCAGCAGTTGAATAGATCTAAAGTAAAAGTAACATAAGCTTAGTGACCCTGTTTAATCATGATGCTTAAGCTAAGAACTGGTAAGATGCCACACTCTTGCTTTTTAGTGTACTTTTACATAAGGGGATTTAATTACTGCAGTTAACCAAAGTGGATTTTTTCAGCTATGAGTTTTTGAAAAGTAGCATCCTGAGTGTGTGTGTGGTGTGTGCATTTATGGGAAACACAAGTTGATAAGTACCAAATGGTTCTCTTAGGGGTACTCATTTTACTAACTATAATATTAAAGAAATATGGTTTTAGCCTTTACTGCCTAAAAGGTTTACTGTGAATGGACTTGTCAAATCTGAAGAGTTGGAGTGTTGCTGCTTTGCAGTTAGGAAGGGCAGCTTGATTATAGTCAAATCACAAAGAAAAAGTCTCAATGGAAGTTTAGGGCATGAGAAAGTATCTTGTAACAGATGTGATCAATCAAAATTACAATGTGCAAACAGTTGTTTTGGATTTATAATCTCTGTGTTTCGTGTGAGTAAAACTCCAGTAAAGCTCCATTTTTTCTGGAGCTCTGATGTTAAGCCCTTTAGTATTTACAAGGCTAAAGAAAACTATTGGGCGCCTTCTACCACGATTTTGTGTTACTACACTAGAAAACCAGCTTGCTGAGCAGGGGGGAGGGGGTGTGAATTTCTTTCTGACTTTGAAAACCTGAGTTTCATTTCAGTTATTAGCCTGTGAAGTTGGGGGATTTAATAACCTAACTTGTGCATAAATATTGATGTGTGTGGAATACAACAGATTTCCTGCTATTTCTGTTTTTATTTCTACTATTTTGGTTTTAAATCAGATTATATAATTACAAAACACTTCCTCTGACTTCTTATGAAACAATCTTCTAGTGTTTTGAACAAATACAAAACACAGTCTGGAACTCGTATGGGATGGAATTCAGCAAAAATCTTGAGTGTATACTGTACTTCTGAAATTTTCCCAAATTTCTAGCTGGAGATGCCATAGTAACAAGCTGAAGCTTCTTGTCAATAGATAAAGTCTTCATTGGCCTTCACTTGGAGCTGGCAGAGCAGCTGTGTAAAACAAGAGAACAAGTCAGTGGCACAAAAAATAACAGAGGTTTTCTACTTGTAGCTCCTTATTTAACCCACATTGGTTTCCTTGTTGCAGTTTAAGGGCAACAAAACACTGCAATGCCTGAGGAATGAGTTTATATTAGAAATACTGTAAGGCCTTTACATACATAATTGCATACCCTAAATAAAATACTGTAGTTCTAAATGTAAGCAGTGCAGAGGTGTTGGGTTCTTTCAGGTTTTTTCATAGTTCAAAAATACAGGCTGTTAGTAAAACTTGCAATTTGCATACTTTAAGATATACAAAGCCCTACATCATTCCCAATGATACATACCATCTTCTGTTTCACTGGTTAAAGCAACTCCCTCATCATCCCCTCCAAAGGAACAAAGCGAAGCACAGGCAGTGGATGGGCAGTAGGTTAGAAAGAGCATCCGCAATCACAGGTCTGAACTTGAAGTCATGGAAAGGACATGAATTCCTCAGAGTAAGGATGTCCTGCTCTGCTGTATGGGATCTAATACAGTGCCTGAGTTTAGTCTCTAAAAAATAGAACAGTGGCATAGAATCCCTTTTGTATCTCCAGTAT
Organism: Bucco capensis; assembly: GCA_013396975.1. Lineage (NCBI taxonomy): Eukaryota > Metazoa > Chordata > Aves > Piciformes > Bucconidae > Bucco > Bucco capensis. The sequence goes on from VWZO01022422.1 coordinate 201,804, forward strand.
GTTTTATGTCTGCTTACATGTCCTGCAGAAATCTAAAATCTAGGGGAATCAGGACTGTTTGCAATCTTTTTTGTTATCTCCTGATATCCTCAGTGTTTTGATCTGTAGGAGGTCTAGGCTGGCTCATGCTCAGGACTCTGTTTATTTGACAAGGGGAGTGCGGCAAGGCTAACCTGGAGGGTAACCCACAGGCCTCTAGGCCATGACACATCATTAACATGACAACCAGGCATGGAGCCAGAGGGACATGGGCCAAAAGACTACGAGATAAACTGCAAGTTATGAGTTTTATTTGATCTTCATGAATGTGTGTCTTTTATTTTTGATGAAATATTGGCAAGTTGCGGTTTTGATACACTTCAGGCAAGTTCATGTGCAGTGTAACTGCAGTGAGCTAAATGTGGAAACATGTCAAACCTTCCACTTCTGGAGTTGCTGATCTGTTCTGCTTAATGGTAATTTGAAAAAAGCAGCTTGCCTTTATTTTTCCACTTAGTAGCTTGCCGTATGGTGTCTGCCTGTTAATTGGCAGTCCAGCTTCATATCCAGTTTGTTCCAGAATGGAAAAGGTCTTTCTTAGGTAGCCTGTACAAGGAGCTTCTAATGAGAGGAAATGCAGAATTTAATCAACTCTACATTAGTTGTCTGGGTTTTTCAGAGTTTCTGTTGCATGTGTTAATTCACCTCACTGTGAGGTTTTCCTGCTAATTGGCCTTCATTTCCTAACTCCTGGTAGATGTATTGATTTCTGGATATTGCAGACAAATGAATGATCAGTCAAGATAGCTGGATGCAACTTGTGCTTATGCTTCTGACACTTCAGTGGTTCTGTCTTGTATATGGCAAATGAAATCTGAGGTCTTAAGGGTGGTGTCTAACAAGAGCAGCCTGTTTGTGGCAAGGAGCCAGTCTGATGAACATGTGATGCCATACCGTGTAGCAAACTTAAGCTGATTTTCTTCAACTGAGAATGCTTCACTGCATCTTTCTTTGGCCTTTCATTGTACCCCAACTATCATTTCAGGTCCTCCACTTTATAACTCTGTAATTTCTGGATTTTGCTGTGCTTGCTGATCTTGCAGAGAATGGCAGAGGAGGATTAACAAACCTCCTTGTGCTCTCATTGGAGAGCTCAGGTGGTGGATGGAACCTTAACAAATTTGAAGGAAAGTTGTATCACTGATGCACACAATTTACTGGATGATCAAGTTGCCTTTATGTATCAATTTGCTTAAATTGCTTAATAAATTCTTTTTGTGATACTGACAGTTTTACTAGTGGGATACCTATTCCAGGTCTAGGATGGATTTGTGTGGATGATTGCAGTTACCTTTGTGGGAGACTGAGCTAACTATACTTAGAACTGCTTTAGAGTCACCTACTTTGTTTTTCTTGACCATCAGCCTCAGCTCTAGGAGACTGAATGTTCTAGAATTCCCCAATCAGAATATTTCTGAGATGCTGTGAAGCAAAGGCATATTCTCTGCCGTTTCCAGTATTTAAAAAAAAGTCTTTAGTAGTGCTAATAACAATTGAGAATGTTGTTCCAGTTATAGATTTGCTTCTCTCTGAAGGTGCAAAAAGCCTGAGATGCCTGACTCTCAAGTGTTTGATGCTTTAAGATACCCTGTTGTAACATAGGTTGTTTTTTCTATTTTAACCTGTTTTGTTGTAGTTTTTTTATCTGCTGAAGGTTAAATACTGATAACATACTGTGGAACAGAGCTTGAATGTTGAGGGGGCATTTATTAGAACTATTTAATCTTAGGCCAATTTAACTGGTAGCAGACTAATAAAAATAATAATGTTGGGCTTCCTGCCATGACAAATGTTGACTTACCCTTATAAAGTTGACTGCAACCTAATAACCTTTAACATATAGGAGTATGGAAGTTTAGCCTGTTACATGATGTCTGAAACAGAGCAGGTTCTGTTCTAGTTTGCTGGCACTGCATGTGAATTAGGTTTCAAACAAAGGTTACTGTACTCTTGCATTTTATAGTGTCTTCCATTTATTACATTGTTAACTCTTTTGAGACTAATTTAAGTTAAAACAGCTTGCACTAATGAATGCTCCCATACCACAGAATAAGTACTTTGGATATATGTTTGTCTTGGTTCACAAATAGAAAGTATATCAAAAAGGGGAAAAAAAACCACACAATAATTTTTTATAAAATGTCAAGAAAGTTAACTCTCCAAAAGCCATCTGTCTTTTGTTCTAGCCTAGTAAGGTATTAATTTGACTTCACTTGACTGTTCAGCCTTTGAAGTTCTTGCATTTATGTTTCCCTCAGCTTTATTTAGGCTTATATCAAATTTAAAACCCTGTCGGATTAACATTACTTGTTCACATATACCAGCTCTACAGTTTGGAAACTCTGCCAAATTGCAGTCTGGATCTTCTGTTTTCTAACTTATTTCTCATATTATTTTGGCAAGTCTTCATGACTCTGAAAATGCAGTCTGATGTTTAATAATTTCAAAACTCTGTAATTATTTTTTTAATACTAGTAATAACTATTTTAAAACATCAGGCAAAATATTGTATCTCCTGATTATTTTATGTCATAACAGCCCAGTTCTCAGTCTGGACTGGTGATTTTTGAAAGTGGATCCAGTCTCTAAATCCTATCTCTTAATCCCATCTGCTTCTAAATTCCATGGACTAGGAGGAGTGATGACTCCCAGGTAGCTCTGAGTCTTGTGAGCACACTCAGAGGCACAGACCTGGAATCTGATGTTCATTTCACATGGACAGTATGTCTTTACTGGAGCCTTTTCATGCTGGACAGACACTGAAATCATGCAGTTCTGCATTTCCATGTGCTCACATTCATACCTTGAAAGACTTTGTGGGACCCCAGTTAGATGGAAAATGAGACCTTTTTTTCAGAGACAGATGGGTAAAGTAATGAATATGTGTACTAGGAATTCCTCACTGCAAGCAGTTTATTCTTCTAAAAAGAAAATTTAAAAAAAAAATGGAAGAGGCTTGGGAAGCAGCATCTGGAATGCAGCTCCCAGATCTTACTGGACTAATGTGCAAGTGCAGTTTCTGGTCAGTACGTCTGAAGAAGGCAGAACAGTTCACACACTTCTTTCCATTTGATCTGCTGGTTGTGAAGAACAGAGCTCCTGGTGAGAAAAATGACCATCTGTTTAAAACTTATGTTTTATGTGCTCGACTGTGGAATATTTCCCTCTCCAGGTCACTGGTCTCAATAGTTTTTTCAGCCTTTCTGTGGTGCTGGTTTGGAGAGGTGACACAGCTTGAGAATGACTGTATCGATGGAACAGGGACATAAAAGCAGAGAGGATGTAGGCCATGCAACGGAAATGCTGTGATCAAGTTTGTAATAGTTTCAGTATTACTGTCTCACAGTTTTACCATTGCTGCAGTAGTGCTGTGTTTTCATTGCCCAGTCAAACCCGTACCTATACTAACTTTTTATTATTCCGTGGTGGAGGAGGTGAGTCAGTGCTGCTTGCTCTTGTTGGTAGACTCCTCTGAAGGAGGTGACATCTGGAACCCTAAGGCTTGATGAGTTTTCATTTCCAGCTAGTTATTTTAAACTCTACCAGATAGTTTCTAATGCAGGGTAAAAACATGATAGGAGTATTTGGAAAGCTTTCCCCATAACTAACAATTTAGGAATAACAAGATTTACTTTCAGAACTCATTGGTAAAGGTGTAAAGTCACAGACTTGTGAAATCGTTAATTCTATTGGGAGAGTCCTGCAATAATGTTGATCTCTTAATAAGATTGAATTCCTAAAAGGAACTGCATGCTTAGCTGTGACAAATTCTGATCAGATTTTTCAGTGTGAGGTCAGAACACGATACAGTGCCTGAGGAATTCAAAATGGGTTGCTGACCCAGAAGGGGTAAGACTTTGCAGGCTGTACCTTCACAACCCGTTAGGTAGCTGTCTTTTGACTACTGGGAGAAGTGCTGACCTCTGGTGGCATTTTGATGGTGGCTGAAACTGTTTGGAGTTCCTTGTCTTTTAACATCAATTTCTGGTTTTAGCAAGGTTTTGCAGCATGAACATCAGTAAAACTTCTACTGCCTTAGCCTTTTTCTCCTTGAAATGGATGAAGGAGTTTTAAAAGGCTGAAGAGAGCTCTGCTGTGTTCCCCCTGGAACTGTAGGTATCCTTGGCTAGGAGACAGTGTAGGTTTTGGAGAGAGCCTTTTGGACTGTCTGATGTGGAAAAGGGGAAATCATGTCTCTCTTTAACTTCCTCTCACTCTCTAAGAGAACGTTGTCGATTTCCATTCTTCTTACTCCATCTGATTTCTCCATGGTTATTTGATGCTGTGCATCAATTTTCACAGCTGCCTGAGGTTTATATGCCCACATGACAGAGCAAATTAGGTCCTGGTCTGACTGCTTAGCCTGCTGGCTTTGGGTAGTAATTAAAAAACTTTACCTGCAAGCACACACAGAGTATTTGAAAGTATTCAAATAAGGATAAGACTGACTTTTGCTGTTCCTTCCTTGGTTTTTAAAGACCATTCATGAAGTTACATTCAAGTTTGGTTTTGTTTGGTTTGGGGTTTTTTGTTGTTGTTTGTTTTATTTTGTTTAGAGTTTTTGGCAACAGACTCAAATGGTGCAGAGATGCAGTGAAATCCAGATTTACTTTTGTGATTTCAGTTTCTGTCAGTAGACTCCTCAGAAAATTGTCCAAGGGCTTCTGGGCTTAGTTTTGTTGTAAGATAAGACTGCAAGATTGTTAACAGATCACAATAGGTCTGTGTAAGACTATAGGGAGCATTTAACTTTCAGAAAGCAAGATATGGCTATGATGTATAGATCAAATTTGTGCTTTTTGGTCTGAGTTTTGTCTTTCAACCAAAACACACGCATAGCAGCAAAGTTGTAAGATAATAAAAAGGATCCAGCAGTGAAGAAGAAATCTTTTCTTAAACTTAATCCCCCTTGCCCTGTCCTTTGGGAAGTCCATCCAGTCTTAATTTCCAGATTTTGCTTTTACTTATGACTGAGTATTCTTTGCTGCTAAAGCAGAGCTGCTAGTAAAAGCTGTGCTGCTGGCATAGCACTGCCCGGCTCTGCCTGGGACTTCATGTCCTTTCACTGCAGTGCAGCACGACTCATAACAGGCAGGATCTGTCATGGGGTATTATGTGTGTACCAGCACCGGCATTCTGAATAATCTTGAAAAAGAAACAGTTTATGGCTGAGCTACCAGTTAGAGAAGAATTACAGTGGAATCTCAAAAGATTTTTTCTTCTCTTTTTGGGGGACTGGGGGTGGGGATGGTGATGCTGTGGATAAGTATGCTAATGGTGCTGCAATGACGTAAAAAAAAGCTCCTTCAAAAACCTCTGTCAAAGACAGTTGCTGAAAAGGAGGAAATACGAGTAACAGTGCAACAATGAAGATAAGGATGTAACTCGGTTTAGGCTGCTAAAATTCTTTAATGCCAGGTTTTGTGTGTGATGGAATACATTATTTTTGCTAGAGGGTTAAACACTTTGTCCCTCATCTCAGCTTGCATTTATGGATTTCCAGGTTTGCCTGCTGAGAAGTAAATTAAATGTGTAGCTTCTACTCACCTTTCCCCTGTTGCTGTTCTGATGGAAGAGAATTTTTCTTGCCAGTAAACAGATGATGATCATCACTGCTGAGATTCAGTAATTTTTCATATCAGGAGGGAGGAAAAATCTGCATTATTTCCAGAAGGCTTTGGATTTCTGAACAAAAGGACAATAGGCGTGCTTCATTTTCTTAAAGCTATGTCTAGGAAACTGGAGGCATAGCAAGTCTGCACAAACATTATAAGCATGGCTGAAAAAGAAAGATGAACTGCTTTAAGATGTCCTTGAAATAAGATGTTGGATGGGTTTTTTAACGTCACTTGGAAGGTTTGGCTCTTTCTCTGTCAAAAGTTGCCTTTTGCATGTGCTATTCAAGATCCATTAAATGTCAGATGGAGGTTAGAAATTCAAGGGTAACTGTTCAATTTTTATGTATTTGAAATAATGACTTTTCTCTTCTGTTAAAATTTCTGTTAACCTTTTTCTTAGATCTGCAGAACAATTGGCTTATTATATCGGATTATGAATGACTGCAATCAGTGTTAAAAGTATATATGAAAAGAAAAATAATTGAATGATTTGTGAGATTTGTATAGAATTTTTCTGTTTTATGCAAAAAATTTAATATATGTACCCATGTTATTAATGTGTTTGCCTTGTATGTATAAGTATTTCCATAGGAACATGCACTAAATTGTACTTTCTGGAATAAAATACACTTAGCTTAATAGAGGCACGTGCTGACAGTGCCAGAGGCAAAGAAACAAATGGAATTGTTTGTATTTGAAAGCATTCCCTTCAGTGACAGGATTATAACGTGCATTAGCTGCGAAGCACTGCTGAAAATTTCTCTTTGAAGAATGAGTTAATATAATAAAATTTTCTTTCTTTACCTTCCTCTCTTCCCCTGCTCCCAGCCATGCTAGCTTCTCCATCATAACATTTTTCAGGTGTTTCCAGAATCTGTATGTACCAGCCAAGAGTAATCTGTTGCTGTCAGTGTTTAAAGCTACTGTTGGTTATTTACTACCCTAATTGTGTACCAGGTTTACAAACTTGCTTTTTACAAATGCTTTTTTTCACAATCTCCTCATTTTTTTCCTTTCCCTTTTCCTTCTCCCCCTCCCCAGGAGCCCAGTAACAAACGGGTCAAGCCACTCTCCAGAGTTACATCACTAGCGAGTCTGATTCCTCCTGTTCGAGCCACTCCACTGAAGCGGTTCAGCCAGACCCTTCAGGTAACTGCACTGCTGCACTGAGCTGCATTGCTAGAAGGGAAAGGCATTATGTATTTGCAGTTGCTTCTAGGGTTAGCATGGAAATGTGAACTGCATATATGCACACTCCTCTCATAGTCATGTGCCAAACAGGTTTGGGCAAACTTACAACTACAGAGTTGCTCAGCTTAAACTCAGAACTGTCACCTCAAAACAAACACTTCTCTGTCCAGAAAATGTTTTTTAGTACCAGTAGGAAAACTACTGCACCTGTAGTGTATAAAAGTTATTATACTAAAGGATTGCGACTGCTTTTTAAATTTGATGAACACTTTCTATTAATTTTGTTTTGTTTCTTTGAAAATGTGATTTTTAGTGCAGTTATTCATGTAGGACTGCTAAATTTCCTTTTGTGTAGTGAACTTTGACCTTGCCTAAATGAAAGTTAGTGAAAAACTGGAAAAAAGTCATTTTCCAAAGCTGCTGATGACAATGAACAAAAGACAAGCAAATTTTAAATGCCATTTAGAAATTAAATAATTTTGTACTTGCAGTTTCTGTATTCTAACTTAGCTGTGTAGTATTTAATATACCTAAAGACTAATGAAACTTTAGTTTACATTTGGGTACTCAGCTCCTGATGGTTATCATGTGTGGCAAACAGTTGGGAGCTGCAATACTGTGAGTCTGGCCTAGAAAGCCAGACTGTTTCCACTACAAAACAGGTTATATAAGAGCTAAAGAAAATTATTTAAAAAGCCCAACTTCTTTGATGTGCAGAAATAGAAAAAAATATCTTGAATGTATTAAAAATGTTAATTAATTAGAGAGTTACTGAACATGTCTATTAAGGGGGAAATATAAAAACCTGGGAGTCTTACAACGAATGAATAAAAAGTCATGGGAAAGAACTCCATTTTTCTATGGCAGTAGTTATCCGGAAAACAGATATTACAGAGTTTCTTTAAGATGAGTTTTCCTCTGTTTAGTTGCTACAGTTCTGAAAATGCAGACATCTGCATGAAAAAGCTGCATGCGTGGGGCTGGAGGAAAGGCAAACTGGCTGAACTCCCTCAGTCTGGGTTTGATCCAGAAGGTGTGTTATAGCGTGACTAGAGCAGAGATGCCTCTACTCCCTGGGGTGTATAAATCTCTGCCTCCAGGAAAAAATTGGCCCAGCTCTGGAAGAACTGTATTAGTTCCAGTTGTGAGGAGTGTGGAAAGTGAATTAATTTTTGGCTAAACTGCTTCTGAGCACGGTGCTTCCCTTTTCACAGCCTGAGACAGCTGTTGTCCTCGTTTACGTATCTACCCTGTTGTGCAGTAGTGAATGCCTTTGAGCCTGAGTTGTCCAGTACAACATGCTATTTAATAAAGTTTGGTTTAGACTACGTGAAACAAACTATCCTTTCATGCATGCAATAGCAGCTCTTGGAGATGAGAGCTACATAAATGTGTTTCAGGACAAATTTCGGCAAAAATAGAGAAGACAGTGGCTTTGTTGCAAGTCTGTTGCCAGCATTTTGGTTTTACTCTGTTCATCATGATGATAAAAATATATTTTAATTAACTGTCTGCTGCCAAGCAGATTATAATAGTGATATTATTCATACTCTCTCCTCTAAGTAACTGTGTGCTTGAAGGAGCTATGCTGAGAAATCAGCCTGTGTGTTCTCAAAATCCTAGGTCTGACTCCATCTCCAAGTGATGAATGCTAGTGATGTCTCTCAAAACTGCCTTGATAGTTGGCTGTGAATTGCTTCTTATCTGGCTTTGTCAGCAGCAATAGAACAGGGGAAAACAAAGACTGACCTTTTGCTCCGGTGCCCTGTTTGGAATTAGAAACATTCAGGGAAGCCTGTGTACCTTTTTTTACTTTATTATGTATTGGAATAGCTGTTGCTGTGCCTTGTGGAACAGTAGAAAGCAGAAAAAAAGTGTTGGTTTTTCTTACTGTGTGAATTTCTATGTGTTTTAATGGTTAAAACCCATGTTTCTTCCCTCATTGCTGCTAGAAGTTTTGTATGTGTAAAATAAAGAAAATTACTATCATCACCACAACTTCCAAAATAGACAACCTCTTCCCCTGGAAGAAAACACAAGAAAGCCAACAGAATATCCATCCAAAAAGACCACTCTTAACAGCATCAGTAAAAGGAATTAGAAATTTCTGAGTTTCCTTTATGGGATTTCAAACAAATCTTTTTATATAGTCTTTCTGAATGGAAGATAACATGGGGGGGGTGTTGTGTCTCCTTTTCCTTATCTCTATACCTATAGCTTCCACTTTATATTAATGGACCATCTTTATGCATGTTGAAGACAAGCATCTGCCTGAGATGTATGTAGTGTCTTTCAATATATGTTCTTAGCAACTTCTTGTGTTTTGCATATTTTATTGATTATAGAGGTATTTTATTTTTTTGTCTTAACTTTATTACAGTTTTCCATGTTATTGTCAAACTTTTCCACAAGGATTCCAAATAACAAAACACATAAGGTTATTCCAGCTTTCTTTCTGATTTTTTTTTGTTGTTGTTGTTTGGATGTTTTTTTGACTCTTTTTGTAGTCACTGTTTCTGTCACAGAGACTCCTGCAGATTGACTAATGCTGTTAGCTTCATCTCTCTGTATATCCGCAGGATACCAAATACTAAGCAGGTATTCTTTTTATCCACCTAGGGAACCACTTTATTTTCATAGTTGTATTTTCAGTCAAGCTAGACTAATGATTATGATCTACTTGTTTCTGCTTGGTTTTATTCACAGCTGTGCTGTTCTGTTAAAAAGCTGAAAATAAAGATCAGAAAAAGAATTCCAGCTGATGCTGAAGAGAGAAATTAAAAGTCTGGCTAGCTTCCTCTGCAACTTCAGCTTTCATCAGTGTATCTTGAATTTAAGTAGGGAATCCAAATTATGTTTATGTCTCTTAGGACACTAGAAATTTCTAAAAATCCTGAAGAAGAAAACGCTTTCTAACACACAAATTCTGAATGCTAGGGCTTTGATCTGTAGTGCGCTTTTCCTGGTACATTAAGCTGTTAGCTTTACTGCAGCTGAAATTAAGGTTTGTTAATTGCATGAATTAACATCAGTAACACATAGATGCTTCATAGTAAGTCTTGGAACAGCCAGTGAAAGCTACTGCAGTAGATAAATACAGTAAACAAAATCAGAGATTGTGGCTGGATTCTTTGTCACCTTTAGCTTTTGGAATGATATGAAAATAATCTCAAATGGGCGTAATTCTTAACTAGAATGCTGGACATGTTTGTAAGGAGGCCAGAAACTAGGGAAATACTTCTGTGTACCAGGATAAGTCCATCAGTGTTTCTGCCTTTGCTGTGCTAGTGTATAAAAGAAGGAAACATGCCAGACAAAGAAACCACTTACTCTTGAAATTTGTCCATAGCCTTAAATAACACCCCAAAACCTATCTGTCCCTTTCTACTAACAAATAACCTTAATCCAATGCTCTTTATTAATATTAAGCAAGGTACACTTTGTATGGTTAATTAAAAGGTTGATATATGAGAGAAATGTAATACATACATACTGTGTCTATGTAGCAAAGATGCTAGCAAGCAAGCAGGATTTTGGGAAGTTGGGCTTCCTTTTGAGTCTCCTAGGCTTTTTGTGTCCCTTCTGCCCAATGGAGGACAGTATAGGATTACAGAGAATATAGTATCAAGTGTTCTCATGCAGCATAAAGAAACATTACTATCAGTGAACGTGAGAGCTTACTTTTATCAAAACACTGTAATTTCAGTTTGCTGTTATAGGTGCATGCTGGTTTGTAACATCATGTGTGGCATTTTGTTAAAAGGTTTCAAAATCAAGACATTTACTTTAAAAATCAGTATATCTGGTGCTGTTCATTATAAGTACTTTCTTCATTCAACATACAACATTCCTATAAGAAACCACCACCATAAACAAAGGAGCTATATACTGGAGGATGCATATGGGAATGCATGAAAAGGGGCATTCCACCTTGGGTCATGAAATGACAACTGTTCTGCTTGGCTGCATTCTCATGGTTGGTGATTGTGGATGTCACATACCTGCCTTTTCCCAACCCTCTAATCTTTCCATTTGCATGTGAAAATAACAAATTCCATTATGTAGCATTATAACAAGTGTAAATTCAGCATGTAATTTCATGTGTGTTTCTTTATCTTCTTAACTCTTGAAGGAAGACTAGCACCTGACTTGCAAAGTTTTGGAAGGTTGGTATATACACACGTGTATGTGTGTTTATTTTAAGGGGCTTTGTCAGTTCCAAGTAAGGCTCAAAATGGCTTATGTTGAAAGACACAGTTTTTATTTATATAATATTTCTTTTGATATATTTAAAACATATTTATAGGCACTGTCTACACTTCATGGGTTCTCTTCAGGGAAGAATTTCAAATGTTGTACTTTTTAGATGCTGCTTGAAGCCTGGAAATGAAGACAATTTATTTTGTTTTAAGTATTCTTACCCAAGGCAATTGAAAGATGATTATTACATAAAGCAGGCTTTAAATAACAATAAAAATGTAGAGTATTTCAACAATGTGAAACACTCCAGGCATTTCAGAAGTAGGACCTCAAAAAGAAGCCTCTGATTTTAATGAAGCAAGCAAGGAGTCTTTTCAAAACAGCAATGAGAGCATAAAGTATCCATCCTTAGGCTGACCACTTCCTAAGAGTACAGGCAAATGGAACTCTCAAGTCTCACTTGAAATTTGACTGTTTTTTATTGGAGTTTAAGAGCAGATCACATAATAGATACAGAGATACACAGAATCAGAGTTCAAAGGGTCCAGAAGTATTAATAAAGATTCTATCCCAGAATGCAATACTGTATTTCACAATTTGCTATCTGCTGTTCAAAACATTTCTTCACATGCTATAACAAGTAGGAGCAACTGATGTGAAAAGAATATGGCTTGCTGCTTGTCATAAACATTAAAATCTGAATACTGGCATACCTTTTCTTGAAAGATAATGTGATGGTTCTTTTTGGCCAGATATCCATTTCACACTTTTCTATGTGAATTAGTTTCTTGGTCTCACTTTACATCTGAATAGGCAGGATGTTACCAGCTGAAAGGGTTTCTCAGTATATCAAAGCCAGTTTTGTAAGGTAGAGCATTATAGCTCTTATCTAATTGACATATCTAGAATGATTATACCAATCAAATCTTTAATGATTCTGACAGTTTACAAAAAAACTCCAAACATTATTACCATCAGATAGCAAGACAGTAAAGCAGGAAGTAGTGAAGGGCAGTCTCACTTTATGAATCTTCTCTCTACCCAACTGAGAAAATATTTTTCTTAAACCACTGATATATTTGATGTAATACACGTTTTCATCTGATATCCTCAAGACTGGACCTGGTGTTTTTTGGTACAGACATCTTCAAACAATACCCCCCCCCAAATAAACAAAAACTAACAATTCTGTTGAATTTCAGTTGATACACGAGAAGAGTTTCTACCAGTTTTTGCTGTCCTAGCTTTCCAGACATTCTGTTTAACAATTTTCTTTGAAAACAAACAAAAAAAGTATTCATACTATTTTTTATCTCTAAATTTTGCGTTAATTTTGAATTTTTTATTATTAGGTATCTAATGAGGCAGACATGTAGTGCATGAATAATTCCTGTCTGTTTATGGAATTGAAATGTTGTATTTGTTATATTAATTCAGTGTGTTGGACCATTCTATGATTCTGCCATTATCCCTGTAGTTCTGGTTGCATGGTATGTGACTGCATTGTTTAGTTTGAAACGTTGAGGACATGGGCATAGTTTCCTGCAGGAATGGAAGTACTGGCTTTTCATAGAGATGTATTAAACTAATTTTTCTTACATTCCCAGTATTAAATATTGCTATTAAGTTTACAGTCAAAACTAATTAGGTAATGTTTGTTGTACTGAACTATATGTATAAATTCCTTGG
>VWZO01022422.1:214585-229442 GCA_013396975.1 Bucco capensis
AGTGTAATGTGAAACTGTTCTAACAATACAAACTATTCTTCTCTCTCTTTCTAGCGTTCTATCAGTTTCCGCAGTGACAGTCGCCAGTCTGGGCGACCAGATTTGGTCAGCCCACGACCATGGTCACGAAATGTGCCTCCTGCTAACACAAAGAGGAGAGACAGCAAACTCTGGAGTGAGACCTTTGATGTTTGTGTCAATCATATGCTTACGGCTAAAGAAATCAAGCGTCAAGAGGTATGGTATTTATTTTTTGCCACAAATTTCATGCTCAAAAGTCATCTTTAAAGCTTAAAAAGTCATCTGTAAAGGTTGAGGAATGCTAGTAGACATAGGAAAGAGCTTGAAGCTTTCTTCAAACTAAACAGGTCGTCAGCTCCACTAGACACAGAATTCCATCCTTAGTCTTCATAATTCAAGCTATATTAGATTAATAAGTTCTTATTTTAAAATAAGCTAATTATATTTCTTTAATAAATGTGAAGTTACTAAGATATATTTTACTGTGATTGGCTGCATGTACGTACCTGTTCTGTATAAGTTTCTGTAGTGATGGTTAGTATTTGCTGTTTTATTGTTCTAGCAATGATGAACATGCTATTTCAGGAAAAGGTATTACAAGAATATGTAAGCACAAAAATACACAATCATTTCCCTTGGAAAAGAATGTCTTTGAGGAAGCTTTCAGCGCTAGAAAGATGAAATATTGATCAAAAGATGTATCTTTCAAAGCAAAAAAAGAGTATACTAGTGGTTTTAATGTGTTATACATGACATTCTAAATAGTTCATATTACAGCCAATGACACAGCTACTGTGGCATTTTTTAATTTTTCTTTTCCTAATGAAATTTCTGGCCATATCAACAAAGCTTATTACAGTCTCTCAGAGAATACTTCAGGGAGTGAGTCATAAATCAAACAGCAACATCAAGCATTTCTTTTGCAGATTTTAACATGGATCAAGAATTCTTAGGAAATAACTTCTGAAATTGAGAACTTCAAAGGCAGCTTATTGAAAAATAAACTGTAGAAACTGTTTGCATAGCATAACAGTCATTACTGTCTTGGGGCAGAAGCCAGGACCCTTCATAGAGCCCATGAGCTGTGTTCTTGGAAGTTTTGCATGAATGTTCTGTTTTATATTGGTTCTTGCACTGCATGCCTCAACAAAGTATCTGAACACTTCCACACATGCACTGTCAGTTAACTCACACTATGGCAAGCCCTCCACGTATGCATGTTTTCAAGCTAGGAGAATCAGCACTAGCTGAAGATTTTCTTCCATGATTTATGCAAGTTGAAAGCCTTGGCTGTAAAGTTAGTAATTCTAACTGAGCAAAGTGGGATGTTAACTTTTACTGTGTCCGAGTTTAGAATGAAATCATGCAGTAAGTGAATACTATGGTATTTTGATAAGCCAGTGTGTTAGTGTGGTGGTTATTTTTAATCTGCCAGTTTTAAAGTCTCAAATCTTTGCCTTCATAACAAAAAAATGAAGTGGTACCAAAATCAAAGTGCTTGCTACCAAGAAAATGTTTTAGAGAAGATCTATCTTTTACTTACTAGACCATTTGGAACTTACACCACTGCATGTGTTGAAATAGAAAACAACAAACTCCTATGCAAATAGCTGTGTAAACAGTTAAGATACAGTTGAGTCAGAATATCACACTGAACGTACTTGAGTCATCTGGAAACACATCCGTCTGAAAAATCTTAAATTCTGTGGCTATTTCAAATAAGCACTTTATGAACAGTCTGGAATAGCTCCATTTTTAAAAAGTACTGTGCAAGATTCTGTAGCTATGGAAAAAAGCCTTGGTTTATTTTTGCAGTTAGATTTAACAGAGAAATTCTGCTATGTGGTGGTAAGACAGCTGTTCTGAATATAGTATCGACTCAGGTTGAGATGAAATAAAAATATTTTATAGTATTTGCCTCTCTCTTTACAGGCTATCTTTGAACTTTCCCAGGGAGAAGAAGACTTAATAGAAGATCTGAAGTTAGCAAAAAAGGTGAGTCTTTAAAAAAAAAAAAAAAAAGGAATGAACCATCCACAAACACCACCACAACAAGCAGTGTTCATTGGTTCATATCACTTCTAAAATAATCTCTGCTTTTTTTAGTTGCTAAAACAGTAAGGGGGAAGAAACCAAAACATTTATATTTTGTCATTCTTTCTGAAACACTTAAATATGCTGCTTTATTTTTTTAATATGAAATCGATAGTTTAAGATACAAGTATGAAACTTCTAAATATCCTTAACATTTGGTCTGGTTTTACTTACAGGGTGCTTTAAATCCTATCACATGTTTCAACTACCAGTGATCTACTAATTACAGAGCTCCCTTTTTTCTTTTTTCAGGCTTATCATGACCCCATGCTTAAACTTTCCATAATGACAGAACAAGAGCTGAACCAAATCTTTGGAACATTGGACTCTCTAATTCCTCTACATGAAGGTAAAGCTCAAATAGCCTTTGTCTTTGTTACTATTGCACTTAGATTTGTAGTCATCTCATTCATTAACTGAAGTTTCTTTTCTTTTATTAATTGTGATCAGATCTTCTTAGACGACTTCAAGAAGTCAGGAAACCTGATGGATCAACAGAACATGTTGGCCATATCCTTGTGGGTTGGGTAAGGAAGAGATTTTAATCACCTTTGGGTCTTTAGTTTGGAGCTGCAACATAGTTCATCACATTATTTCCTTCTCATATGTAGCATAATATCAAAAATACGTCCTCAAAGTACTTTTAAAATGTAAGGCAACTATTTAGAGACATGATCAATTTTTTTTGTATTTTCAGGGATTTTCCATGAAAATATTTAGACTGAGATATTGTTTTTAAAGCTTTTGCGCTTCAGGAGGCAAACAGTATTTAATATACTTTAAATAAAAGCCAAGAGTTGGACTAGTGTTTGTCAGTTGTAGATCAATTAAGAATCTGCCTCCGTTGGTATTCTGGTTTCCAAAGGAAAATGAAGCTTGAACACTCCAATGCTGTGTAAGGGCACCTTACAGTTACTTTTGACTGTCAATCTGTTCCAGTTAAGGTAACAAGTAGAAAAGAGCTATTTTGTAAAGGATTTAGATATGTTAGATATATTTTTAGATATGAAAAGTTTGCTTGTAAGTACATGGAAAGAATGAAATTTAGCAGGAAAAAAGGACTTCAAATTTTTGAGGGATTAGGTAACATATTTAGCAGCTCTGTGTGAAACAGTGGCCTATTATAAACAAAAGGAACATGATCACTACTGCTACATAGTTAATCAAAAGCTACAATAGTTAATGATAAGCTTGTAAATGTCAAAATGATCTCTGTTTTTCTTTGCATAAAGTAATTTTAAGCATACTTATTTTCTGGTATGTTTGGACATCAGTCAACTTCTCTTGGTCCAACATCTAATTTCCTTTGTTGCAGATTTTATGTATAACTGTCTGTTAATATAGCTGGTTTTGTAAATGGCTTTATTGTTCTAATCAACATACAAGGTAGTTTTTTCAGATCTAAGGCACAGTTCTGTCATCCTAGAATGGTCAATGTTCTTGAGAGCAATACAGAAGCTTGACTATAGAAATTTGCTTATCTAAAAACGGCCAGGTTTGGGGAGTACTCATTCCTAGGCTTTTATTTCCATTCATAATTAAAGTCAGACTTCTGTGTTCAACTGTTGTCTGCAGTAAGTAATGCTCAATCATAATTCATTGATATTTTTAGTGCTTTAGAATAATATTGGAGATCTCTAGGAACTGAGAGACGAGCTAGTGCTTCTAAATTATTTAAATGATGAACAAGGTGGTAAAAGGACCTTTGTAAGCCATATATATGTTGGAAACACTATCATCAATAAATTGTGAATAAATCTCCAGCTAAAAGATTCACAACACACTGTGAGTTCTGAGATCCTGAATCACTTGAAACTTTCAATATTGCAAACTGTGCTTTGTTTCAACTGCAGAATAATTTATTCCTTTCCTCAGCTTCCATGCCTAAACTCCTATGATAGCTACTGTAGCAATCAAGTAGCAGCCAAAGCCTTACTGGATCACAAGAAACAAGATCATAGAGTGCAAGATTTCCTGCAGCGCTGCTTAGAGTCTCCTTTTAGTCGCAAACTGGATCTTTGGAATTTCCTTGACATCCCCAGAAGCCGTTTGGTTAAATATCCTTTACTACTCAGAGAAATTTTGAGGCACACACCAAATGATCATCCAGATCAGCAGCACCTTGAAGAAGCTGTGAGTAACTACAGGGGTTTGGGGTATTTTAGGAGATTATAGCCCTCTTAGCTTATAACTTAATCAAGAAACCCTACGCAAAATATGGAAATGCTAATACTTATAGAAACAGCAGAAAGTGATACATGAAATGTTTAGCCTCAGTCCCCTTATTGAATCCTATTTCAGTAGTGAAGTGATACAAAAAATAAGAAAAGGAAAGGATGGGAGGTGTTTTCCACAGCTCTTGTCTGGTTCTTGGCAATTTTGTATTTACCTTTCAATGTCATTTTCCATTCAGATCTAAGTTACAAAACGTGGAGATGTCTTTCCAGGATTGAGATCATTTAGATGATTTTATTCCCTTGCTTGAGACCTTGCATAACCTCTGAATCTAGATTATCATTTGCCAGAATGTTGTTGAAATCTACCTTCATTCTGCTTTTTACTCAGAAAAGAATTATGCTTTATGAAGAAAAAACAGAGGTATAAATCCAAGGCTTTAAAACTTCCTTGTTAATAGAAAGGGACTTGTTTCAGATATTCTGAAATGTTTCTAAGATTTCTATTCTTTTGCATATACACATAAATATATATCTATACACACACACGCATATATATATATAAAATCCAATATGTGCACACATGCAAATGTTTCTCTTACAGTACGAGTTTACTGTAGCTAATTTGTTTGAAATGCAGTTCTTAATGAACCAAGAAATATCACTATCTTACTGCTTTTAAATAGTATTGAAATGTAAGTCAATATCATGAAAATTTTGAAGACAAAATTTGTAATTTGTCTAGACTTGAGTATTTTGTACATATTAGTATTTCTTTGCTGAAAGATGACGGCCCTGGGTTTTGGGTTTTTTTGAAATGTCATGTTTTAAAACATGTACCTGACTACTATTGTTCCCCTTGAGCATATTCTTTTAAACTCAAACAGAAATCATAAATATCTCAAAAAATTATTCTGCTTATGTTTAAGATTTACTTTACCAGGTAATACCTGGTATTATCTTCAAAAACTATTTTAAATGCTTTCTTCCAGTACTTGGATTTGGTAGTTGTTTAGTAAAGTATAATGTTTTTTTCTTGATATTTCAATAGCCTTATATAGCTTTATGGTATCCTACTTCAGCAGAAGTTTGTCTTTGAAGTGATGTATTTCACGAATTGTATATTTGCCAAGTTAAATTAGGAAACCAATTACTCAATGTGGTTGGCTCTTAACAATGTTTTAGGCTTATGAACTACATTTGTCTTCCCGTTTGGCAATTAGCTATCAGCACATGGGCCAGACTGATCCCTGATAAATCTCCTAGGATCAGCAGATTCTTGAAATATATGTTCAAGCATGTGTGTCTTAACCTATTCCCCTGCTCCACTTCCAGTTACTTAACAGAGCAATCTGATTGGTCTAAACAACCTATGATCACTATTGGAGTTGTCTGAAAGCAACAGAACTTCACATCCCCATGCCCAGTTAAGGAGCCACATTTTAAGTTTTGTGGATAAATTGATCCCAAAGTACAGTGTAGTCTGCTTAATTTTGTTGCTAATATTAATACTCTTCTAGACAGATCTGCAAAAAATTAATGAAAAATATGTGTAAGTTAAAATGCATTATCTGGTAGCTACAGTTCAAATTATTAGGAGATAGCTCTGAATGCTGAATTGTCTAATTAAAGTTCATGTGTTTTCACTTTTTTTCTGTAGATAAATATAATTCAGGGCATAGTGGCTGAAATCAACATAAAGACTGGTGAATCTGAATGCCAGTATTACAAACAGAGACTTATTTATCTTGAAGAAGGCCAGAGGGATTCATTGATTGATAATTCACGTGTTGTATGTTGTCATGGTGAACTGAAGAACAACAGAGGAGTGGTAAGGAATAAATACTTTGTCATAAATAGCTTCTGAAGCTATCTTCATTTTGCATGACAGCTAAAGAGCTGTGAGTGTAAATACAGAAACATCACCCTTTCATATACAGGACAAATACTATTTCATATAACACTCATCTTTTTTATTAGCATTCACATATATGTGCCTCTGTCTTTTAAGACATAACAGTATCCTAACTAAACTGCAAATCTGATAAATTTCAGTAAAACTTGCAGGAAAACAAAGCAAATAAGAACATTTCTGATCTCAGAGACATTATAGTAATCTCTGCAATGATACACGAAATGCACTAACAAATTTTAAATATGTCAAAGGCTGTAGTTACTAAGAATGTTTTACTTGAAGTCCAAGTTAATTTATAGACCAGAGAAATTTTGTATTTGATACTGCAAATTCCAGTCTTCAGGAGTCTGCAGTATTGGGAAGTGTCAAAGCTAAGCTTTCCATTTTAAAAAAAAACAACCAAACCCAAATGCAGATTATTAATGACATTAATAGAAGAGAAACCAGTCATTCCTAGATTCACCCCCCTCCCCAAAGGTAAAGATAAACAGGAAATTTTGAATGGACAAACAATGAAGAAACGTATTTTTCTCATTAACTGAGTCGGGAATTACTTTTGAAAAAACAGCAAACAAAGCAAGATTCTTATTTATTTTTCAGTATTGGGAGAGTTTCTATGTAGTATGTTTGTGCATACAGTAGAAGGATCATGTTTTAGCATATGGCTGAGATGGAAAGATGAAATAGATGCTGTATTCTGGTTCACTTGGTTAAGATCAGGCAGGGAGTTAATATATAGCAAACTGGCAGGAAGAAACTGACCATTTTCATCTTTCCTATGAACTTTATTTATCCCATCCACACTGTCCTTTCAATGATAGCATAAAATTAACTAGATAATGAATTATTTTCAATTTATGGACTGTATTTGAAATTCCCCAGCATTTATAGGAGGTTTCCACACTGATATATTAGTTGAATATAGGTGATAGTGTGGGATATCTTTGTTTGTGTGTTTCTTTGATTTGAGATGAACAGATGACATATATCTTTGTGTTACCAGTCTCCTTATCATGCCTGCTAATTAGAGTATTAGCTTTTGTCACAGATGAGAGATCCCACCATTGAAAAGAGTTTCATATGATTTCCACTAAAATCAGCCATAACAAAGCTTTACATTATGAAGAATCTTCAACATTTTGTGGGTGATAGTTTGAAAACTGAGTTTCAAAATAAAAGCAGTGTTTTCTGCTGCAGTTTATAATATTAAAACAAACAAACCCCAACCCTTAACAATCAAATGTCATACCTGTACATACCTCAAATATTTAATCTCACATTTTTGCTTGCTTTTATATTTCATTAATATAAGAAGGTAGCCATTTACCAAACATATAAACTGAAGCAGATAATGGATAGATTCTTTACCAGACTTGGCACAGAGTTGCTGTTAATACAAAAGATGACAGTACTGCCGAATAAGGAACAAACAGAGAAATTAGTTGTGTGTCCTGCAAAGACTTAGAGATGCACAAGTGGAAGAAAATGGGACTATTCATGGACATAAAATGAGGCATCTGTTGTGGAAAAACAGAATTAAGATGGACTTTTTCAATATCAGAAGACTGCCAAGGCATATAGGAAAATGTTTCTGCTATAATTATCTCTTTCATTATAGTTTTCTGAAAGCACGAGCTATGGGAAGATGGGACAGTGAGCCAAATGCATATGAGGATCTATCCTGTGTTAAAACTGCAAATATGCATCTATTTAGATTTAGAGTCAGGTCAACTTCAGGAGCAAAGAACAGTTACTCATGATTGGGAAGAAAATTTAGACAGTGAAGAACAAAATCCATTTCAGTGCATGATATCAAGCAAAATGAACTTAAAATTTCATGTTTGTTTATTACTGGAAGCCACTGGAGATAGCAAAATATGAGGGGGAAGATAATTCAGAGATGGTAACAGTGACTTGTGCCAGCTAGGAGGAAAAGTAATTTGCTGAGGTTCAAAGAGCTGTGGTGAAGCTGCATTTGAGCAGCATGTGGTTTGTAAAAAAATTGCTCATAATTGCTCATTGAAAATATTTGGATGAATAAGATTGCCTGTTTCTTACTAACACAGGCAGTCCAGAAAAGTTAAGGTGGGTGCCAGAAAGAAGAATGTGTATAAGCATGCTGCTCTAGAGAGAACTTTGAAATGTTACGTGCATTTCGAGGCCTTGACACTAAAAGATGAGTTGGAATTGTGCTGTTGCACCATAAGACTTAAATAGTGGGGAGAGAGGAATCCTTACTTTAACTGTTGAAATCACAAGATTATAACATACTAGAGTTTAAATAAATTTGGTTTAATGATGCTCTAGAAGATGAAAAATGCTTTATTATTTATGACTTCTTAACAGAAACTGCACGTCTTCCTCTTTGAAGAAGTGTTGGTGATTACTCGAGCCATCACCCATAACGAACAGCTCTGCTACCAGCTCTATCGGCAGCCAATCCCCGTGAGGGAGCTGCTGCTAGAAGACTTGCAGGATGGAGAGGTGCGGCTGGGAGGATCCATACGTGGGGCATTCAGCAACAATGAGAGAAGTAAGACTAAATTTCTTTTGTTTGCTTGTATAGGATCATTCTAACATTAAGATACTTGCAAATGAGACATCAGAATGTTTTTCTCTAAAATTCACGTTAACTACATCCAGCATCTTGATTTTTATTTCAGACTGGTTTACAATGTTGCAACTTGCTTCTTTTACACACACCTGCTTCTGCACCGAATTGAGAATATGTAGAATGCAGTGGCAAACCCACACAATTATAAGCATAGGTGTGTTTTGAAATCTTAAGCTTTAGCTGTTATGACTTTCTTTGTATTCTGGAGACACTGATTGCTATTCTGTTACTCTTTTCTGCTGACAGTCAATGTAGTGCTCAGTGTTAAGACTGCAGCTGTTCACATTAGTGTCAAGAGTTAATGTCCTTCTAATTAAGCATATTATTGTTTCTGTTTCAAGGGTCCTTTGAATTTCCTTTATCTTGTGAAAACTTTGAGGATTCTTTGTATTTGCTGTATTAGTGAAGAGTAGAATATATTACAGAAGAGATGAGGCCATCTCCAACTGACACAAGACAGTATTCAGTGAAGGTTCTGGAAACTTGTTTTGCAGAGAAGTAGGCAGAGAGGTGTTGAGGTGTGGGAGAAGCCTTAATCCTGCTGATTTGCTGAAAGCTTTATGTGTAGCTTGTGCATGGCAGAATGAAAATTGTTTAATCCAGCAAAAAGTGATTTTGATGTTCTTGTCTCACAAAACAAGGAAATACCTACACTCTTTCTGTGGTCTGCTATGGAATTGTGAGGAAAACACCATAAGTCAAAGATTTTGCAGATTCCTTTATTTTGATATACTTATTTATTATACAATCCATTCAACCAAAGCATTCAGTGTTTTACTATGTGTTGTTTCTTTCAGTCAAAAACTTCTTTAGAGTCAGCTTCAAAAATGGATCTCAAAGCCAGACTCACTCCCTCCAAGCCAATGACTCCTTCAACAAACAACAGTGGCTTAACTGTATCCGCCAGGCCAAAGATAAAATGACCTGTGCAGGCAAAGCTGGCATGCTAAACTCAGAAACACATTTTCTTTTGTCACCAAATGGAAGCAGAGTACCCCAGGGAGAAGCCACGCTCGAGCAGATGGACCAATCAGACTGTGAGTCAGACTGTAGCATGGACACCAGCGAGGTCAGCGTCGACTGTGAACGTATGGAACAGACAAACTCTTGTGAAAATGAAAAGCAAATAGAAACCAATGTTTGACAGAAACTTAGAGTTGATGGAAGAAAATCTGTCTCTTACCTGTACAGTGTTTGCATTCCATACATGGAACTGTTTGGAGAAGCACTTTTAAAATACTTTTTGTGACAATGTCAATGCAGTTCTTCTTGTATTTATACCTATGAGTGTAGTACTGTAACTGCCAATCTGTATAAGCTGGAATCTCTTGCAACTCGTGGCCTGTGATTATATTCCATAAATATCTAAGGTGGATGAAAGAGGTACTTGACCAGTTATTCTCAATGTCCTGCTGTAAAGAGAATCTCTAAACAACTGTTGATATATGCATTGCATAAAGAAGATTTTTATCCTTTTTGAAGTACTTTATTTGCCCTTTAATGGGGCAGCTGAAGATGTGGGCTTAATATGGAGTTTCAGGATGGGTTTCAAGTTAGCAAGTTTTCATAAAGACATGGAGAGAAAAAAATAATTTCTTGGGAAAAAAACATCATTTTGCAATAAGAAGTCTGAAGTATAAACAGCAGGCAGTGTAACCAGTGACTCTTTAGGGGATTAGTTTTTCAAAATGAAGCACTGTCCTAAGATGTAGCGACTGATCTTACTAAAATCTGAACAGTTAAAGTGGTCAGCATAGTGCTATTGTTTCTTTGTCAAAGCATGTAATGCTGAAAGTAATCAACTGAAAAAACCCAACCAAACCTCTACAACCAGCACTGAATTAAAGGAAATGCTGAGAATACTGAGTATTTGTAAATAAGCTGGTAGTTTGCTTTTAGTGCTATATATATTATCTCAAACAGGATAAGAATGGAAAAAAGCTTTTGCTTGTGAATAGGCCCTCTTCAGCATTTTGCACTCCACTGACCTCCACTGTTGGTTTTAAACACCACTAAACTAATGTTAAAACTTTTAATTTTCTGTAAATGTCTGTTTACAATTATATGTAGTTGGTTTTTAAACCAAGTGATGATTTTATATAAATGGTGCTCTACAAATACCCTATGGGATTATGTAGAGAAAGTTTAAACAAAAAGGGAATTGCTTTTCCTTTGGGATGTATTACATCCTTTATATTCTTCTCAAGTTTTATTTTAAAAGTTTTTGTTGCGTTTTATCTCCTTCTGTAATTGGAAATACTACTGTGTTTTCTGGTGGCTGGTCCAATCTACTCATTATGATGGGAAGCAGATGAGTCACTTAAATGCAGTCTAAAACACTCAGTTCAACATCTTGTTACTCTTCAGGAATCCCTGGGTAGTGTTTTATTTCTTAGTGTAAGAAATAATGCCAGTGCTGTGTAGCAAGCTATGAACGTGACATATTAATAAATTCAAATGATCCTTGATATTATATTATGCAAGATAACCTTTGCAAAGTACATGTAACAACAAAAGTAGAAAACCTGCTAAGTTATTGCCAAAACATTCTTCTTGTGTTCTACAAGTTTACAAAAAAATTATGTCAAGTATCTTACATATATATATATATGCTGATGTGCATACAGAAATCAGTGTGACAAGAAGATAAACAATATAAACCAAGGTATTTTTATTTTTTAAAGAAGTCATTTTTACCCTATAGAACATATTTCTGTATTTATAGTTTTTCAAAAAAGTCAATTTGCTTTTCTGTTTCAGGCTTTGTAATTTATTTCAACTGCTTCGGTTTTAGAGCTGAATGAGTGTGTCAGTGAAGATGAGAGAAAGGAAAAAAAAACTGCAAAAGAGAAGGCATAGGAAAGCAGATTAGCTGGTGAATCATTTGAGTGAAAAGCATGTAAAGTCTTCAGATAGAGAGGAAAGAATGAATGTGTGTATTGACACCCCCCTTTTTTTTAATTTTTAAATAATAGCCTTAAACTTTTCTGGAAGCATTTCAAATAAATTACATTAAACCATTTTGATTTTTATTTGCTTTGGTTGTTTGTGCAAAACTACAAAACTATTTCAGTGATGTGCACAGTGAGGTTTAACATAGGTGACCAACACCTTCTGTTTTGGTTCTAGTGGAAGTGTTACATATTTGGATCTAATTTGATAGATACAAAATAGTAACAAAGAAAGAAGTCCCTGCACTCAATTCAGCACATTCCCCAAAGTTTTGTATTATATAATCAATTCAGTGAATATGTGGAACAAAAAAATTAACATCCTACCTACCATCAGTTTCTCTCTCCTGATTCTTTATGGGTCACATCTCTACTAAGTATGTGTTATTCCAAATCATCAAGCAGATGAATGTTAGGGCATCTCAAAAGATTAATTTACATTTGTTTACTATCATTTAGCACCTCACTTAGCATCATGTTCAATACACCCCAGTGCAAGTTTTGCTGTGTAGTTGACATGCACTTAGCTACTGATTTGATCTATTAAAGCTTAGTATTGTGTGGGGTTGGTTGTTTCTTGTTTTGTTTTTTATTTTTCAAATTGTCTTAATGAATCAGTTTTCCAGTTTAAGAATACTAATCTAATTCTGGATTTGGTTACCTTGCTTTGGTTCTAGCACTTTTAAAATGCCACTGCTTTTGGAAGACTGACTTTTGCTTGGCAAGGCAGGACATGGAATGTAAACTGTATCAAAATGTCAATTTTGGGTAAAATGTCAAATAATGAATGCAAAGTAAAGAGGAAAAGTAATGTATGCAAATACGTTGGTGATCATCACAGTTAGTAGTAGTGGTGGCAGCAGACTGGAGTCTGAGCAGTTGTGGCCATGAGCTGGCATACGTACTGCAGCAATGCAGTACATGTAGGCCTCTCTGCCTGACACATGCAGAAAATTGCTTTTGTTTTTTCAGGCCACCCACCATTGCATGTATAGTGCTCCCACTAAGGAAACAGTTTAAAGCTGTGTCATTTTTATATTGAATCTCTGAGGGATCCTAGGATCTTCACCCTGCCTCAGATGAACAGTGCCATGGCAAGAAGGTGAATGAGAATAGGTGGTGTGTGTAAAAAAAGGCAAGAGGTAGTGAAGAGCCTGAGGAATCAAGGACTTGCAAGATCACCATGAGGGAATGGCAAAATAAGGAGAGGACCACAGATGATGCATGAGTTCCAGCTCTTCTACATCTGAGGTATTAGTACTCTTGATCTCATGGTCTGGGAGAAGAGTGTGAGACAAGATGTCTTCTCAAGAGCAACAAGTCAGTCTGATGTGGCAGTGTAGGAGCCTGAAACCTCCTTAAAGGNGGCAGTTTCTACCTTTTTGGGAAATCTTAACAGCCTGTTTGCTCTTTTTCTCTTGGTGAGAGCAGACAGAAAATGTACTTTTGGTTTGTGGAAAGATCTGATGGCCAGAAGTAATAAAAGTAAAAGCATAGATTGTCTTGACTGAGAAAGAAAGGTAAGGAAAGAGAATGCCCTTGGAAGTCTTTGAACAATATGGATCCTCTGAGAGTAAAAAAGAAATTTTAATTGTCTGTGGTTTTTGGTTCCCTAGATTTGGTCTGCAGCACTGAAAAGAACAATGTAAGGATGAGGACCTATCTCCTGAAATAAAGAGGTCTGCTGTGAGTCACCAGGAGCACTTAGTTTAAAGTCTGTGAAGCTCAGTACCAGGGAATCAGTTGCCAGGATCTGAGTAAAGGATAGGACCAAAGTTGAACTCCAAGGTAGTATGGTGACTCTGTTCAGCATGACTAACCTGAACCAGGGATACTGCCTTAGAAATGCCTCTGCAATAGTGGAACTAGGTTTCTTGAGGTTTCACAGAAATTTCTGTAATTTAAAAGATACATCAGAACTTTTAGATACCAGTGTAATGTTTTTCTTTTTCAAAAAGTTGATGTTTTATGGTGATGGAGGCACTTAACAGACCATCATGATTCTCAGGATCTACCAGAGTCAGAAACTGAGTTCTACATATATGGAAGATTTGTTTCCTTTGAATAGGGAGCTCCAGATCCAGAATGGACACTTCTTGTATATTGAATGCTTGCTCACAAATACTGATTTTAAAACGCTGTAATCTGTTGTACAGGTTGGTGCTGCCATCTACTGGAAATAATTGTATATTTTTAGAGCTGATTTGATTATATTAAATTCAAAATATTGTAAGATATTACCTAATAATTGTAAAATCAATGTATTTTTTAAAATGCAAGTGAATATTTTCAGACTTTCACATGAGGATCACAAATGTGTTAGGAAAAATCACTAGGTGAATTTCTGCTACTAATCCCTGGCTTTACAGAGACAAGTCAAGACTGTTTCCCCAGTTTATCTAACCTTTTACTATCATAGATATATTTTCTCCATGGCTGGTAAATGAAACTAAAGCTATTTCCAAATGTGTAAATTAGTTTTTGTTTCTGATTTTTCTGAAGGTGCCTCTTTTTGCGTGGTCTATCATCATCATCATCACCATGGCTAGGCTTCGCGAACGAAGATCCGGGGATGGCTCCATCCATGCTTTTTACAAGCGCGCTGATGGCTGAAAAGGCTGATACGAGACAGGCAAGAGCGGTTGCAAAAGGCACAGCAGAAGGACTCCTTAGGAGGTATAATCTGCAAGACACAGTTCTTTCTGCGCTGTCTTTTCTCCTCAAGAGTGATCCTGCGTGCCTGCTCAAAAACATCAGCTGCATTAAAAACAGTATGTCTCCAGACCTCCTGATTGGAGGCCAGAGTAGACCAGTTAAGGTGATCAATATGGCCAAGGCTGAGATGTTGTTTTAGGGAGTCCTTGTATCTCCTCTTCGGGGCTCCTCTCTTGCGATAGCCAGTGGCAAGTTCACCATAAAGCATAATTTTAGGAAGGCAGTAGTTCATCCTGGAGATGTGACCTGTCCAGTGCAGCTGCATTCTCAACAGCATGGCCTCAATGCTTGAAATTGCTGCTCGTTCTAAGACAGATGTATTAGTCACATAATCTGACCAATGGATGTTTAAGATTGTACGGAGACAGCGCTG
>VWZO01022422.1:229729-563132 GCA_013396975.1 Bucco capensis
TCTAAAACCACATTGGCTTTCAGGTAAAATTCCTTCTGCAATAGCTGGGATTAGTCTGTTCAAGAGCAATCTTGCCAGGATTTTACCAGCAATGGAAAGCAAAGTGATCCCACAGTAATTTGAACAGTCTGATTTAGCTCCTTTCTCTTTATACAAAGTGATGATGACTGCATCAGGAAGGTCTGATGGTAGTTTGCCTAATTGCCAACAGGGCACCACAAACTCATGAAATTTAGTACAGAGTGTGTGACCCCCATATTTCCATACTTCAGGTGGAATTCCATCAACCCCAGCTGCCTTGCCGATTTTCACCTGCTGTATGGCTGTAAGAGTTTCTTCCAAAGTAGGGGTAGTATCCAATTGATTCTTCACTGGTTGCTGTGAGATAAACTGAATTGCTGAATCTTGAACTACATGACTAGTACTGAAAAGAGTCTGAAAATGTTCTGACCATCGATTCAAAATAGAGATTTTGTCTGTCAGAAGCATTTGACCATCTGCACTAAATAAAGGGCATGGTCTGTAAAGGAAGTGTAATGATAGGGTTCTCCTATTTTTGATCACTTGGCATCTAAAAATTTAGCACAAAATTAGCACTTAAACATTTGAAGAAATCATATTTTGCATCACTAGATTAATTTCTGGAAAGTAAAATAGTAATTGCTAGTTATTTAAATGAAACAGTAACAACGTGCTCAGATTAAAGAGTATTTTGCATTGCTAAATTTGCTTTCATAAAAGAGGTAATGTCTGAAGTTTGCTCCTTGAGTGTGGAGCTTTACGCAACCCTCCCTAACAAAGTCATCTTATTTTGTGGCTATTAATCTGATCTAAATCTGTATTACTGATGTGTTACGTTTAATTTGATTTCAGAATCAAAGGGATCTACACCTGATTTGTACTTGGGTGGGAAACCACTAGGTGCAAGCCGGGGAGTTGTGGCTGAATGCTTGGCAAATATCAGAAACCACAGAAACCAGAAAGACAATAAGGTGACAGATTTTATAATATCTTTTTTTTTTTTTTTACTTCAAAGTTTTTAACTCATCCTTTTCTGTGGCATTTTTCATTGAACCTTTGTTTTGTGAACTAGAATTTGGCTACTGATTTTATATCTATCAGGATTTAAGATTCATAGCGGTACAGTGATTGTTACATCATTGATGAAGCAGTGTTTAGTTACTTTTGTTATGATCTCTCCCAGGCTTATGTGAATAAATACATAAAATAGTGTTGTACAACTACAAAGAAGTATCTTTTTAAAGCAAGTGGTAGATGAAAACTGTTGTTTGGTAAATAGGCAAGACTTCCTGTGTTGTTTGGATTTGGAATGATACACACTTACAATGTTTATCTATCTTGTTATTGAACATGTCTAAAAACATTGTAAACATCTGGTTTATCATATTTTCCAGTATTTGTTGTGAGAGAAAGTGACAGTAAGCATACTTCTCACAGTTACAGGGTAATTTTAGTAGATAGTAGCTTCCCACCCTGTTGTTTTTTTTGTAGTTGTTTCTTTAGTGCTTGTTGAATTTATTGGAGTGGCTCTATAGCTGATCCAATCGAAGTGGCTGCTTCCCAGAATTACTGGCATACAATGATGATATGAAATTTAGACTGTTTCTTTTGAAGTCTTTGAAATCTTCCTGTCATAGTTTTTCCCTGTCCGTGAATAGATCTTTATGTAATGTGAACAGAATGTCAGTACAGCTGTGATAATTCAAACAGGGAAATAAATGGCTAAGGTGTGTGTGTGTGTATATACATGCTAAAATTATGTTTTCCTATGGGAAAAAATGAAGTCATACATAGTTACTCTATCTATACATATTAACTTAATGTCTGTTGGAAGATCTCATTTTGTTTTGAAAATTCTTTCACTCTGCTCAAAGCAAAGATAGATTTTTCATTAAATACATTTTTCAGTAATTCTTTGGGAATGAGAATAGGCAATATGGTTGGAAGGACCTACATTAAACAAATGTGAACCCATTCCTTGAAGACATTTGTCTTACCTAACTTGAAAACACCAGTTAAAGAAAACCCACATTGTCCCCAAAATTTCTTCCTGTACTTGACCTCTATTGCTAGACAGTTTTTTCCCTAACCTTAAATCTAAATCTGCCTCGATACAATTTAAAGTTCATCCCAGTCACCAAGGACATAGAGACCTCTACAAGAGCATTTTCCATATTTGGAAATAGGAAAATTTGTCCTCTGCCTTCTAGACAAAACACTCTCCCTGCAGTCTTTAATACAATGATTTAGATTCATGCAGCCCAAAAGAATCATTAGATACATTACAGAAGTTACAGCAAAGAACAGCAGGTGTGCAGTGATAGTAAGGACACCAACTTAGTTATTTGTTCGTGAGTGTTATTGCTCATTTTTTAATGCAAGCAAACCAAATATAATCAAATTCAAATACTGATTAACTGAACTAGTTGTATATGGAATGTGCATAGCCTGGAAGTGATTTTAACAGCTTTGCCAACTTAATAAAGCAGGTTGACATGTGATCAGTGATCAGTACAGACTGAAATACTAGATTGGTATTTCCATTGTTTTCTTGTATATGAAAATTCTATTTGAATGAGATGAAACACAGCAAAATTATTCCAATAATATATTGACTCTTCCGTAGTATTCTTTTGAGCAGCACTGAATCCACATAGAGGCAGGACATAGTATTCTCAGGGAGAGTCTAAATTTGCCCATAAGTTGAACACTGCATTTTTGAATGTTATTACCTCTGGATAATTGAACACCATGTTTCTGCAATTAGATAAATCTTTATGTTTCTGTAATTTATGTAAATTATAGTTACAGATGCTAATTACACCATTTAAACTTGGCTTGCTCCCGAAAGACTTCTAAGAAGAAACTAATAATTATTACCTTATCTTCTTGTAAAACCCTGGAGGCTCCTGTTAGCATGGGGCTACTAGTGAGCTGGTAGGTTACTTATATTTTATGACTGAAAAGTAATCTAAAGAGAGCAATAAAATAAAATGACTAGGTTAAAATGGTTGTTTCTTGCATAGAAAAAACTTTGCATTTAAGCTTGGTAGGTGCTTTCAAGAGGACAATATAAGTAGCCTCAGTTATCAGGATTTAAGATAACTGGTATAAGTAACTGTTGTATAGGCTCACAAAACTTTGGAAGGTTGTGAGTTCAAAAGAAATTTATTCTAATAAAAAATTCATTTAATAATTCAACAACCTTAGTAAACTACAGGTTCTGGATGCCAAGCAGAATGAAGTACTGCACAGCTGGCTTAAGTTCTAGAAAGGAACTAACCCAAAACATGTTCACTCACTATTCAAGATCAGGGCTCTCAACCCAGAGGACTTACTTCAGGCAGCATCCCAACTCAAGGATCTGTGGTCGAAAATATGGTCATGTTGATCTTCATTAGCTGAGGGTCCTGGTTTCCAATCAAGATGTAGATCTAACAATGGCCAGTTGCATAACCCTGGTGTGACCAAGACCAGCAAACGTGGTTATCCTGAGTTAGCAGATGTCTGCCATAACAAGCAGAGTCAGTAGATATGCCTGTATTTTTACCAGAATCAGGAAATCTTGTGTTTTTTCTTTATCAGGATGGGTGCAACTGCCACATAGTAACTAAGAAATATGTGTACTTGTTCAACAACTTCAACACTAGTATACCTTCAACAAAGAAAAATAATTGTGGGCTTTCAATGTTTTACTCGTTACTTGTAAAACTAAGTATGTGATATTTGTATTTCCTAGGTACTGCAAGAATGGGTTACTTTTAGCCGGCATTTTTCAATTTAGTGCATTCCTTGGAGCTCCCAAAGAAAGATCTTTTCTTTGGCTTTCACATATTCACACCCCCCTTTCACCAGAAGTTGTAAGCCTTGCAGCAGGGGTAGCAGAAATTAAATGTTAACCTTCTGATTTGATACTGGCCTCCAATACAGGTATAGAATGGACAACATGAGGTAGCAACACCTTAAAGTACTGCAGTAATCAAAAAAATCCAATTGCCTTTGCAGTTTAAGATTCTGTCTCCAAAAAAGTGTAACAAACCATATTGTTATTTTTAACTGATTCAGTGAGAACTGCCTTATACTGCCTTTGTACAAAGCTGTCATTACTGTTTTAATTGGAATTACTACTTACACTTGTTATAAGTAATAATTTAATTTCTTAAAACTCCAATAATGATTCTAGGANCATATTCCCCGCACGGTCTGCAGCTTGATCCTTGTAACAGTCCTCCTTTTATACAGCATTATCTTCCTTGTTTGTGTTTTCAACTTAATCTTCCTTATTTGGTGATGTCTTAGTCTTGTTTTTCTATTTTTCAGTTTCTGGTAAAAGGTTGTTTGCGTCTTATTGCGGTTTGACAATTTCTTACAGTTACTGAGCAATCTATAGGTTCACCCCCAGTTAGTTAAGTATTAAGCCATTTTATGCTAAGCTGTGCAACTTGATTGCACAAGATACTATTCTAAACCCAAATAATGTTTCATGTGACATTGTTTTTGATGAACAAGGAATTTTTATACCTTACTTATCACACGCTGAAGACATGTTAGTCCAAAGACAGAAGTTTGTCAGTGTTTGTACATGCCCTCCTCCAATATAGAGGGGAAAAAGAGGAAGGAAAGGTGATTTGGTGCTGTTCTAGTTCATCATGAGACTAACCAAGAATTCCATGCCAAGTACATTAAGATTTTTGCTTGTCCTTCATGGTTAATAATTTATTCTTCAAAGAGAAAATGTTGTCGTTTTGTCCAATGCCTTAAAGAAAAATTAAATTTGAGAGGAAGAAGAGTTGGCATTGCTAGTGCACTGCTACTTTCTACTCTTGGGAGTTTGTAGCTGTGGCTTGGTACGGGACTAGGCTGCCTTCCCCGGTGCAGCTGGCCCTTTTTCCGCCCAGTCAAGCCTCTGCTACATGCCGCTGGCAAAGCGTTACAGGACTGGGAGGCTCCCGCGCGGTTTGTGCCTGCACAACGGTAAGTTGGCTAAGCACATTTCCGGTGTGTCCATTATTGCACCGCATGAATGATGCGCTCTCTGCAAGCTGTAAATCGAAGCATGTGGTGTTATCTTCAAGCGAAATACCCTGCCTCTCTTCCCTAGGGGCGCTGCTTGCCTATCGGACCCGCCTTTACCCCGTGCCTACGGAACGGGGCCGTGAGCCAGGTGCCAGACACGGACACGGGGACGGGCCGCGCCCAGAGCTTCCCCCTCAGCTACGCCGGGAACCTCCCTTCGGGCCTCCCTCCAGAGCCAGAGGACGGAGCTGCCGGTTCTAGCCGCCCAAACCGCTGGTAGGAGGGGAGCGGGAAACAAGTGAGCTGCCTCTCCCGTCCCATCCTGGCAGACTCGGGCGGAGAGCCCGTTACAGCCATAGCTGCGCAGCCTCTGCCGCCGCCGCGCATACTACTAGAGGTGCCTCAGGCAGGGGCAGTAGCGCTCTCCGAACGCGGGCTGACAAGCCCTGCCCCATCCTCTATAACCTGTGCCGCGGGCGGATTGGCTAAGTCGGGCCGGCTCCAGTCCCGCCTTCTGTGCGCGCTGCCGCCATGTTAGAGAGCCGGGAGGGGGCGGAGGAGGTGCCATAAAGCGAGCGGATTGAGGGGGAGCAGTAACGGAAGACACATGGAGCTGGGGAAGGGGTAGTTTGGTGAGGGAAGAGGATAAGATGCGGGCTATCGTGCTCTTTTCTCGGCGATAGAAGTGAGTGGTGGATGCCGTGATCCCCAGAGGTGGCGAGATGAACCCGGAGCAGCATCAGCGGACGGAGAAGACCAGCGCGGGCCTCCTCGGGGTGGAGAGTAACAGAGCAGGAGCCGCTGAGGACGCTACACAAAATGGCGGACGCTCTGAGAGCAGTAGCACTGGGGAGGCGCTGCTGGTGGCTGCTGTTGCTGCAGAAGACAAGGTCCCCCCAAACCTCAGCACCACTAGCAGCAGCCAGCGCAGGAGCAGCATCTCAACGGCAAATGAACAGCAGCAGCAGCTGCCCAGCGGTGTGTTGGGGGGGCCTCCCCCTCTCCCTAAGCCCCCAGAAGACCTGCCTGTTAGGAGGAACTTTCAGATCCCCAGGAAGAGCAGAGAAAAGAAAGGTTGTTCCTTCCCTTTCCCTTCTTTCTCTCCTTCACTCCCTTCTTCATCTTATTCATTAGGCAGGCTCTTTATGCACCTCACACAACTGCATGCAAAATCCTGCGGGTGTGGAGGAGGCTGTGGCAGGGCTCGGACTAGCGAGGCTGCTGGGGATAGGATTTTTTTAGTGTCAGGCTTTTACATTCTTTCGTCTCCCTACCCCTTCCTCTTTTCTTTTTAGTTTTTAATTTGTCACAAGGAGGAGAAAAAAATTCGCCGTGAATTTCAGACTGTTGCTTTAAAAGGATGGAGAAGCTGGATGCGATCAGGGTGGGCTTGAGTGTTGCTCCCGACTCTGCTTCTGGAGATGCAATCGCATACAGAGAAAATGGTTCTCTGGGATACGGACATGCTGAGAAGATGGTTCACTTTTCTCTTCCCCCTGACCTCCTCTCTGGAGGAGAGGGGTGTAATCCTGTTTAAGGTAGACTAGCAGACACTGAGCATAGTTGTTCTTCATTGATGATATACAGAAGACTATTCTTACCTAGTAGAAGTTCCTTACTTTGCTGGGAGGGACCAAGCATCCCACATTCACGTGCTTCACCTTGGAAGAGTTCCTCTTTTCTAGGCATCCTGGGTTTGTTTTGGTTTGTTGTTTTTGGTTTTGTTTTTGTTTTTTGTTTGTTTGTTTTTTTTTTCCCCAAGTAATTCTTCCTCTAAAACCCTATGGTATTTCTTGCTTCTCGTGAGACTCCATTGGCTTCTGCTTGTCTTTGATTTTGTTAAGTGGCATTGAAGACTTCAATCTTATTTTCTTCCTGAACCTTACCTCAGTTCTTGACCTTTTTCAACATCGGGTCAGTAACTTGGTACGTAATCCAAAAGTACCTGTTCGCATAGGCTTTTAGTTCTTCAAAGAAAAATCTAACATCTAACTTCTTGAAATGCTTTCTTCTATAAGGAAGAGATGAAGGTAGGTTTATTTCATTATCCGGTCTTTTCCCCACCTTCCATTTTTGGCAGTAATGTCATTTTTTTCCTTTTCTTCCCCATTGACCCCTGCTGGGGAATGATGCAAGTCTGGCAGAGATTCATTGTAAAAAGGACTGGGTTGATTTGGAGAAAAAAAAAATTCTCTTACTATTCCTCTGACAGAAAAAATGTCTGGATGAATTATGATGCTTCTTACACCTCCATAGGTCAGACCCAATTGTGGTTGCATTTGAATACCATTAAATATGTCTCAGAAATGTTTAGTTCTTGACCACAGACATTTGAAGTTCCTCACTAGTAGCTGGTTCCAATGTGAGTGAAAGCCTGCAGAATACCTTTTTGTGCCATCTAGTTCGTCATTTGCCTATGCAGAACCATCTCCTACAGTGTATTTAAAAAAAAAGAAAAAGAATATGGAGTTCAAACTTTAGGCATCTGTGGCTTCTAGAGTGGAAGGGGAAGCCGTTCTTATCCCACTTCTAAAATTCACTTGTTAATGTCAGGGTCTTTTGACCCATTCTCAAGGGCTTGCTTTTTAGTGTACTTGTCTTTTCTTCTTTCCCTTTTAGCTTACAGAAAGCTGCTTGGACATTTTAACCACACTGGCAACTGTTTCCAAAATTCTCAAACCAGACATTTCTCAATTCTGTGCATGGTGTTCATGGTCTTAGAGATGTTTCTGGTTACTGATATTCTTCTTGCACCATGTGGTACCATAACACGAAGTGCTGTGAGAGAGCATGTCATAGGCAAGACTAGCAGAAGTGAGCTAGCCTGAAAACTGCCCACATGATCTTCGATTGCTATTAGAATTAGAACTGGCATTTGTGATGACAGAATTAATTCCCTTCTGGAGCTAAACTAGAAGATTATGAGTGCATTGCTTGTGTAACATTGTAGTGGCGTATGCTTACAACATGCTTGGTATCAGTGTTCAAATACATGTTGTTAAATTACAGAATAATCAGAATGGCATCTATCACTCTCAGAAGAGCTCTCTTGGCTAGATTCTAAATTCCAGCGTGAAACAATACACATGAAAACTTCTTTGTATTGGAATTGCCCTTGTTTTGCTTTTTGAAACTCCATTGTTGTCCTGGACACACCATCCTGGGACATACCTGCTATCTTGGTGGTGAAGACTGATGGTCATGTATGAAGTATAAAAGCTTCTTTAATAGAATGAGGAAAAAAAAAAAAGATAAAGCACTGGAAGAATGTTTTTTAACTTGCTGACCTAACTCTGTGAGTGGTGCTCATACCAAAAGACGATTCCAAAACCATGCTCAAATAGCAACCAATGATTAAAAGGAGTTGTTTGTTGATTAAGGTTGGCCTTTTTTTTTTTTTTTTTTTGGTAGTCTACCGAGGTAACGAATGTCTGCTTTTTCTCAGGCTGAGTGGCAGAAGAAGGTCTTGCTTTTGTCTATGAAAGTCTTAGTAAGGCTTGCTTGGTGGTCTAAGTTGTCCCTTTTCTACTTAATAGTACTTGATGATTTATTTTGCCTTGCCCTTTGGCTTCTGATTTTCAATATCTTCAGTAGAGATGCATATCTGCTATTTGCTACCTGATATTTCTACATGGGATTTCATTAAGCAATCCTTGAACTTAGTAACTGCTCAGGGACTTTTTGAGAGTAAAAGATGGTCTAGGCTGAAAAAAAAAAACAATAAAAGAAAGAACATCATGGCTCATTAACATTACGGATTTTTGTCTTAAAAAATGAAAACTTAAAAATCGTGCTTCTCAATGGAGTTTTTGTAGCAGAAGCACTCGTTTCTAGCATTCTGCCAACTTACTTGATAATCAAAGAAGTAGTTCACTTAAGAGTTAGTTCAGGATTCCTTAAAGAGAATACCTCTGTTGTAAGAACTTAAGAACAAAAACAAACCAAACAATCAAACCTACTTACTCCAGACTCCATTTTCTCAAGTTAAAGGATCAGACAGCAGTGAAAGAGAAACTTTAGAAGTCTCTAGGGAATTACATGCATCCAAACATCCAGTCCATTCCTAACCTAGATACTATATTAGCTAAACTGACTTCCCACTGAAAAGCATGTGTTCTAGTACACTGGGCAGAATCTGAACAGAACTAATGTTCATTTACCTGTTTTTGCTTGTGCAGAACAAGCCAGCAAAACCTGCAACAATTGACTTCTGTGTGTTTGAAGGATACTGCAAATTAGCCCTTACATAAATTACTATTTAATTTACACGGGTCAATAAAGGTGCAGCATACCCACATCAGGTTTGTACAGTGAGCCTGGAAAATGTGTATGTACACCCTGCTGATCTTTGAAGTGATGTAGACCTGGAGGTAGAAGCCCTTCTGTAGTGACCATAACCTTTTAGAAAATAGGTGCCCTTTAGCACTGAGCCTTAGATTACAAATTGAAAAGTATTGCCTTGCTCCTTAGCTCATTGGCTAATGTTTCAGGTTTTTAGTAAGAACCTAAAGCTTGCAGTGCCTCAAGTTGTGGAAGAATTGGAAAGTGGGTCAGAGCCCATCATGAAGCATATGATGAGAGTGTTTGAGGAGTCATACTTGGAGAAGGAGAAGAAAAAAGTTTATGCCATCAAATTCCATTTCCATTTTTTTATTATTAAGCATTTTTGTACTAAAGAGTGGATCTAAGGTCTTATTTTTGGACTGATGTGATCAGTTAGGTGGAATCAGTCTTAGTTGAATGTTCTCTATGTTCTCAAATTGAAAAATTGGAATCTCAAAAATGACTTTTGTGCCCAAGTATTTTCAAATAATTCAGTTTTGATCTGTCATTGCTACAAAGGTAGCAACAGCCCTTCTAGCTTCTCTAGTATCTCTGGTGCGCTTAGATGATGTTTAGGGTATCAATTTGGTGAAGTACAAGAATTTATACATACGGAGTAATACACAACAATAGTAATAAAACATGCTTTCAGTTCTTTTAAAAATTGAATGAAAAAATACAGCAATCCTTAAGAAATCTCTTAATGTGCTGTATTTCATAGTTTAAGCCATTAGGTAGAGCTCTACCATAAATTTGTTGAGAGCTATTTGTATAGTAGTTTATGTACTTTCTCCCTGGCTGAAGAATATATGTTGTATAGTAGTTTATGTAGCTCCTACCTAGCAGAAGAACACGGGGGCTTCCTGTTCTTGGCCTAGTCTGTCTCAGCTCACTCATGAGAACTTTCCACAAAGCAGAAAATGTTTAAGGACACAAATGGAAACATAGTTGACAATATTTAAGTGAATGACAGGATCTTGATGTAATAATATGCATCTTCCTAGATTTGCATCTGGGATGTAGGCAAGACATTGTGAATGGTTTGTGGTCACTCTTTAGCTAGTTGCTAGTTTTCTACTTGCCTGTGCTTAAGATGGAAGAAATAAGGCTGTGTTTGACTCTGCATGCATTTCTAGCGGGGAGGAGGGAGAAGGGGTGAGGTACAGTAATCATTCTTAGGGAAACAGGAAATTTGGACAAGCAGTTGTTGTTGACAACCTTTTGCCTTAACTGGTCCTATTAGACATAGGAGGAGCACGGAATATGTGAAGCTCATGCTGTACAACACTAGGGTTTAGTAGCTTCCTGTTGGATCCAGGAGGTGTTTAGGGATGGGGTGGGGCAGGAGGTGCTTTTGAAGTGTGTGTATCTATGGTAGGATGGGTTTACATTTTACAAGTAAGGATTTCAGTCTTCAGTACAAGTGCATTCAATCTTAGTAGTACTCAGTTGAGAATTTCATTCACTTCCAATTATCTTTCCTCCCATATTGCTGTCAGCCTTTCAAAAATGAAGGTGTTAATAAAAAGGATGTTCTATAAGAACAGTTTCTTAATCACTTTTATAACTTCCACTCTTCAGAAAAAATGACTTATTCATTGTTGCTGGTGTTGAAATCATTATTTCAGTTTTCAGATGTATTACATTATAAAATGTAAGCATAAAAGCAGCTTTTACTAGATAACACAAAACATCAGTTTTCATTTAGAACGTTTAGTATTGAGGCTAATGCAGTAAATATTTCCTGCGAGTGAGGAGGTTACTGCCTGATTCTAGTACCTTATTATTTAATGAAGTTGGAGATACAGGCTAAAGATGTAATTAATTTGCTGTTAGAGTAATGGTCTTTTATACTAGTGTTGTAGTTCATTCCAAACTGTTGTAAGGTTTAG
This sequence comes from Bucco capensis, assembly GCA_013396975.1. NCBI lineage: Eukaryota > Metazoa > Chordata > Aves > Piciformes > Bucconidae > Bucco > Bucco capensis. The sequence continues at coordinate 240,982 of VWZO01022422.1, forward strand.
TGATTTCAGGTGGTGGTAATGGTTTAGGGGTTTATTTTGGTAGAGAAAAATAGGCCCTCCTACAAAAAGAGGAAAAGCAATCTCAGAAGTATCTGCTGTGAATACTTACTGTCGGAAGTTTGCAAATACCACAAAAATACTGCACTTTCTGTGAATATTTTGGAAGTTACCCTGAGGAGAAAAACCACTTGCAATACTGAACTAGTTCAGTTCCCCCAGGAATGTAGTTTTCCTAGACATTACTCTCAGAATCTGTGTTCAGATTCTCTGCTGGCCTTCTCTCTGGTTGCTTTTCTAATCAGTTTGTCTCTTTCAGTACCCAAATACAGATAAAGAGCCTTGGGGAGATGAACACTTTACCCTGTGAACTTGGGCAAATGTTTGCCCGGAGGGTGAATTTGTACAACAAATGCAAGGGCTTTCCTTCTAAGGCTATTATCATAAGTGATAAAACCATGAAGCATGAACATAGGCAGTGTGGGATTTGGTAATCATTTTATTTGACTTCTTAAGACAGTATTGAATTTATTCATATTGAGCCAAATTACCATAAGCAAACAAACAAACCATCCCCCTGTAGTGGTTCTAATGAGAGGTTAACTTATGAAACTATTGTTGAGGTTTTTATTAGGAAAGTTTGTTCCTGGCTTCTAATTAAAAGAGCTAATTAGTTTAATTATAAAGTGCTGAAAGTAATTCTAGTGTTTAGCAATAGATACCAGATTTTTTCAAAGGGTAAATTCAGACTTGAGGTGCTTGCCTTTTGAACTTCTGAGAACTAGCTGTTCAACAGTAATATTAAAAGTATAAAGCAACATGGGTTCTTTTTATTAAGATGCTATAATTCTAGGCAACTTTAACTTAAAGTTTCTAGCCTAAATTCTGTGTTTTTCAAATAGTTTAGGTGTTTTGTATTCTAAATTGAATCAAGCAATTTGTCTTTTTGGATAAACTGTCAATGAACTGGGAAATTTTGAATTTTTTTCAGATGTGTATTGGAGCTTATTTTATTCTCTTTTATAGCACTCTTTCAGCCAGTAGCTGTAGGCTCTCGGGAGTTTGAGGATATTGTGAAGATTCTGCATTCATCTTACTTGGAGCCAAATTCAGTGTCCAATTTTAATTACAGGAGAGCCAGCTTAGTTCATAGTGAACTTTTGGAAAAGGAAGTGAGTATGTTTGTGGCTTCCCTTTATGAATAAGTTACAAGTGAAATGACATTTAATGTTTTTTCTGAGTCTAGAGGCAAAGACCTGGAGATTGTTTTCTATGTTTATGTGCTGGATACTTAGTTGCAAATTCACATCCCCCAAAATGTAAGCAGATATTTTTCAGGCAAGTTTATTGCTGCATAGACATAAAATCTTGTCTGCCAGATACTCAGAAAAGACTAAAAGATTTTTAAAAATTGTATTAGGTGCCACTTGCCTCTGCAGTTTGAGCTTTCAAAAACTTTTAGGTTTTATGTATTTTTAATAACCTGGAAAGGTCAGAGCTGGGTGATTCTAGATAATTATGCTATAAAGATGACAGTAAAACATTGCTGCACAGGATTGCTTGAAGAGTGTCTCTTCCATAAAAACTAACAAAGAAATCTTTGAGCAGATTAAGCCAGTCATACTTCCCACAGATAAAATTTATTTGAAATTTAGTTTTAGTGTACTGTGCTCTCATTCAAATTATCTTTTGATTATTTTTGCACATTTGTATCTGCTAACATATGCGGGGCTTTAAAATGTTGACACTTGGATGTGACAGCAGCAATCTGTCTACATGTGTAAAGAAATTTCTGTAATATTAGTTCACAGAAAAACGCAGAGAGCTGAAATTCGATGGTCGCCCAGAAAAAGAGCTTTCTGAAACCTATGCATTTCTGATGGTTGATCGACCTCAGGTAAGAAAACAACTCTGTTTATAAAATAATTTCTCTACTATGATTAAGAGTGTTTTTGTTCTTTTAAACGGAGTGTTTTTATTGACACAGTTATTAATGTTTTAAGTTATCCTTGCAAAACTCAGCACTGAAAGGGGTTGAAGGATGGGAAGGAGATAGGGTATTACATCATTGTTTAAATCTTTATTCTCTGCTCCATTTACATGTCTCTGTAAAGTGTCTTTGGTTTAGGCTCTCTCTTATAAATAAAAGGATAGATTTGATGGCATGTGGATTTTATAGGTTTTGTGTCTCACTGGGTTTTTTTTAGTTGAAAAGGCATGTTGTGTGTTTTCACTGCAGGAGAAAATGGGCCTAATCTGTTTCTCTTTATTCGTATGTTTTTAACAAGAATGATGGAAAGCGAATATCTGCTTTTCCGCAATTACAGAGCCAAGATTTCTTAAGTATTCAGTCATTTGGCAGATATAGTTCCGCGTTGTGTAATAAACACAAGTAATGTTCATGAAGTGTGTTTGAGGTATAGGGAGGCTGGTTTTTTGAAGAGTCAAGTCAGTATAACTGCTTCGTACTGAATATTTGACTTGCACAGTTCAAGAGTTTGTATAGCAGTTGAGACTGGTTTTATTTGTAAGGGTTTGGGGGACTTGTTTTGGGTTACTCTTTTAGCTCAATCAAAATTCTGTAATTGTTTTTTCTCACTGTTTGTTCTGTTCATACTCTAGCTTTCCTGATAGACTTGCTTAAAAAAATGTCTGTTCTTTTCAGATCCAAAGCATATGCGAAAAGGGGCTGCAGGTGGGCCACTCCAAAATAACAATTCTTGGCAGCCCTTCCATGGGTAACTACCTTTTGATTATATGTGCTGGTATTATTCAGTATGAGTTGGCAGATATGATGCAGTTGTGTAAAATTTCAGTCCTTTTTCTATCACTTACTGTAGGAACATCAGAACTAGATATTTTTAGCAAAGAACATTATTTCATAACTCTGTTTTTGACTAGTTCATTTAAATTCTTCTCCAAAAAGGGAAAATCTAATTCTTGTTTTAGCTTAATTCAAACCAATATATCATGTCTTATCAGTGAAATTGGGAGGCTGAAGAACTAATGCAGTCTATGGCTATGTGCCTTTCTGTTTGCACATACATGTGTACATCTGTGTTCATTCAGAAATACCTAATGGAAATAGTAGCTCAGCTTAGTATTGATGCAGATAGAAGTTAAGTTCTTGAATCCACAAATCCAAGAAGAGCATAGGTAAATGGAGACTTGGAAGAATCACAAGGTATTGAGAGATTTGAAAGTGCAAGATGCAGAGTTCCTTTTGCAAAGCTTTTCAAATAGAAAATGAAGGAATAATTTTATCATAATCTGTAAGAGTAGCATATTACAGAGGTGACAGTATGAATGTCGAAATCAGAACAGATGTGAGGAGTGGGAGAACAAAGGTATATAAGCATACAATTGTTTTACTATTTTAACCAGTAAAGGTTCTGGTACAATTTATCAAAGCAGTTAAATACAGACTTGAAATGAGGGGAACCTAAGCAAAATGAAAGCTTTTCTGAGTACCAGAGTTTAATTACAGTTATTTGATATGAGGCAGTCAGCTAGACCAAAAGTGAATGTTTGAGGCCTTAAAATCTATGAAATTATAGGTGAAATGTTGAAAAGTAAGGGATTATTTTACCTTTCGATTTGAGTGTTAATTCATGGTTCCAAAACAGTGAATTTTGTCAGCAAAATTCAGAAAGATTGCTGAAGATGTTTGTGTCTTCCTGCCTGACTTCTCAGTCATACTGCCACTGCTTATTTCCACATTGTACAATGGGTTACTGTGCAGATGGACCTCAGCTCTTCAAAAAACATTACCTGAAAGCAGTATCCATATAGCCTTTGGGCAAGGCTTGATCTCTTGGTCACAGTGCTTCCAGTAATGTGAATGTGTTCCTTTCAAACTGAGCTAGTGTCCGTATTCTGCTGTCATGTTTCATACTGCAGTTGGTGCAAGTGAACATGTATTCTATTGTTCTGAACTTGCAAATTTGTGAACATGCTGTTACTCTTTCTCTGGTCATATTCCGAAAAGGTTGCTTCATCTTAACTGTTTGTTATACATTAAGCTTTAATGCTATGTAATGCTTTTTAAACCTCTAATAACATTTTAACATTCAGCATAACGTGGTTTTTTTCCATACTCAGGTGTATATCTCTCCAAGTATGCTGATTTGTTGCAGCCTAATCCTCTAGAAGCTGGAGCAACTGGAGATGTGATTGTTTTTAAAATAATAAAGGTAAATTTATCTTACTTATTCTTGAAGGATTATATTGCTTACTGATAAAATAAAGGTGGTTTTAACCTAACTTTTGTTCAACTTTGATTTACACTATTACCTGCTTATAAAGTGACTAGAACCCTACCAGGTTTGAATTCTATGTTGACATTGAGCTTAAATACAGCATTATAGATTCTTATAAAAGGTGAAAATGTCTTGTTTTCTTTGAAGGTATGAAAATCATGTACTTCAATAAATCACTTTTTTAATATCCTGTTTTCATTGCCCCGCTCTTACTTCCTTTAAGACTTGAAGCAATTTGCCAGCTTTCAGGAAATAACTTAAGATTCTTCTGCTTTATTACAGGGAAAAATGAAAAGCATCTATGACCACACTGGTATGAAAGCAATGGAATCAACAGCGAAGAGTGTGTTAGATCCAACACCAAAGCATGAGTGTCATGTTTCAAAGAATGCCAATAAAGTAAATTCCTTGTTGGCTTACCGAGCCTACGAACTTACTCAGGTATGGAAGAGTTGAGCATGTGTTAACTACTTCTATAAGAACTTTATGAACAGAACTTGGGAAATGTTGGAGATTAAATCACTGAAGATACAACAAATATACTGTGTGTGTCCTGTAAAGCTGCAGTTTGGTGTATGTTCAGCAGTAGCCCACAGGTGCCTCTATTAGAAATTACGGAACACAAACTTCTCCTGTTTCCTGTGCATATACTTGGACCTGATGGAGAAGATGTCCTTGAGATTAGGATGTAGGCGGAATAGGAAACAGGTAGGGAATGTACATGAGGACTGGAACGTAGGTTGGGAAGGAGAGGAGTTAACGTGTGGAGTTTGAAGTGTAAAAATAGAATTGGCTAGGGGACGGTAAGTGAGAGTCCTAAAAAGGGAAACACTGGCTAGGAAAGAACAGCATTTTTCTTCCCCCCCCCCAAATTCTCAGGTTTGGAGAAGGTGAGGGAGGAGAGAATGGAATCTATTGCAAGCATCTCTTCCTTGAGCTCTTCTATTTCTGTTACTGCAATAGTATGTTGCAGTCAGGTGATGCTGTCAAGCCCATAGATTTCAGGATACTTACTTGAAAGCATTCTTAAAAGAAGTGTGATAACTTTTTTTAATTTCTGTAAGTCAGAGCTGGACACTGAATCAGATGGCTAGAAAATGAATGTATGTTTTCATTTCTCATTACAGAGTTACCTTAATTAACATTTAACATTAGAATTTTGTGACTGAACTAAGGACAGACTCTAAAACACATAGCAATATTTAATTTCCTCAGTGATTTTTTTTTTGTTTTTGTTAAATGTCCCTTGCCTCATAAAGAATATACTTTCAAACAGAAGTTATTGATTAGCTTCTGAAATAGTAGTGTCCATCCTGTCAGTATTTGATAGAGGAGGGAGGAGAAGGTGAAAAAATTACCTTCATTGACTGTATTATAAAGTACATGTAAGAAGAGCATTTAAAGGTATCCTTATTTTACATATCATCTTTTTAAGAAATAAGTCGTTGGTAAAAGGAACATAAATATGATTTATTACAGGAATTTATAACATGTTTTATATAATAAGTTTCAAACAGCCTCACTTTGTTTATTTAAATAATTAATCGTGAGGTCTACTTCACAAGCTATTTCTGTGAAACAGAGTACACCTTTCAGTGAACCAAAGTCACGGATTTTTAGTATATTTGCAAAATACAGTTTACCAGACTTCGAATTTAACACTGCGTTCGCTTCTTTTTCTAGTACTATTTTTATGAATATGGCTTTGATGAGATAAGGCGAAGACCAAGACATGTTTGTCCTTATGCTGTTGTTTCGTTTACTTACAAAGATGAAATGGTGCAAGTACCAAAATTCTTGCCTCCGTCAAGGTAATCTAGAAAATGAGTTTTGGAGAGCCTGCATGCAGCATGAAGAATGAATGTATAGAACTTTGCAGTAGCTTAGAATTTATTTAGATGAATGGTGGTGAAATGAATGGACATATCTCAAGGACTTAGCATAATAAATCTTCTAATGCAATGCAGGAGATGACAAAATTGGTTTTATGTAGGAGGCTGACCCCTGTAGAAAGCAGTTCTGCTCATTTCTCTTACCTTCTGCATAGGAGCAATCCATCTATAGTGTTGGGGTTTTTTTCTTAACTGAGGAAATCCATGAACATAAAAATATTTGGTCACAGCATTATCTTTCTTGAACTGATGTTGTCGTGTTACTTGTGGAGAGAATATATAAATGGGCAGTTGATTACAGATACAGTATGATACCTGTGCTGATAGGATGGGATGACATCCAGGTATAGCACTATATGTGGAGCTAAAGATAGTTATCAAGACACCTAAAATAGCACAAGTGATAACTTGAGGTTAGAGTGCGAATTATCAGCGTTGCTATTTTGTTAGACTGGTAAAGTATCCTTGATGTAAAATACAGTAGCCAGAACTTTGTCTCACCCTGTTCATTCTGTCATTTCTTCTTTCCATTAGATCAAACAGCTTCAATACAGATAGAAGTACAGGTACAGGTAAGAATTAATTGAAATTTACTGCTTTTGTGCTAGAGATATGGAAGGTTTTGGACTTTTCTCCCTATGTAGTTTCATTTGTCTTTAAGTAGTTTAGTTATGCTGATTATGTATATGCTTGAGTTTTCTCCTCTACCATGCTAATTGCAGACATCTCTTCCTGATATTGCGTGATGGAAATAACACCTTAATGTGTAGCTTCTTTTATTAAAACAAACCAGAGCTCAAGAAAACCAAGTCTTCATTTCCCTTCCGTTTCTACTTATAGCATAGTAAGAACTTTACTTCTGCTCCCGAATTTCCTGTTCTGTGGCTCCAAATATGATCCTCTCTCCTGCTTTTCTTTTGAATCTCATTCAAGCAAAATGTTAGTATGTATGAAAGCTGTTGACAGTTAAGGTAAGGAAAGAGGTTATCATTCCACAGATGCTGCTCTTAAGGGCGTACTTACATTGGACAAGTATGTATAACATACCAACCTCCTTTACTCTGCTCAGAGCAGGTCAAAACAAGGCAGTATTGTAAGCACCCTTTCTATTACCTTTTAACTTACTATTTAACGTATTATTTCCTGGTCTGATATTAGTATGGCGTTTTCCCTAAACTGCATTTGGAGATTCAGTAGCCTCTTTACTGCCATTTCCTTTCAGTCCTACCTGGAAAGTGGTTTCACTTAGTCTTTCTTTGTCCATCTCAATCTAGATAAATCTAACTATACCTTATGGAGGGGACAGCTTTGGAATAAAGGCAAACTTCTGTGCCACGTTTCCTTGAAATCAGCAGCACGTCCATTCCTCCCATGCAAGCTGTGAGTATTGCCATTTAAAGAATAAGTTTAAAATGTTGCTGTGTTATAACTTTCTAGTAGAGACTGATGAAGTTTGTATATATTGAGATGAAAATCTAAAATATACTTTGATTACACCCTTTAAATATGTCAGACTAGATGCTTGGGTTGTGTGTGTCCAGAACTTCTTTTAGTTCATGCACACAACTCTGTCAGCATCTCTTTTTCTTTGATATTTTGTTGTTGGCCAAGGAACTAATGAACTGTTTTTTAAGAGTGTGTATTTAATAGTCAGTGAGGGTAGTATGGGGGCGAGAGGTCTTTATTTTTACTTTTTTTCTCCCTCCCCTAACCCTTCATCTCCAGTCCTGAGAAGCTTGATGTTGAAAAAGTTGTGAGCATTGATCAGTTGAAGAAAAAAGTTCCACCAGCATTGTTCTATAAAGAAACTTACCTAGGAGCAAAAGAAGGTAAATAGCTCTAGCATTATTTTCTTTTTTTGGTTTGTTTTCAAACTCAGAGTTCTAAAAAGTTTTCTGAATTAAAATTTTGTTTCTTTTTTTCTTCTCTTTCTGCCCTTGTATCACATCAGTGTGGAAGAGTGGCATGTACTGTAGCCTTTATGATGTTGTGGAGAAGTCCCGTTCTGGTAGTCACTTGGAAGGTTTACTTCAAAAACTAGAGAAAGAGAAGCTTGTGAGTGCAACAGATTTGACTATTCCTGTTTTTTAAAAATAATTTTACTAACTAGTAATTGAGGTGTGCTACAAGATCCATGATCTCGCTGGAATTCTTAGCTGGCATATGCTTAAGTATTGTATCAGGACATTTTTTCTACTTGTGATGGAATTTACCTTATGGACAGTAAGAGTGTTCATAGTGAGCAAATACCTTCATTTGAAACAGTATACATTTTTTTTGCTTGAAAACAGGTTCTTGTGAAACCACTCCTGGATAGAGGATTTCTTTTTCTTCTTTCTCCTTGGCAAATGATGTCCCCTTATGGTATGTGTACTCTGGGGTTTTTTGTTTGGTTTGAGTTGGTTTGATTTGCGGGTTTTTTTGTTGGTTTTTTTTAAGGGGAGTGGGGTTTTGAGTACTAGATGGTCTTTGGAATCATAGTGGTGGCCTTCTCAGCTGTTGTTAATTTTCGTGTGTTCTAGACCACCAAACTGGACGGCCTCGCATGCTACATGCATTGTTTCTGTTTCCAGAACCTAGAGGTATAGTGAGCTCAAGTAAGTTCGTTCACTTTTTGAGTGTTTTTTATGTGCTTATTTAAATATGTGGAAGACTGTCAGTGTAAACTTGGAGTAACAGCTTGGTCAGGGTGGTGGTGGTGTTCAAAAAGCATTGATTTCTTCACAAATGTAATTATCACAGTATATATTTTAGGTTGGTTTGTTCATATTTGAGAAGATAAAATGTTGTTCAGATATCTTGATTGTATGTTCTAGTAGAACTGAGTGTCAGTGTTCCAAGAGATCCATGCATTAGTAATGACATCGCACTTCAGAGGCTTGAGGGTCCATTGAGCTTAGAAGCAGCACAATGAATGCATCAGGACTGCATGGGAAGGGGTGATGCTTCCAGTGTTTCTTGCAGGGACCTGCTAGGCTGCTGCTTAGTAAGCCTCTTTGTGCGGCCCTCTGGAAGGCTCAGTAAATGGGAAATGATACGTGTATCTAGGACACACGTTACTGCAAACATGAGCAGTTAATTATGACTGTGAGTAGGCTGACTTTTAAGTAGGCTTTAAAGTTGGTTACTTCACAACAGAAAAAATACCTTCCTGGCTTTTCAGTTACTTCTCCACAGTCATTCCAAACTGTTTCACCAGATGTGTATAATACAGTGTATTGCTAACTAGTCTTCATTTATTTAGAGCTTTATGATTTGATTTTAATTGTGAATTCCCTTTTCTCCTATGGCAGCACAAAAAAGTGTTCCATTTGGAACACAGAAAAATTCAACTTCCATGGTTTTGCACAAAAATCAGGAAATCATTCCAGAATTGACAAAGTTTATTCAGTCTCTACATTTTGCTTTAATCCAGTCTCGTAAAGACACTACTGCAGATTTCAATGCTGTTGTGGAGAAGTATATAAATGAGTATTTGAAAAGATGCTATAGTGGCCCTGGAAAACACAGAGAATTTGTTATATATCGGTATGAGTCACGGTTGGATGACAAAAAATTTCTTTATCCTGCTCCAAAAAATAAATCTCATATTGACAGCTGCTTGCAAAACTATATTTTTGGTTGTGAGGCATATCAACTACCTATTTCTAGAGCTAAGGAACTGATGGAAGGAAATCGGAAATTTCAGCAGTTCAGTCCCATCTCAGATTATGAAGTCACAGAAGAAGACTCTGATTTTGCCAACGCAAGAAGTGGAAGAAGAGTCCGTGCAAAATATGAAGCCACTGCAGCCAGGAGAAAACTGCCTCATTCTGGAGATTATGATCCTGATAGACTCAAAGAACTGATTAACCTAATCCAGTGTAGGAAAAAAAATGTAGGTGGAGATTCTGATTCTGAAGACCATAGAAATAGAAGTAGTCTGAAAAGGAAACTGGAAAAACAGTCGGAAAATTTGCGGAAATACTTAAAAATAAGTGACTCTGCAGAGAATAGTTGTCAGTATGAAGGTAAGAAAGTCTTTGATTAGAATTCCTCTTAAAAATTGCAATTTAAAACCTACTTAACATTTAATCTTTACAGAGTGGGTATTTTTTGCATACTGTGGGTATTTTTATGCATCGTGGTTCATTTAAACATTGGCCTGAGATCTGTCAATAGAGATGAAGTTTGTTTTTATGTAGCTTGCTTAAAAAAACCCCCACAAAACCTTGTAAAAGTTTTCCATAAAATACATAGTTCATAGTATGTGACTTCTATTAAAACATAAACTAGGATGACCTGGAAAAAAAAAATCGAATTACCTAAAAAGTGGTAATTGTTTATCTGGGGGAGACTTAGCTTTAGAAAGTGCCCTTTTATGAACGTCTACGTCTTTTAATTTTTATTTTTTTTTAAGAAAAACTGTATTTACTGTATGAATTGATGCTGAAGAGTGAGACTCTGGGTATGTGGCTTGTGCTTGGGGCTTTGGTTTTGCCTTTAATTTGAAACTTGGTAATGGATTGCTTTTCCCCTCTTTACTCTGTGCTAAGGGGGCAGAACCTCGGATTCACCACACTCAGCTTTCTCAGTCAATACTGCTCTTGGACATGATACTGACTTCAGACAGCAAGCTGTATCTGATCCTGCTGTTACTGACACCCATGGCCTCATTAAACTGCTTTTAGAAACACTAGCTAGTCCGGGATGCTTGGATTCATCGTTGGCACGGTCTGTAAATCAAGCTTTAGGATTAAGTACTGATGAAATTGAAGAGGATATGAGACAAAAATATGAATATGAAACCATTCCAGCACAGGACAAAGATGATCATGAGCTTCCTAATGCTGCTCAGGCTGAAAAGGTTAACTTCAGGGACCCACAGAGCCCAGCACTACTGGAAACTGATGCAGCATGCTTGCCCTACCCTGTTGACGTTGACCTGCAGCTTTCAGCTAATGAAGTAGGCCTTGAACACACTCTACATTTAAAAGTAAGTGAAACTGCACTATAGATTAATAGTGGTGATGAATGTACTATTTTCATAAATACCAGACTGCATGAAAAAAACTTATATATATTTTTTGATATGGCTAAACATAGATAAACACTAACTTTCCTGTGAAGAGGCTTTTCTGTTTGGTATATGGAAATCTTCTTAAAATGTATATTCCTGGTTCTTCATGGCTACCTTTTCTGTAATAAAATTATAATTAAGAATACCTGAAAGATGGAAAACCACCATGGTCAGGCTTCCTTACTAGCTTCACAGTAAGTGTCATATGCAGCAGCTCCAGCAACAGGCAGCAAAACTGTCATTCTGTTGCTGAATGTGAGGGTGTTTCTTCATGTTTGCTGGGACCAAAGCCTTGTAGTTGTCTTTTGTGAAAAAAAATTCTCTATTCTGGCTCTCACCTTGCTTATGGTGGTGGGTTTTTTAGCAATCTGTGAAGTTGTTGCATGGGATTAAGTATATTGTTACTGTAAAAGCTTGGGTACTGCCTTCCATCTTCCTTCTCCTTTGAGAATGATGCTCAGTCTGGCTAGGGTATTGAAGATTGCTGAACTTGAGTTCCTCATCATAGTTGCTGGCGAGCTGTTGTTCTTCCTGAAAATAGATTATAAGGCAATAATTGCTGTTCCATGTGGACTCTCTCAGCAACGTTTGCAAGGCAGGGCATTGATGATTGTGTACTACTTAATGTTTAACCTTATAGACCTGATAGGTGGTTTGAATATGACAACTTGTAACGATTGTGGATTCCATCTAGAGCACAGAAATAAGCCTTTTTTGACTCCTCGCAGATCTAAGTTGAGACAATCTCTTTCAGAACTTATGCACCCAGAAATTTTCCGTCTTCTCTCCCCAAATGCAAACAAAAATAAATATGTCAGTCATAGGCTGATCAGTAGTATTTCAAGATTTTTTCAGCCTGTTGCTTTCCTGTCACAAGGAAGAAAGTGAAAGAAGTCAAATGGCAATCTGTATCTCAGACATCAAGTTTGTTGGAGGTATCTTAACCAAGAATGTTTATCTACAGGTGATCAATAGTTATTCTAGAGAAGAAGAATGAGAGCTGTTTCCTTTCACTGATAGCTGTCTCTTGTCTTGATTGAACAGATTGGCAAAACTAAGTTGATTGTCTTCAAAAACTAAAAATGCTTTGTGGATAGGCTTTGTGCAGGGTCCTACACCTGGGTCAGAACAATCCCCAATATCAAAACAGGCTAGGGGATGAGAAGATAGAGAGCAGCCCTGGAGAAAAGGACTTGGGGTGCTGGTGGATGAGAAACTGGACATGAGCAAACAGTGCACGCTGGCAGCCCAGAAAGCCAATGGCATCCTGAGCTGCATCAAAAGAAGCGTGGCCAGCAGATCGAGAGAGGTGATTCTGCCACTTTACTGCTCTGGTGAGACCTCATCTGGAATACTGTGTTCCAGTTCTGGAGCCCTCAATACAGAAGGGACATGGAGCTGATGTAGCAGGTCCAGAGAAGGCCACGAAAATGATCAGGGGGCTGGAACACCTCTCCTACGAGGACAGGCTGAGGGAGCTGGGATTGTTCAGCCTGGAGAAGAGAAGGCTTTGGGGGGACCTACTAGTGACCTTCCAGTACCTGAAGGGAACTTAAAAGAAGGCTGGAGAGGGCCTCTTTGCAAAGGCCTGTAATGAAAGGACAAGGGGCAATGGTTTTAAATTGGAGAAGAGTAGATTTAAACTGGATATTAGGAAGAAGTTCCTCCCCACGAGGGTGGTGGAACACTGGAACAGGTTGCCCAGGGAGGTGGTTGGGCCCCATCCCTGGAGGCATTCAAGGTGAGGCTTGCCAGGGCTCTGGGCAACCTGATCTAGTTGGGGATGTCCCTGCCCACTGCAGGGGAGTTGGACTAGATGATCTCCAGAGGTCCCTTCCAACCCAAACCATTCTATGATTCTGGACAAATCTTAACAAAAAACCCCAAGGGCAACAGCTGACCTCAGCTGACAATGTGTGACCTTTTCTAGTGACAATAACTCAGGTTAATAAAGTGATTTTTGGTGCTGTGCAATCATCAAGCATCTTTTTGCTCTAATTGTAGTTACTACTCCAGTTGTGGGAGTTGCTTTTGGTCCAGCATCTTCAAAGTATATATTCTCTCTCCTACTTAACAACAGTGGTGTATGTGTTCCATGCATACTTTCCATGACAGCTTATGACTGGCAGAACACCATTGGAAGAAGGCTCTTGTGCTTCGGATTCAGAACACCCCAGCTGCATGCCTGATTAGGTTACTGAGTGGTTGTTCTGTGATCTCTCTTCCTGATACTTCTAAGCAAGCTCAGTTTCTAAGTCGTGGAGCAGGAAGGAGCTTGTCCTGCCTGTAATCTGTGTTGGTTTGCTTCTGACTCTCTGGAATGTGAGATGAAGTTGGATTGTTCAAGTCACAGGAAGTTCCTCAGTAATGCCAGCCTCTCGTGACTTTAGTCAGCTATCAAGGCAACAGCCTGAAAAAGGCTAAGAAGCGGATAGTTCTCCTAATTTTTTTCCCCTCTGGCGTCTTTTCTCCCTGCCCTACCCGCATTCTGTACTCTAATGCATGTGCTCAGGACTGCCTTATTTGCTTAATGATAGACTATCAGCAAAGACATCTGTCTCAGAAATTATCAAACAGCTAAATCAAGTATTTAAGTACCTCATGTAAACATTTCCAAGTTTGACGTGACTTGATTGATGGCAAAATTGCCGGTATGTTGGTGACCTGAGGTGTGTTTGTACTGTCAGCTGTTCAGAATGTAGAAGCTTAATAGCTACCGAAAAGAAAAAGTATTGAGCTTAAAATTTTTATTGTTTTTTAGGAAGCAAGCACTGGAAGTGTAAGTAGTTTTGAAGACTACAGTCTGTGCCCTAGTACACCTATAGAGCATGTTTATCGCAGGCAACATTCCAACTCAAATAATACAGAAGCTGGAATGCACTGGAAACTTATTCCAATTACAGGTAAGATGAGTTTAACTGTTTTGTTTCTCCAAATAGTGAATGTTTGTGTCTTTCATAGATAACTTTCTTGGGTCACGTGTCTGTACCCAGGCATCAAAGCAAGCCAGCAAAGAAAACCTCCTTTTAAGTATTTATTGAAAAGATACTGAAGTACCTCTATGTATCTGTAGTATCTGTGTGTATATGTATCATTAATAGCAACAAAGTTTTAATTTGGTTAAAAAATAAATAAAACCATAGTTGTGGATGTAGATGGTGAAGCAACTGAGTGCTGCAAAAATCATGTGAGGCTTTCAGCACTCCTTGCAGTATAACTGATTCTGTAGATCAGAAGACTTACGTACTATGATTTTAAGCAATAAATCTTCTGCTCTTGATTGAAAAATCAGACATGCAGCTTGCAGTTTGCATTCTGACTCCACAAGGTAGTGTATGGGTAAAATAAGCCTTTTCAAAGTCTGAGGATTATAATCTAGTAGCAAATATTTGAATAACTCGTTATCCTGCTTGATTTCTGATTTTTTTTTAAATTGAGGCACTTCCTGTTATGCTTAATCAGATGTTACCTCTGGGAATATTGTGTTCTGCTTTTTGGGCAGACTTTGCCTTTATTGTTCCCATCTTGGGAGCTGTTATATATTCTGTGTTTCTGTACCTGAGCGGACAGTAACACTTGAGTCTTTGGATTCAGGTTGATTGGTGGGGGAGGCAGAACAGTAATGCTGGTTTAAACTTGTGTTCTGGAAGTTTTAGTGTATCAATTGTGTATGACATTCAAACATGAGATGATGATGATGAACTCTTCCTATATAGGTCTGAAATCACCAGAGGACCCACTGGTGTCTTTACCGCCAAAGGATGCCTTTCCTAATGACCCCCGGGTAATAAATAGACAGAGAAGTTCTGATTGTCAGTTTCCATACTCTCCATTTTCAGACACACAAAAAGGGACAGCAGAAGATGGACTTTATACAAAACAAGAGGAGAAACCTGAAGATCAGTGTGGGCTAGCAGATCATCCTCTTACAACTAAGCATTCCATTAGTACAGTAATAGAGACTACACTATTAGAAGAATATAATTTATTTGCAAGAAAGGTTCAAGAAATTTTGCAGCAGAAGAATATTGGTTATGTTAGTGGGATGTCCACACCAGTCTTCTCTGCCCGGGAGAGGATAACGAGACTTTCTGAATACATCTGTTTGCAGGCATCAGAGGTTTCTGTCCAAGAATATATAGAGACACTGAGTGAAAAGTTGAATAGTGTTATTTTGTCGTCTTCGTGCGTTAGGGAGACTCCTCCAATTTATTCTAGTCCTGACTCGGCAGAAGTGGTTAGCAATGCTGCACTGAATCCCCCACCCGACCCCTTACCTGTTTGCAGGGACTCCAACATGGCTTTGGTTTCAGAGCCGGTGTGCAATAATGTGGTGGAAGAAGTGGATTCTAATGAGCAGTGTTTGTCAAGGTTGGCCTTAGTGAAGGATGAAATAGACAATGGGAATGCTAAACCAGAGGATACGTTGACATCTGATCAGACCTCTTCCAGTGGTGATCTGATGGAGCCACCAGAAAAGACACAGAAATCCACAGAGAATGTAAACATTTCAACCCAACAAACCCTTTCTGAACTTATAAGCCAGTTAAAACCTGAAGTATTCCACAGTTTGGTCGAAATTATTAAAGATGTGCAGAAAAACACTGTGAAATTTTATATCCATGAAGAGGAGGAAAGCAATCTCTGCAAAGAAATCAAGGTAAGTATGTTCCAGTTCAACCTTTCTGTAGTGTTAGAAGAGAGCCTTTCAAATCAGAACGGATACAATTGAACTTGCAACAGAAGGTAGTCTGAAATTTGTTTCCAAAAAGGTTGAATTGTGAAAGTAGACTGTCCTGTCTCATTTCTTGTTTGAGCTTCTGAGGTAGTCGTGCTTATATTTGTATGGCTAGGCTTCGCGAACGAAGATCCGGGGAGGGCTCCATCCACACTCCTCCTCAGCGCCTNGCTTTTACGTTAAGTCTTTCCTTAGAGCTGGAAAGCAGAACAGTCTGTAGTTCACTTCTTTCTGAAGATACTAGTGGGGGATAGAAGCCTTACAGAAAAACAGTAATGAGCAAAAATGTGATATCTTACCAGTTTAGAAAGAATATGAAAACTCAGTGAGTGTGTGTGGTTTGGGTTTTTTTTCTCTTCTGCTTCAGTTAATACTACAGTAAACTTCTGGGATTGCTATTCATCTGTATTTAAATGGATATAATTAAAGTTGAACCTGAAATAACTCTGGCTTTACCTGAAAACTCATAGTTTTGATAGAGTGTCAGTTGGCTGTTGATGTGTGATTCTGTAAGACTGGCTTGCTGAAACAGCTAATTTCTGTGTTGTTACAGCCTTCTGATTAATGTATTGGAAAGACAAGAAAACCAGTCCCTCTGAGATGCGTTTGAGGGGAAAACTTATTTGACATGGGGATTGTTTTAGCCAAACTACCTATTTACTTGTTCTTCACCATCTTGTCTTTCTGTGGTGTTAGGAATATCTTACCAAGTTAGGTAATACAGAGTGTCATCCAGAACAGTTCCTTAAAAGAAGAGCTGCTTTAGATAAACTGTTGATAATTATCCAAAATGAAGACATCGCCAACCTCGTCCATAAGGTATTTGACCTAAGTGAATGTGTACTTTAGAAAGCTATTGTTAAAACAGTGAGATTAACTCATTTTGAGCACAGCTTTCTCATAACAACATAGCATTTAAACAACATCATGTGTTCAGCTGCTGGTTGAAGAAACAGAAATGATTGTACTTAGTCTTGTCCCATCATACACCTGTAACTTCCTCCACCTCCACATATATGTTAATGCATTTCTAGTCTAGTAGTTGTAAAGTTTTGCAGAGGCCTGAGTAGTTCTGTTATGCTCTAATGGCAAATCAAGGCAGCTGCTGGGTGACCTTTGGTATTCCTGACAGCTCTGGTTTATGAACATGTGCTGGACAGAAAGTAAAGTAACTCCCAAGTGCTCAACTTCATTGTCTCATTCCTGTAATGTTTCTGAGAGAGCATCTCCCAAGGCAAGAGAAAAAACAGTAATACTTTGGAAATGTATTTGGAAGTTAGAAATTTGGTATTATTAATTAGGAAGGTTCTGTAGTTCTGTTTTTGTGTATGATCTTCGGTATACATCTCTGATATGTAACATTTTTAAACAGATACCTGGCTTAGTAACTTTGAAGAGGCTTTCTTGTGTCAGCTTTGCGGGTGTCGATAGTTTGGATGATGTGAAAAATCACACTTACAATGAATTGTTTGTGTCTGGTGGTTTTGTTGTGTCAGATGAATCTGTCCTTAATCCAGAGTCCATCACCACAGGTAAGTGTGATGCTTTCTGAAGCTTTAAAACACAGACAAAAAGAGAGGTGCCATACTCATCACAGTGAAGAACCAATTTGTCTAATTTTCAAGTTGTGTTCTGATTTTTTTTTTTCTTGGAGAACTTTAGCTACTTCAGTCTCTTACCTCACTGCCCTTCTTGGGGAACATGTGAACTTGGAGGTCTTGTCTTTCTAAGTTTGTGTTAAGAGCGTATAGTTACGTATGTGGAAACCTCTTAGTCCTTACTACTGATTCCTAAATACACTAGAAAAAAAAAATCTGAAAACCTACATTTTTTCACTTTTTCTTTATTTGAAATTGAAGAGCTAATGAAGTTACCAGTTTCTTAAATAGATATTTTCACAAGGCAGACAGTGTATAACTGAATTCAGATTTTTACAAAAGCAGGTATCAGTGTTAGGCATCTGACTTACAAAAAGCAACTCAAGTTTTGGACAACTGTTGTTGGCTAATCTGCTTAGGAAGAAAACCTCAAGTATGAGAAACCTGAAAGTATGAAACCTGAGTATGAAACAGTTCCTGTTTGTGTACCTATGCTTTGCATACCACAATATTTAACTTCTATTCACTATCTCCATAACAGATAAACTAAAACAGTTCTTGAAGTTTCTGGAGGATCTCAATACCCCAGATGGGAAGTGGCAGTGGAAAGTCCACTGCAAAATACAGAAAAAACTTAAAGAGCTGGGGAGGTGAGTTGTGTTCTTCAAATATCAGCTGTTAAAATGCTTCAGTTTAACTCAGTTTTAATTATACTCTCCAAAGCCCACGTAAGTTGAACTTACTCTTTTGTCTTTTGACTTAATTATAACATTAAGATTCTTAAACAAAACATCTTCCTAATAGTGTGCCTTCCCCCCCACCTTATAGAATGAATGCTAATGCCCTGAGTCTGCTGACCCTTATGAACACCTATCAAAAGAAGAACTTGGTTGAGATTCTGTCTTACCACAATTGTGATTCTCAGACTCGAAATGCTCCAGAACTGGACTGTCTCATCAGGCTTCAGGCTCAAAACATACAACAGAGACATGTTGTCTTCTTAACAGGTAAAATCAAAAGTTATGAATGCTTCTCTCCTTCTTTTGATAATAGGTGCTAAATAGTAATACAAAATCTCCTTTTATGTATTTAGAAAAGAATCTCAAAACCCTTTCAAATTACATTGACAATGGCATTGTGGTGGCTACTGTTGATGACTTAATGAAAAATTTTAAAAGGCTCGTTGGGTATCACAGCTCAGTTACAGAAGATAACAGCCTTCTTCCTGCCGATGCTCACAAAAGACAATCAGGTAATACTAAACACACTTACAGCTTCTTTACCCGGTTAGGTATGTGGAGGTCCTCCTTAGAGTGTGCCCTTACTCTTGTAAATGAACAGTAAAAGCAGCAAGGAAAACCCAAATCTCAAGCTTCTCTTTTTCTGTTCTAAATGATAAGTGGACAAGCAGCTGGGATAGAGCACCAAAGGAGAGCCAAAATATGGAATGACAGGCTAGTGTGATGTTTGAGGAAGTAGACCTAGGCCAAGGTAATGCAGGAAAAGGATATATTTAGTGATAGCTTTTAGAAACAGAACAGGACTGAGATGTCAGTAATTGTTCTCCTTTAATTGTCTGATCAAATATTTACTATACAGCTTGAGATGCTGTTTTGACATTCACCCCTCTGGAGCTGGGAGTTGGGATTTCTTATTAGTAAACATGAACACAATGCACAGAAGCTTTTGGCAGCAGAATAACTGGGCACTCACACAGGGGGTTAAGGCTGTATGTTGAGTAAGTGAACAAGAGTGGCAGAAGACCAAGACTTAAATGATACTGGACTTACAGACCTGAAGCATAACATTCTGTGAGTACTGCATAGCTTCTCTAACAAAAGTTTGTATTTCAAGAGAAAAGGACTTCCTCTTTTTTTTTAATGTATTTCTTGTAGGAAATGATGATAAGGATGAGGAGGACATGTCTCTGGATTCAGGGGATGAAACATCACAAATTGAAATCTGCAGTGATGCCTCCAAGTCCAAGTATGATACTCATTTGGAAGCTTTGCAGACAGAGGCCAAGGGCTCACATGATGGAGCAGATGCAAAAGGAAGCTGCTTATCAGTTAAAGAGTTATCTTCTGAAGCACAAATTGGCTTGATGGAAAAGACTTCTAAAATTGACTTGGAAGAGATACAACCAATTACTCCAGTTTCTACAACATGCTCTGCTGAAGGAGAAAATCAGAGTTCAGTTGAGCAAACTCCTTTCAATAACTTCCAAGTTTATAGTAAACGATTAAACATGTCCCGTCAATTCAGTCACTTTAATGTACTCACTCATCAGACTTTTCTGGGAACAACATACCCCATTTCTTCTGCAAGTCAAAATCAAGAAGGGGGCAATTATTTTCTCTCTGCTTACAGTCAGAGCATGGATACGGAGAAGTCATCATTGCCTGGTAGTTGGGATAAAAATTGTAATTCTTCCAGGCCATATTCAAAAAAGAACTAAACTCCTGAGTCTCTTTTATAAGTTGCTGTGGACTTTTCTGTTTCTAAAATGGTGGATTAACAATTTCTATTTTATTCTGAAACAAAGTATTTCTTGTCCTTTATCTCAAATGTTTTCTTGTCTTATTTAAATCCTGATGGTCTGTACCTGTTGAAAGCATCTGAAAATTGAAATAAATATATATTTTTTAACATTTAGTGTACTTGAATTATCTTATTTGTTGGCACTTTTAAGTTTCTACATTTGTATTTGACGT
Organism: Bucco capensis; assembly: GCA_013396975.1. Lineage (NCBI taxonomy): Eukaryota > Metazoa > Chordata > Aves > Piciformes > Bucconidae > Bucco > Bucco capensis. Next base: position 261,239 of record VWZO01022422.1, read on the forward strand.
GTATCTGGGCTTCAGTTTGAGGTCTGTTTTAATGTACAACTGAATGTTTGCCTAAAATATGTGAAACAGCAAGGGTTTTTTTTTTTTAACTGTAAGAGTATCCAAATCACTTTTCTTTACGTAAATATCAAAACTTATGTATTTATTTGACATTTGACACAAGTTTTGTACAAATGTTTTTACATAGCTATAAGGCAGTGTAGTTATTTTAATGACTATATACTGGATTTTGGCTAAATACCTCAGTTAGAGTAACCAATGGTGCAGTTCCATTACAAAAATAAACTCGTAACGCACAAGGGACTTGCTAACATATTGCATTGTCTGTGGTTTTTATATTATTTTCAGAGTTACGTGGGAAACATACCCAAACTTTATTGCATGACTAGCAATTATCTTTGTGTGTAATTTTGATACTCCATGTTATTACAGCACCATCGGAGTGACTTACAACTTTTATCTCTCCATTGCAGTTACTGAAATGAGGGAAGGGCAAACCTGGTTTTAATGACTTTGACAGTTCAATCTGCATTAGAAACACCTCAGTCCTCTCCTCACTTTAGCATGATTATTGGGGGTGTGTGTGTGTTTGATTTTTAATCTAGCATTGTCATATGTAGAGTTTTATCTGTTTCTTCATCTTGTCCTTTCTAATTTCACATCTGCCGAGTTAAATTTTTTTCTTCCCAGCGATTCTCTCTTGGTTCATTTTGTACATGATCCCTTGACTCAGGCTTCTAGAAAACAGCAGCTAATAGTAAGTAGCTGTGGAGTCTCAGGACTACCCTTGTTATTACATTGCTGGGTTTGCATATATTGCTCTTTTGACTTGCACATTTACTGCCCTTGTCAAAGTTGTCCAAAGTCATGTACTTATGTTTGTTTTCCTGTTCATAATGTCATTTTTAATGGTTTTATGTAGGATACATGGTTTAGTACCAGATGACAGTGTTTGAAAATACACAACTTTGTCACAACTAATTTTTGTGAGTTTAAACACTGGTTAAAAAAGGGGTAGCTTTTAAACAACCAACCAAATGTCTTTCCTTGTATTAACAATTGTTTATTTGTTTAAATAAAGAACAAACCAGTACTAGACTAGTGTAGCAGTTGTTACCTCCCCACCCCCAAAACATGGCAAAACAATCTTTTATCAAAAAAAAACCTCCCTTGTATGAATAACCCTTCATGGATTTGGTGAAGAACTGTTTTACCTCCTAGACTATCCAGTGCAGATTCTTACCTAGGGCATGGCTTGGTGTACACGAGAGGAAAGAGTTCACCTTTGTTCCTTTCGCTACTGCTGTTAAGACACTTTCAGACTCGGGTAATTTCTAAGAACAGTTGCTGCTGAGAGGAGTCTTAGTTTAGAGGTTCTGTGGCACTGATCACATCACAGAAAAACTAACATGAAAAAAATCAGTATGCATCTTCTGCAGAGCTCTAGAAGATAAACAGTTTTACCCCTGATTATCCTATCTTGAAGACTGAAATCAAATTAATTTGAAGTAAACATTTAATTCTGACTGGAAGCACTGAATACTTAACCTGTTCAGCCTGTGTTTATAAGAAAACTTCCTTAAGTAGTTAGACCCAGCCCACTACACTGTTAAGTGCTGCTATCCTGTTTTAGTTGAGAGCAGGGGAGTATAGTCAGCACTTTGGTGGTCTTAAAATTTGGGATTGAGTTAATACATACTGTCTAAGCCTTAAAAGCTGTCTGAATAATTAAGTACAAGTATTTTCATATAGTTAAAAATGCCAAGAAAGTCTACCCAAGCCACTCACAGTACATCTTAATCTTTTTATTTATCAAAATACATACACTGACTTCTACAAAACCCCATGTAACATTTTTATCCTATTTTGGTGGCATATTTTAAATGGATGTATGTTTCCAGGTAGTATGAAGATCATTCTAAACAGGCATACCATCATTAGTTTAATGTGTCTTCAATATGAAAAGCAAAATGACCCTGAAATCTATCCAAATTAACGTAATTTAAATATTCCATAAAAAAGAGATGGTTCACAGTAAGTTACAGTAGCAAAGTGCTGTGCATTTACATTTTAAGAATTCAGAACATTCATATGTACCTCTAAAATGGCAAAATAAAGTTTTCTTCTTGAACTATAGTGGGAATCAGAGCAGTCTCCAACTCCTTCTGCTTCTGCAGGAGGCCCTGAAATGAACAGGGTATAAACATGAATGTTTTGTCTTCCTCATGCAGCCTGAACTAATAGTGTCACTGTTCCATATTTTAAAACAATTTTCTTGTTATGGCTCAATGCTTTTTAAGTATACAACTTTAGAAGAAAAAAAAAAAGTAGTACAATGTAATAGAGTCAGGAGAGAGGGAACTCAAGATTTCCTGTCTTCTGCAGAAGACCTGAAGTGGAAGCCAGTCCTGTCTCCAGGGATGACTCTGCAGAGGAAAAAGGACTTCCCCTCTGTGCCACAGCTGGCTATTCTAGCCTATTCTTGTATGAAGCTGAACCCAAAATCTTGATGGGTCCCAGCTTTCAGTCTTAACATAAATTATACTCTAAGATAAAAGACATTACCGTTTGAACTAGATGCTTTAAGTTGTGCATATTTACTCTTAAAAGGAAAAAGGTCTACGCCTTGTTATGGCTCTTTTAAGTACTGGACAATGGAGAAAACCTGTAATAGAAAACTCCTGGAAGCATATCCTTGTCTATGTGGTAAGTAATACATGATAGAGCTATGTGAGGTACATTCATAAAGTTAAAATAAGTTTTTTTTACTGTAATTAATAGGATTGTATATATCAGTACATCTGGCCCCTTGGTCTCTATCCATTTTAGACTTGTCAGAAGTAATTGGGCATCAAGGAAGTTTGTTTTGTTTACAATGGTATTTTTCTTAAGAGTTACAAGAGCTTTCTCAATGGTAAGGGTTATTGGCTGCTGGCACAGCTCAGTATAGACCCAACACAAGTAGCAAAGAAGCCTGTTAGTCTTCAAACTGCATCCTCCAAAAGCAGCAGCTGCCTACCTTCAATCATTTGATTAATTGCTTTTAACTAATCAACACTATCTGCTATTTCTACTTGATTTGTTTAGTCCCTTTGTCAATAATTACTTTTATTACAGAGAAGTTATGCCCCTTCGTATGCACAAGGAATTTACCTACTACTGAAGCTCCATGAATGCAGAGCAGAACGTCTCTCTTTCTAATGCACAGCAGGTGATTACCACCACTAACTACTGGTAGTTTTGTTGTACTTAAGTGTGTCTGATCTTCTTCCCTTTCTTTTGAGCATAGTACTTTTAGTATGGAGCCATTCAAAAACAAGGGAAGGTACTGATACATGTTTAGCACTCTTCAAAAACAAAATGTAAACCTAGAAGTGTGTTGTTTTTTTTTTCTCTTGCAGTCCCTCCTCAGGCCATTTAGAAGCATAAAAGGAACCTGTTGATATGATTGCCCAGAGCTGCAGTTTGCATCTGCTATGGGCCACACCTTGTTGCCAACAGGTAAAGTATCCAATTCACTCATGTTTTAGTAACTAGATGCCTGACAGTATTTCTCCTGGTATTCTGACCCCAATCAGGAAAATATGTAACTGCACAGTACCAGCTGTAATCTTGACTGCTGCTTTAATCTACTACAGTGGGGATCCTTAAAGACAGTCTCACAATATTCAAAATCCTTCTGGCAATCCTGTATATCTAATCTTCACCAGTAACTTACCACATATAGAACAATATATACAAACATACAAAGGCTTTTGTCTCAGGTGCTCGTGTTTATGTAGTACTAAACTAAATTTCATTTTATATTCACTCCTTAAATCTGGCTGATTGACAGAGTCTGAATTTTACATATTAATGAATAGCTATCTTGGAAGGATTTTGTAAGTGTTCACACTTCAAATTTGCAAATTACAGTATTTTTCCAGAACTGACACAAGTACCACCTCGCTAATGCTTCTGTGCCAACCAGACTGCTCTGTCATGACTGGCTTACCCATAAAATGCAGAAGTGAAATTTCATTAACAAGGGCACCAGTGTTTGGTTAAAATACCATTATTATTTTCCCCCTCAAAACTGAAACATTCTTACTATAAGCAACCCTATCTAACCTGGAGACTAAAGCCATTCCACTTGGTTTCAAGTTTTCTATGGTACTTGCTGTTTCACAGCTAATCCAAAGACTAAGGAGTCCATGGTCTCTCTCTAATGTCCAAAGGTGGCAATAGTGCATGAAAAGCAAAATTAGTAAGAGGGAAGAAAAGTAAAGGGCTCAAGACTTAGTCATGCATGATGGAGAAATATATTAAAGACAATGCTTATAACTAAGTAGTATTTTGCTGTGTTCATTTTGACTATAGTATATATACACCTTCACATTTATCCAGTAACTATTTGCTTACCTGGCGTAATTGTGACAATCCTTTGAGAATTGCTTGTTGTCTTTCTCTGCTTTTAACTACATCAAGGTTTAGAAGAGGATCTCTAATATGATCAGAGCTAAAAATCTGTCGTGGCGTTTGGTAAGAATCTAAAAGTAAATGTAGATCACATCAGTTAACAATATCAATTTTAATTTTGAAGCAGCAGATTCTCACAGCTTGTGAAAATCAGGCTTTAGTTACTATCAAATGGCAATCACTTTTAAGTCAAACAACACTTAGATTCCTATAACTCAGATCTATATACAATAATACCAGAGAACTGCAATCATTAGAGGTAAAGAGACAAAAAAGACAAATAAAAGAGTAAGAAATGTTGTTATTGCAAAATTCAGTAATACCAAATTGAATAAATTGTAGCACTTCCAACTAAATCACTGTAACATTTCTTCTACATGAATCAGTTCACAATACATTTCAGTACCATTAGACTGTAGATACTGTGGGTTATGTGTTGGTCTAGTCACTGGTGCCTCAGGATCAAGATAATATACTTCATTTGTTCGAACATACGGAATAAACTGTGAAGAGGGAGGTCTTCCAGCTTCTGGTACAGGAGAGGAGCTCCTCTGCTCTGTATCTGTCTTGATATTTTTCTCTCTTCTGCTGTTGTTATGCACCAGGCAATTAGAAGAGCATGTCTGTTTTTGTTGTACTTGGTGTAATCTGTTCTTAACTGCTGGAACAGGTGGTGATTCAGATCTGCAGGAAACAACTTCAGTTAAAACCCCAAACAATACTTAAGTAATGTGACTGATTTTCTCAAAGAATCCTTAGAGGACTGGACTTTTCCTTATTTACTCTGCTTTTATACCTGCAGTTTGTTTTGTCTTGTGTATTTTTAATAGTGGACAACTGCATGCATCTAAATTATTTTAATAAAAATCAGGGAAAAAAATATGACTAATTTACTTATACATTTCATTAATACAGAGTAGTGACATACCTTTCTTGATTCAAATGATTCTTATGTAGTTGTTCTTCCTAGAAGAAAACCAAGAAAGTCAAATGTAAAATAAAAAGCTCCATGTTTATATTATGTAGCCACAGTAAACAAATGGCTAAACAGAACTTCAGTGGCCACCTTTTCCACACCAGATTTTTTTCTGTTGCAAGGTTTGATAAGGTGTGATGTTTATGTATATGTATGTGTGTACATACACAGAGAGTGACCAAGAGAGCGACTGAAGGCATGAATATAATTGGTAGTATTTTCTTTAAAGGAAAACTGGCTTGTTTTTTTTTCCCCAGCCATGAGGTATACTGACACATGCTTACTACAAATGGAGAAGAAATTACTCCACTGAGAAGGATGCGTTTCTGTGACAACAGATTGCATCCTCAGTAATCTATATCTTTGCAGAAATAACAATTGTGTTCTTGAACAGGTATTCTTATACCTTAAAGATCACCATACCGTAATGACAAAAAAGAGAGTGTCAGTGATGTATTTCTATCCTGCACACTGCTTTCAATCAAGCTCCCTGTTTACATAATGAAGAAATGAGAGAATCAACACTTTGGAAGATTGCAATAACAGTAAAAGCTAAGTCACAAAACCTGTTATCTGCTGTTCTGATCATGATGAACCAAGCACTGCTGCAGTACCATTCTCTGCACAGGAAAATTCTCAATGTGTGAGTTATGTAACTGAATTCCCATCCAGGCAAAATCAGGTGGAACAAGACTCTTAAAAATACACACCATTGTTGTTGAAGACCAAATAGTTACCTTTCTGACTCTATGTCCTTTATTCTTCATATTTTTATCTTCATGAGGTGAAGGAGACCTGTCTGAGTAACCACTCTTTTTTGGGCGGAGATTCCCAGAAGTGTTTCTTTCTACCAACTGAAGCAGCTCCATTTGTCGCCTTACTTTGTTTTCTTCCCTTTGTTTTTGTAGCTCTTTAGGGTATCTTTCTGATGCTGGAATGTATCTTTTCCCAGGCTTGTTTATGTTCCAGTCAGGTCTTTTGTTGCATTTTTCTAAAGGTTTAATTTGTCTTTCTTTTCTTGCATGTTGTTCATATAGATCATTGTAAATGCCACCAGTCTCTTTACCTGAAATTTTATTTTTATCTATATCCTGCATTTCCTTCTGGTATTTTTTGCTGTTAGAGGTTTCTTTATATTCTATGGAAATATCAGGTGATCCACAGCAAACAGTTCTTTCTTCAGTGTATGCTGAAGTATTAAAGCAATCTAAAAAAAAAAAATTTAAAATTTATAATTTAACTCAAAGCCTAAACTATTCAAATTACTTCTTTGACTTTTCTATGCATATAAACTCTACCATTACTGATTTTATTCAAAAACTGGTTGTTACAGTTTTGTAGTGGTGTTTGTTCTTTTTGATGTGGAAGATAGGACCAGTAGAAGCAAACTCAATAAGGGTAGGGGAATAACGTTCTGATCCTTGTCTTCCAATGGAAGTAATTTTTTTCAGTTTTTAAATTACTAACAATCTAGCTTCTTTCTTTACTAAGGGGCATACACAAAACCTACGTAATTTGTAAACTCTCCAAATTCACAGTAAAATTTCTACCCACATTGTCAGAACCAAAAATGTTAATTGTTGCTTAAGCAAACAGAAATAAAGCTTTCATTCACAAGTGATAAACTAACACATTTCTAAATAAAAGGCATAAAGTGACTGGATGTCACTACGTTTTAGCTGCGATTTAATGGTGTGATAAAAAAATCAAGATAAAGACTGCACCTGCAATTCTGTCTGGGTATTTAGCAAGAATTGTAGAAAGGTTTTCTAAACATTTGAATGTAATTTTATCTAGTTTTCTAATTCCAGAATTATTGACACTGTTTCTGCCAATATTTTCAAGTATTCATGAGGAACCCAGCCCTGCTCAGTAGTACACGTTAGGTAAACCTATGAACATTGGCACTGAGGACTACTGCGAACACATTTAAATGCCTTAATAAATTTAGTCTTACATGGCTTGTGACCATGATTCTTAAGCCAACACTGTATTTCAGACTGTGATTTGAATCCACAACTGGTAAGTAACAACTATACAGACATATCATTTATTTAGAAGAATATAGTGATATATTGTAATATACCAACATGCTTGTGTCTGCCAAGTAGTCCTTTCTAGTTTTAGTCCATTCTGAATGACAGAGATTTGGCTCATTTTCACAAATAATCTGTTCCACTGTCTTTCTTGAGGTGAATCAGAGGAATTCAGTGTAAGGGCTGCATACCTGTCTGTACAGCAGTGTCTTTCCGAGGAGAAGGCTGCTGATCAGTGTGACTCCTAATGTCATCACTTTGGCGTGAAATGCAACTACTACAATTTTCAAATTCTGTATAACCTAAAAAGAAGTAAGTACAATTGTTTAATTTAGTAACACATGTTCCATTTAAACCATGCTATCAAGTTATCAGGCTACTGTGTACTGAGAACTACAGTTCAATCTTAATACTCTCCCCTTTTCACTGGAAATCTAATTGACAGCACATAGATCTGAATATTCCTTATGAACTCCTGATAATCTCTTTATATTTCTTCCTTTATGTAATATAGTATTTGAAGTATTATTTCTCCATAATAGTTAACATTGGTATTTGTTTGAAAGGTAAATAAGCTGAAATGAAATTTAGTTTGTGATGCCAAGGAGCAATTTCTAACCAAAATGCAGACAGGAGAAAACCAAACCAACACAAACAACTTGCACACAAACACCAAAGCAACAGAAAAGTGAACAGGAAAAGACTTGTACTTGCCACCATCAAAATTCTTCTGAAGTTTTGAAATGTCATGGCCCTTCCGAGCCAAGTCTTGAATGAGCTGCTCTTGTTTTAATCTCTGTGCTAATTCTTGAGCTTTCTGCATTGTCTGATAGAGCTCATTTGTTTTAAAAGTCATGAGTTCCTGAAAAAAATGTAAATACACATGGTCATTTATTTTGAGAATGAAATGAATAGGAGTCTTTAATACCCAAGGTTTACATAGATTTTTATTTTGGGTAATGTATTTTACAAAGCAATAACAAAACTAGTTCAGCAAATGTAATATCTAGCAGGTAACGTTTATGATTATATATTCAGAACCTCTGCTGTGCTACTGAAAGATGTTCAGTGCTAACATTAAAAAGCATCTAAATCTTTCCCAATAAATTCATCTTTCCCTGAATGCCAGTTCAGGTTTTGCCAGTTTTTATGATTTCTCTTTCTTAAAAGGGACTTGTCCAGAAAAAGAATCCTGCCTTAAACGTGTATACTGTCTTACAGGTTTATTAACTGAGGAAACAGATTTGGAATTCAAATGTCTGAATTTCAGGTAGTTTTCATTTTGAAGGCGAGGAACAAAAAACATTTCCTTCAAACCCCACTATTATTTCAGACCACCTGTGCTGAAGAAAATGCAAAACCTCACCTCCTTTTGTTTTTGTTTCAGCTTATCTTCTTCAAACTGTTTCTGCATTTGTTCTTTTTCTCGTGCTAGGCGTTGTTCTTCCTCTTGTTCTTCCCATTTTCTTTGCTCTTCCTCCAGTTGTTTCTTCTTCCGTTTTTCTTCTACCTGAGCCATTATTGCTTTCTAATAGTATCAGAAAAACAAGGAAAAGATATAACATTAAGGCATTCTAGGCTATTTATTTATATACTTCAAATATATATATATTAATCATATTTGGACATACAAAAAAAAAAGACAATTTATTTCAAACACTTTTGCACTTTTGTTTCTTTTAATTTCTCACAAGAGAGAGCTGTTACCATTCCCTGCCCTTTCTTTTTGCAGGAAGGGTGAAGGAACCCTCAGCCCAATAAAGCAGTTTGAAATACTCAGAGACAGAACTTGCTTTTCATGTTTTGAAAAATGCTTTTATTTTTCCTGTCAAGAAATGGTGGTCTGATTTTTACCTTGCATATTGTAAGCTGCAATTTAGATCTAGCACAATAACAGTTTGACCAGAACAGACTCACTACATTTATACTAAGATTTCTTTATGCTAGAGACATCATCATACAGACACACATTCAGTACGGGTGCCACAGAAATAATGGAAATGACAGCAGACAAAAGAAGTAGAGTTGGAGTTGGTATCTGTAAATATTAGCCCTCCTGATGGCAGTGGAGACTGAAGAAAAATGCACACAAGCGTACTAGAGCTCTAGAGACTGCACTGTATGTTTTGTGAGGCAAGAATTCAGTTACAGAAATGCAATCATCTCTGCACAAACATTTGAAAGAAAAATGTAGAGTCTAACTGAATGAAATACTGTTAAACAACTGTAAGTATGTATTCTGAAGCATAAAAGTCAAGTTCATTACTGGCTTATGATATTAAATCTCATGCTGTACATGAGCCAATATTACTTTTCATCCTTTCTTTTCATTAGTCTTAGACTTTAAAACAGAAGTCTACCTGATGTTCTAATTGTTTCTGCCGCCGCCTCTCTCTCTCTTCAATCTGTGCAGGGTCCAGGAGAGCTGTCATTGAACGGAGGAAACTATCAACAAAGAAACATGTATATGTTTTTAATCATTAGAAAATAATCCTATAGCCTTTCTTAATATTTATAAAGTAACATTTTCCTATTGAGGTTATCCCACTGTATTAATTTACAATTATGAAATTCATTTTACTAAGTAACAAAGTAAGGTTTTTTGCAGTAAATTTTGTTAATGAATATTAATTATATTACTTGTGTCTTTCAGAAGTGAAACGGATATTTCTGAATAAAGCAAAAGCCAAATGAGTAAGTTCCAAAGATCTTTTTCTTTTTTAAACTTGTGAGGAGGTATCAAAAATCTGCTAGCTGGGAAAATGATTATTCTTACAAAGTTCACTCACCTAACTTTCTGACTGTGTTCCAAAGCACTGTTTTTAGCAGCTTTTTCTGCACTTTCCACCTTTAAGGGCATGAGGTTGTCTAAAGCTGCAGGTGAAAAAGGGTGAACAAAAGCAGTCAGCTCCTTAGAGTCAGGTGACAGGCAAAGACTTTCAGGCTGCTTTCTGTACATTCCATTTAAGGGGAGTTGTGCATTAGTATTAAGGTGGTTCTTTACAGAATCAAAATACATTGCGCATCTGTCATGCTCTTCAGCCTAAATAAATATGAAGCAACAAAAAAATGGAAATGTGCTCAATTACTCTGTTTCTATAAAGTATGGTTAACAAAACAGACAATAAACATTTTGTACAACAGGAACATTTGTAAAGCTGTTACAGAGCTACAATACAGACACTAGTTAATTCCCTAAATGGGAAAACAGAAATGTCCCTGTTGCTTAAAATGCAGGTCAGATCAGAAATTATACTGCTGATCCATCTGCTTGGTCAAAAAACAAATTGCTACTATATTTTCAGGAAAAAAAAATCCCCCAAATTAGAAAGTGAAAATAACTTTGAAAAGTAAAAAAGTTAGCATAGATTCAGGCTTTACCAACAGTAACCAAGGCCCTGATTCAGCAACAAACTGTAACCTTGAGTGAACTACCTTATTAAAAATCACAGCCACAGGGCAAGAGAGCCAGGCCCACAAGGGGACCTTTCCTCACTGAATATGCACACTAGAATTTTGTTATAGAAATGTTATCTAAATTAGCTAACCAATCATCTATTAGGAGGCTGGACTAGGGTAGTGTCTTGTTATCAAGAAGATGTATATATTTAATCCAAAACTGCTGTTATATATGCTAGCATTGTCTAGCATCCAAACTTGTGCAACTTCGTAATAAAATCAGTAACTCAACTTCTGTGATTAGACTTTGCACACCTGGAAAGAATCCACTTTTCAGACAGCAGCTTGTGACTGTTCCTCAGAACAGAACTAGAAGAGTTACACCTTTTTGTTAGGAATCAACATCGAAGGACAGGAATGGGTTGTTCATGCTACAAAGATCTGAACTTTTGAAGCTATGAATTGGAACAATAGGTAAGTATGACATAAGGAGTTGCAGCAATTCATGCCATGAAAGAGCCTACAGTGACTACTCAATTCTACTAGATTGATAGAGGAAATAAAATCCTGTATGAATGACAAGTTGAACTGTTCTGAAACAGTGCTGTGGAAATTGTGTGCTTTTTTGGTGTTTATTGATAGCCTTACCTTATCTGGGTCAGCTGTTTCTGCTTTCTTTTCATGGATTTTATTGTTGCCAGGTTTTGCCCAGAAATAACCCACCTCTCCCTCAGAAATTTCCTTCAGTTTCTTCTTCAGTGCTACCTGTTCATCTTCAAATAAGCAAAATTTAGTAAGAATTCCTAATATAGACATGTAGCAGTTAAAAATCAATCAAACCAAGAAAACAGCAATGCATTTCTATTATAAAATTTTGTTTGTAAAACAGACTACAAGGTTAGGTCGTTACTGTCTGACTAACTGGTCTACATGACTGTGCTCTTAGGAGGATAGTGGCTAAGTCTCTGCACAGAGATGTAGAGATAATTGGGGAATCTCTCTGAGAAGACTTAATACTAACTAACAAATAACCAATTATATAAATTCTCTCAATTTTATTATACCACTCGGGCTCCTGCAGAATCAAACTCTGAAACCACATGGTCTACACCCAAGTTGAATCCAAAACAACACTCTTGCACATGAATTACAAAAAGCTTAATTTGTCAGAATTTACTACTGTGGTAAACATTTGCATTTTCCTGTAGAGATTCCCCTCAGTTGGCAATGGGGCAGGACTGCCAACTCTTTCAGGTCCCTACTGCAGACTGATATATTCAGTCATGCTTATACATCAGGGGGACACTTTTCCCATTAAAAAAAAATGTATTTGCTAATAATGGCCATCAACTACTGGCAGAATGTGACAGAACTGGTGGCAATTAACTCCTAAAATACGAAGAATAACTGAATATATTTATTTGTGATAATATCTATTTGGTTAAGAAGCAGTCTTGCAAGAATTTATCAATAATCTGCATAAAACTTTGAAATTCAATAATCTTAATCTCTCTTGGAGACTAATAAAACTGTACTTTCCAATCTGTAGCATCAAACTTCTTGACATCCTGAGTAATAAATTCATAAAAAATATATTCTGTATCTCATAAATACCTAATTCCTTCTTCCACTGGGTCTTTTTAAATTCTAATAAGGCTTTCTCCTCTTCTCTTTCCCCCAAGGTACTAAACATGTCAGCAGGTTTCCATGAGTCCTTTCTAGAGAAAAGGAGAGGAAAAAAATATTTTACCTAAAAAGCAAATCTGTTAATTTTAAAGGTAACTTTTAAATCAGTATTTATAAAGATTTTTACTGTGATTAAGAACTACAACACAAATCTTTATGGGACATACAGTTTATGTAGACAGTAACACAGATCTACATACGTAACTTTCTGTCCTGGCTGCAGATATGCTTCTTGTTTCCTGCTTGAATCCAAGTTACCTTCTTCTGGAACACAGGAAACTTCACAATCTTTTTGAAGCGATGATATGATGCTGTTTTCCTCAGATGCCTCATTAATAGCTGTGGTAGAATATATATATTAAAAAAGATATATAGGACCACTAAACTTTCTTCAGCACTGAGTAAATATTTTGAGAAATAGCAAACAGTATTTTGTCTAAGACTATTAAACATAAATGTAACATCTCTGCAGCCTGCACCTAAACTTAAATTATAGAGTTAAGTTTGTTTACACATTTTGTTGTTTCCATGAAACTAACTTACTTGATTATCAGTCTCTTACCCATTTCTTCTTGCTTTTCATTATGAGTCTCAGAGATGCTTCTAGTTCCTTCTTTTACAGTCATCACAATCTGTTGAAGCTGTTCTTGTGTTAAACATGCAAAACTTCTCAGGTCTTCAGCTGATACATGTGGGTTTTGAGGCTTCTGTTTACTTTTTTTAAAAACATTAGGATTCTCTGAATCCAGGTATCTGTTTGTGTTATCTCTTTGGAAAATCAAAGAGTGGTCTTTAGTTGTGGCTTCATGTGAGGAGTGTTTAGTAACTTGCAGTTTTTCACTTTTTGTCACTGATAAGCTTGATTCACTCCTTGGTTTTAAGTTTTCCTGCTTGATACAAGCATTATGTGTTGACTTCAGCACATGCCCAGTATGCCTTATTCTCAATGCTTGTTTAGGTGCTCTGGCTTTATTATCCATCTGTTAAAGCAGTGAGATTTCAACATGTATTAAATAAGGAAATAAAACTGCATGGGTAACAAAACCAAGATTGAAGCAACAAGTAAAGTAAGTGTCATTTTTCTTCTCTTGTTACATCAACAGAAACTAAATTGGTATAAGCTAATGAAATATTTCTTTCCTTCCACAACCCACTGCATTCCAGTTTAATCAGAGACAACCTATGCAACTAAATTGGAACTCAAATACACTTCAGATCCCTATTTTACCAGAATCCCTTTAAAGTCTCTGAAAGCTGATTTCTGGTGTTGCTGTAACTTCTTGGCAAAGTAAACGAAAGCTTTTTGTAATGGTAAAAGCAGTAATTGAATTTTAATTCATTCTTTTTAACAGTTATTATGGATTTGAGAGATCACAGAATGATAGAATACCTCAAGATAGAAGGGACCTATAAACACGTTTATTTTTCATAAATATAATTTATTACAAGTATTTAGACAGTTCAAAGGTGTCCTCAAATTTCTGTGTTAACAAAACTACTTCATTTGTGTGTTCTACCAAAAAAAATCATTTTTTCCACTTACCTTCATTGCAGGCTTCAATTTATCTCCTGGGAATCAAACACAGATATATGAAAAGTATTTAATTTTAATAACAAATTTCTCCTGAAAAACAATCTTGATAAATTAGTAAACTGTTATATTCATCTGACTTTTGTAAGGCAGGGAGGATGTACTTTCCCCATAATATCTGCCCCAATTATATTACCTTTTTTTTTCATTTTGTTATAAAGACTTCAGAAGTATGTTGGAAAAAAATTAGATATATTCTAGCAACTATTTTCAGTTTTTTATAGAGCAAATAAAATTATTTTGTCAGTCTGATCCTCCCCTGCTATTCATTCTGTATCTGAGAGCCCTGCAGTAATGGCTTATTTTTAATTATTTGTTTATTATGAGTTTTTGGTTTGCTTTCTGTGTCACATCCTTCCAGGACAGTCCCTGCATCCAATCCCATCTTACTACATGATGTTATCTGTCTCCATAGTTGACAGCCTGAAGAATCAATACTTATATAATCATGCCATCCATTACTCTTCCCCATACCTATGCCCTGAAACACTCTTCAGTCTTTTAATCCAAATCCTAGAGGATGTGTAGAGGTGTAGTGGCCTCAAAAAGAATATTAAGTACTATATTTAATGTAACAGTAATAAAAAATAGTAGAATATTTATTCATAGAGGGAATGTGGTACTCAACACAAGAAATCCTGCACATATAGCTAATGGAAAAGGGGGGGTAAAATAGGGGGAAAGATAGTTTCTGTTGGAAACAAGGCTTCTGCTGCACTGTGCAATTATTGCTCTGGCAGTAGTTGTTGCACATTTTGCACTGGTAGCAGCTATACCCTTTTTTGTATTACCGATTCAAGACACTGGAGAACACTAACTGTTATTAAACTTTGCAAAACCACACTACTAATAATTTCCAATCTAGATGAACATTTTAAAACTTGGAAGTATGCTGAATTTTGTCCTGCACAGACAGGCATTAAATCCTGAACCATCTGGATAATGTTTCAGTAGTAAACTGAAACCATGTTTATTGCTAGTTCTCAAGCATTCAACTCTCATCTGAGTGGGTAAAAGTCACTTTTTAACTCCTTTCTGGGTATTCAGAAATTAAAGTCAGATTCTACATGCTACACAAACCAAACTTCTCTGTGGAAAGGAGAAAGAAACATTTATAAATAGGGTCTTTGCCACCACAGTGGGAAGATACACAATGTGGAACTCTAAAGTGCTGCTTATAGGTTATTTATTGGGGTTTTTTTGTTTTGTCTGGGTAAGAGAGAATCTACTATACTGAGTAGCAGCTTAAGCTACTACAGAATAATCCCACTTTAGCTCTAAGAGTGTGAGCACTATTTGACAGTACAGAAAACTAAAATTCAGAAGTACTACAATTTAATGCAACTTTTGACACAATTCAACAAGTACTGTTTATATCAGTTGTATAACCATGTTAATTCCTGGAAAAGACTGCTTGTTCAAGGCAGGTTCAAAGTCAAAGGGTAATGCTTTACTTTAGAGCACTCTTGGAACATACACTGAACCCTGTTCAGCCAATGATGTTGTAAAAAGTGAAAGCCTTAGCACTGCTGTTTCAGAGGTGCTGCAAGGTTTTATTTCCACTATACTGGTATTCCTTACTGCTTCAAAATACCCCATAACACCTCATTAGACAGCTGTCTGGTAACTGGAGAAAATTAAATGTAATTAAGAGGGTATTAAACAGAGAATTTCTGTATGTTGCTTGCTATGTAGAACAGTTAAGGAAAGTGGACTAGTGTTTTTATAGAAACATGTCTGACAAATCACATAAGTAGAATTTAGTAATACTTAAGTTATGAACATATACTGAAAAAGTCTATTTCAGATGGTAGTAATGAGATGTGGCATAAACAAACTGCTTATTGAAAATCATAAACATCAACTAAAGCTGCTTAAATGTGACTAATAATGCAATTTTATGTAAATTAAGCAGTGTCATTAAGCCTCTTTTTCCTTGGTCACCTATCAAGTTATGCTTGTCAATATGTAATAGAACTTTATATTTATGAATGGAGAGAGAAGCAGCTGTGAAGAGTCATAATTATTTGCCAGCTGTTCACCAATGGACAGATGAGTCAGAAGTTCATTATCAAGCTGGTAAGAGAACTTGTAAATAACAATGAACAAATGTTCTTCTGCATCTGAAAAATACTTCATGTTGCTTGGATCTTAGGTTTAACTTCAAGAAGCTTTACAGATTACTTGAGATAAATGATTAAAAAATACCAGAAGTAGCTAAAATTAGCCTAGGCTTTCCATCCAGCACTTCAGTTTCAAGCTTCAGTCCATCACTGCAAAATGAGAGAGTGGGGAATCTTACATTAATAACATTGTATTTACTGTTAGTCCACATGGTTTTTCATACCCTAGGCTTTCTATGTTTGTGAGAAATTGCTTAATACGAAGAAACCAACATGTCTTAAAGAAGGTATATTTTTATTACTGATACTGGAAAATCTGGATTTTTGTGTTACAAAACAGATCTTCACACGTAAGTCTCTATTGCTCTACACAGCAATATGCCTGCCTCAAGAATTTAATAATCCAACAATATAAACTGTGTGCTACAAAAAATGCTAAACAAGTCTCTCTAAAGGCCAGTGCTGATCACAAACAGGAGCCGTATTTTGAAGTCCTTAATTGTGCTTCCATGCAAAACAGTCCACGTTTTGAAGTGGAACAAACATTATTATAAACGTTTAAAGAAAGAAAAAAGTTGGCAGTACTTAAGTGTGTGACTGAAAAGTACCCAAACGCTTTTATTTCTTCCATGCGTTAATCGGAGAAACTATAATATGAAGATTAATGTTCTAAATAACCCTTATATTCAAGCTGTCTCTCATTAAAAAAGTTCAGAAATCTAACACATCTCAAGGGCGCACGCCCCTTTCTAATTAACAGGGCAGCAGCACATAAGTGCCTGAAGCTGTAACCGTAGACGATCAAACAGCATATGGTAGTTAAGCTGCGCCCAGCACCTATTCTTTGTACGTGCCTTGTGGCAGCAGGTGGCGATGGAGCTGGACGCAGTCAACAGCGGGGGCGGTGGGGCCGCAGGAGGGGTTCGGGTTCTCCCACTGGCGCGGCCACTCGATCGCCGTGTCCGTCCCCCGCTCCTTGTCTCGTCTCCCTAAACCGCTTTCTAGATCCCTTCCCGAGGCCTTCCCAAGAGAACGGCCTCTTAGCTCTCCTCCGCCTTGTTCCGCAGATCGCTCCCGTTACCAGCGCCTCGGCCGTGAGGCACTAAGTGCCTTCACGCTGGCAAAGCGCGGGATTCCCCTCTGGGAGCGGCACCGGCCCGTTGCGCAGGGCAAGGCCGACGAGGTCTCGGGCTGTGAGGGGCCGGGGCGGACCCTCCCCAGAAAGGGCGGCACCCTGGTCAGTGGGAATGGCTCTCACTGCCAGCCTGGCGACTCCCTTCCTCCCCTCGCTCCTTACCCCAGGTTCATGGTTCTACTCGGCTGCAAGCGCGGCGACTGGGAGCAGACGGCGCAGCAGCAACAGAGCAATGCACACGTTCCCCGCTCTCTGTCTCTCTGTGTACGGCGTCTGCCAACCCCGCACAAGGAGCCGGGAGGCGATAGGCTTCCCGCGGATCGTAGCTTTTCCAATGGCCTACTCGCACACTGCGGTGTCCTCCGCAGCGAGGCGTTGTGGGGGATAGAGTCCCACACCCAGGAGGTTCCGCACAAATCCCGCTGCCAGCAACCTCGCCGAGGGCGCAGAGCAATTACCGGCGGATTATCCTCGGCGCTCAGCGGCTGCAGAGGGAGGAGGGATGGGCGGCGGGAGAGAAGATGAGTGCGCTCAGCGGGTGGGGGAAGGGCGGGCACTTGGCTCTGCGGCTTCCGAACCGGCTGCTGCTTCTGGAGTGGCCGCTCTCCCTGGGAGGACAGATGCTTCTCGCTCGCCTTTTTCCTCCTTTCTTTTCTTTCGTGTTGGGTTTTTTGGGTTTTGTTTGGTTTGGTTTTTTATGTTTTTGTTTTTGTGGTGTGGCTTTAACAAAGCACACAAGGTAGCGAAGAGGGGGAGTGTGGCTGGAGATGGGGAAGAAATTGTTGGCGGCGGCAGGCGTTCGGTCTGCTCAAGCCAGTGAGAGGCTTGACCGCCTGTCGGGTTTGCTCGTGCTGTGCGAGGAGCGGCAGCCTCGAAGTCTCGTCAGCAGAGAAGAGATGGGAAGCGGCAAGTAGCTGAGGAGGGAAAGAGCCGGCCGGGACAGCCCGCCTGGCAGCAGCGCCTCCGTGTCCGGTCCGGTCCGGCGGAACTGAGGGTGGGTAGACCCCGGCAGCGAACCGGTCTGTTCGGGGTGCAGGGTGAGAGCCTGCTCTTCGAAGGGCGGGTTTCATCCTTAACTTCTGCTGTCTTCAACGGGAGGTTCTGTTCGGTAGACTCTTTGGGGATTGCTTTACTTTGGGCAACTTAAGTGGTTTGAGCATAAGAGTCCTGTTGAACTTTGTGATCCAGCCCTTTGTGATCGTCACTGTACTCGGGTTTTCCATAGCATAACCTGGGTGGTGTTGGGTGTTCATGGTCCTTCCGTCATGTTCTGGAGAAGCGTTTTAGGAGCTGAATATTAACACCATCAAGTCTGTTGTTGTGTAGGTGTAGTTTTTTGAATAACGGGCTATGTAAACATGCAAATTAAATTAATCTACGTTTTGCCTCATCTTTAAGAAAAACATCTTCAACTTATGTAAGGAGGATTTGGCTATGTTTGAGTCAGATTCAACAAAAAGCTTCAGAGCCTATTTAGATCTTTTACTATTCAAGATGACATTTAAACACAGAGCTAACTGCTTACTGAAATCCTTCATTTCAAAAGACATTAAGACCTTAATACTTGTCTGGAATAGTGTTGCTTCTACACGTAGTTAATTTTGTCTGGCCAAAGATGCCATATATATAGGGGCAGATCCTGTAGTGCTTACTCCAGTTAACAATAATAGGACTTTTGCCCTTTTGAGATTACAAAAAAAACCCAAATAAACAATAATAGAGAAACAGACAATGAGGTAGAGTTTAATGTCTACATAAAATCTGCTCTCTGCCCTACTATCTGAACTGCTTTGTCTTTATATAAAATTAATATGTCAGTCATCAGCAAAACTGTGTCTCTTTCAAATATTGCTTCATATGGTATTTATTGATAACAGCTAACAAGTCTTTGAAACGTTCATTTAGGGACTAGAGCAAGGGAGGAAAAGGAAACGAAAAGAAACCCTGGAGTTTTTCCTTAGTAATGCACTACTTAGGAAGTCCTGTGAAGCACAGAACAGACAAGATATGTTTATTCTCTTATTCTGAATCAACCTGAATGTCATCAAGAAGAACCTCTGAACATTTATTTTTCTAGCTGATATAGTGTAGGATCATCACTAAGTCCAGGCATGAAAATATGATAAAAGTGAGATTAAACCAAGAGAGCACATGCTTATCAAAGTCTAATGAAAAATGCGTTCCCACGACAACATTGAAATTAGGTTCTTATACATCAGGAAAGGCATAGTGTGTTTAATTTGGATGAAAGATTTCAAACAGGCACCATGTGTCTCCTTATCTACTGTCCAGGAATAGCAATTTTTGTAGTATTTCATACAGCAACTTTTTGCTTTTTAATTTCTTTTATTACTAAACCAGTCCAAGAAATACTGCTTTATCCTATACCCTTGTAATTAAGCAACTTCTGCTTTTCTTTTTTATTTTTACTTCTTGTTTTAAATTAAATAGAGTACTAGTGTTTTGGGTTTTTTTCCCTGGATATTTGAGTTAGTATTCATTTGTCTGACCTTTCAATGTACATCTTTTAATCTTTCTTTCTTTTTTTTCTTAATGAGGTCTATGTTATTATTCATGATTGCTTCTAATTAATTTGACAGTTTAACAATTAACTTATGCTCTGTTTAGTTCTCTCAAAAGACTCAGTTAGGTATTAAAAAACCCTTAACCTTACTCTATGTCTTTCATCATCCTGCATCTCCCAAAATATTCATTGAAATGTAGCATTACCATAGAGAGACTAAATCCTAGTTACCTGCAGATAATCACCTCCTTGGCAGAGTAGATACTGAAGTATGAAGCTTTTTTTTTTTTTTTCTTCCTGTCAGCTTGCATGTTCCACAATCTCTCAAAACATTGTGTCTGTAATAAGTTGCTCTTGTTTCATGTATCTCTTATGCCTGATTTCATCCCAGCTGTATCTGGTCACAATGTGATAAAAGCTGCAAGAGAATGTTTTATGATAAGCAGGGCATGACTAGCTACTCAGTCTTCACTGGTAATTTCCTTCTTGTTTACTTATATTTTCTGGACCAGTCTTGGCCAAACAAAAGAAAGGAAGAATGGGCACTAAGTCATTTGTCATGATTTTAAAATTGTATTTCATACCCTGCTTCTCAATGGATTTCACAAATTAATAGATTTCTATTGTAATTACAGAACGTTAAATAATATACCAACCAGGCCTGTCTCCTGATTTTTGTTTGAGACAGCAGATGGCAATGTAGTTACAAGCATCTCTCCAAAAGTTTAACTTTGTCATACAGAAAAATCATCTTATAAGGACTCTAAAACTTTTTTTCTGAAACAAGTTTCATAGTTCATTTGGATTTCTTTTTGTTTTAAGTTTTATAAAAAAATAAATATCAGGTTTTTGCTAGAAAAGTGTGAAAACAGATTCTTTCAGAAAGTTTATGGTAGTTGATGATATGCTGCTATCTGAAGCTGTAAATAAAACTAATTTTTAAATTATGTCCCTGCCAATCTACTCAATAGCCTGCTCTTCATCAAGATGTCCACAGAAATGGTAAGGCTGTTTTTCTGTTCATAGTGAACCTCTCTTAATACTTGTATGTAGTTTCTCTGGGATGTCTAGCCATTGCAGATATAGTAAAGTATATCAGTAATGTTAAGGTGTGTTTAATTTTAGTTAATGAAATTCAGTAGTTTGAACTAAAGAGAAGCTGTGTGCACAGGTGAGCAAACAGCAAATCCCTGTCAATTGCACTGCAGATGAGCGCTGAAACAAAGATGACTGGTGAAGAACACAAGCCTTCAAAACATGACAATGTCTTACATGTTACTGGACATTCCTAGTTTTCAGGACTTCAGAAGTTAAATGGGAAACCTAAACAGTTTTGTCATTGCTTCTAGTATGTTTTAGGGAACATAAGTGAAACTTTTTAGACTTGCTTTCTTGATTGCTTCCTGTAAAAGCAAAACAGTGAAGAGTAACTGTCAACTTTATACAATCAAATGCTAGCATACTTGACAATTAATGAACTGAACGTATGAACTGTATGCCAAATAAACTGACTATTGTAATCAAACAAAATCTTTCTTTCAAGAAAATTAGTTAGTTTTTGGCACTCCAAATGATAGAAGAATGTGTGTTCTGCTTTTAAAATAGTATTCTGAACAGGAGCTTATGTGATGTCCATAAATTAGAGTTTATGTCTGATATCATGGACTACTACGCACTAAGAACTTTTTAAACACTGAAATGTTTCTAAAATATGCTGCTATGTAGCAGAGCAATACAGTTCCTGAAACTTGCCTTTGTGACAAAGAAATGTGTAGACCATACATATCATAGTTTTGTTCTCAGGGTAGGGTACTACTGTGGATTTAAATTATAGTTAGGTTTGAGATTGTGTTAATAGGCATTGCCTTTGGATAGCTGGTTACTTTGCAATGACTATTATGTGGAAGATAGGTACTTTTATATTCTGAAATATACACAGTTCATACCACCAAGCAGCACATAAAGAATCTAAGGAAAGTATGTTCTTATTTCATATGCATTACTGAACAACATTGAAGTGGGAAGACAAACTAGGGAATAAACCACCCAAATTTATGTGAATTGAAGCTTTATGGTAGTCTTTTCATTTTGTAACCTCCGTCAGTTTGATGGAGTTGCAGCCAAATTCTTGGGTGGCAAAAATGGCTTTTTCTCCCGTGGCATTGCACTGTATCAGAACAAGCATGGAAATTCCTTTCCTGTGCACACCTATGAATATTAACCGTTGCATGCACTATTGTTTGTAGGAATGTCATCCAATGTTAGGACAAGAGGGAATGGGAGCAAGTTGGACCACAGGAGCTTTAGTATTAACACGAGGAGAAACTTCTTTCCAGTGCAGGTGCCAGAGCACTGGACCAGGCTGCCCAGGAGGGTTGTGGAGTCTCCTTCTCTGGAGACATTCCAGAGCTGCCTGGACACATTCCTGTGTGAGCTGGTCTAGGTGATCCTGCTCTGGCAGGGGGGTTGGACTAGATGGCCTTTCTAGGTCCCTTCCAACTCCAACATTCTGTGATTCTATGGTTCTGTGATTGTTCAGAGATTGCAGACTTAACTGAATATTCCAGTAGCCTCTTTTAGAAGAAAGATTTTTTTTTTTTAAGTAAGCCTTCCCTCAAAAAGACACGTTTACTTGCTGCATATTTGTTGTCTGTACGTGGTGTGTAGGACTTTGTGATGAGAACCCTGTATGGCTACGTGCTATTTCACTCATTTACTGTCCTGTTTCTTTGTGTGGCTGTCTTAAATGGAAAAAAAAGTCTCAAATCCATCACAAAACTTCTTTCGAAGTTTATGTAACTAAAAAAGAATTTGTCTAATTTGTACAAGGTGTAGAAATAGAACATTTGGCATAGTAAGGCCAAAGGTTATCCAGCAAAGTATGGATTGTGTGAATTGTGTTCTGAGTAGCTGACTGGCTGCAGATTTTTTACCAAGTTGTCTTGCTACATTCTTACTAGAAAAGAAACAAAACCGCATGGTACTATACTGTAATCCATAGTGATTGTCAAAATACAAAAGAGTCGAGTCATGTTTCTAACAAATATATTCCCCATCAAATGTTGAGGAAGAATAAAGCTTGTATCAAAATAACAGTATTTTCGGGAAATGAGATTGGAATGTTAATTACATAACACCAATATCTAGCATGAAGTTTGGTGGTTTTTTTTTAAAAAGAAATTACTAATGCTTAGCCTATTAAGTGAGGATGGACCAGTGTTTCTTCTGAAGGAGCTATCACCTTTTTTCCCTAAAATTATATCTTCATATAGTTTATAATAAAACACTATAAAAGGAAAGATTACCGCTTAACATTTCATTCCTGTCAGGAAAGCATCTCCTGCAAAATACTTACAAATGAGCCTCTTCTCAAGTCTTGACTGAAATGCATTATGCAGAAATCTGACAACTGTTCAGTACGATTTGCAAGCTGCAGAGAATTCAAACTAGTCTTCAATGTCTAGGCAGAAATTCAGTGTACAGCAGGGAGTTCAGCTAGGTTCTCTGCATTTTATCAGCCCATGTTGTGTTTAATTAAGACATGGTAAGCATTTTGGGATTATCCTTTGACAGCTAAGAGGTTTTGCTCCAGATAAATAAGGCTTTTTTTCCCCCCTTATCTCTTCCATTTTTCCCCTTCATAAAAATCCAATAGGCTGTCAAATCTTCTACTACTTTTCTTGAAGAAGCTGCCTTTTGGATAGAAAGATCATTTTGCATTCTTCAACTTCATGCATACTAACTGTTCCACGTGAACTGACTAGGTTCTGCTACATAGCAGAAGCACTGAATGCAACTAGAAGTACTGTCTCACAGCAGATATGAAATAAATATCTGATGTGAGGACCACAGAAACTGTCCTCATAAGAAATCAATCAGTATGGATTTGAACATATACTAATGAAAGCTAAATTAAAACAAAACCCTAGCAAGAAATAGCAGAAAATAGCAACCAAATAATTGAAACAGTAAAGATGTTTTCTTGTACTCGCTATCAAAGATGAATTATTATCATAAAGCAAGGAAACACTTTAGTAAAGGAAACACTAATAAAGTAAAATTGTATTTTACTTTAAAAATTAAAAATGTGATCTTAAATGTAAATAAGAGGTCAAAACAGTACAGGAGGAGGAGAAAGTTAAGTCCTCTGCATACCAAAAATGGCTCAAGCCACTGAATTTTTCTGAGCGAGCACTTGATCGGGTGTTATGCAGATACCTTTCTGCCCTTCTTTATTCTTCTATATGCATATACTTTCAAAGTGTAATTTATCTTAAGAAGAAAATGTCCATGAATTGTTAAAACCCTCTAAGATAAAACCAGCTAAATTAAATAAGGAATGTTCATCAGAGCTTGGACAAATCATTATGCAGAGGATATGGTAAGAGAAGGCACTGAAACAAAGTTGAACCAGCTGCTGAAGTATAAAAGCAAATTATACCTTTTAGCAAATGAATGCTAGTAATTATATTTCCATCACTTTGTATTATATTGTTTGTCTTCTTGGGATAAGATTTAACTTACTCAGAATTGGAACCATTCTGATTTCTAGAACTTAAACAAAAGTACTCTTCAGAAGAAACCCTGAGGGAAAGAAAAAACATATGTTCATGTTGTAAGGGATCGTATCTGGAAAGTGAAAGGTGGGTGTGTTCTGAGCTTCTGGGGCCTCCAATTTTTAAACCCACTTTTTCTGGGATTACAGAGTAGATACTGAGTTGCATAGGTGCCTCAACTTCAGAAGTGAGGGAAGGTACGGAGGTGCTCTGCGCTAATAGCTCAGTTTCCAGGAATTCCTAGCATTTCTTTCATATTTTGTGCAGTATTTCATAAGTAATTGCAGAAACTGATTTGGCTTAAAACCCACCAAATACATGGAATTTCACCGCCCTCCAAATATAACAATAAAAAGTCTTTTAGTATTTGAAATGTTTTGCTTTTATCCTTCTGTTTTGTTTTTAACCTGTCCAACCCTTGAGTGTCACTGAAAGAGAAAATGCAGGATAATGGATGGAGATTTAACAAGAACGAAAAGTATGACCTATGCTGATGTAATGATTTCTCTCATCTTTTTTTATGAGTTTCCCATTTTGTCAAGTTTTCTTTACGAAGCTTTTATCATAACTTGCTTCTTAAACCAAGTTGGTCTTGAACTTGGATATATTTCAAAATAATTTTAATAAATCTCAAGTGCTACTTGTTGAATATTTTTTCATGTGGGCTTTAGAATTTCTAAAGATGTAGTCATTTAGTTGTAATCTTTACCTATCTTTGAAGAGAGTGTTCATTATATCTGACTCTGTTTTTTGCAGAAAATTGGAAAACCAGCCTGAATCTCTTGAATGATTTATGAGTAAGCTTTTCCAACTGTTTTTGTTTCTACCATAAAAGCTGTATATGGATGTGTTTGTATACACACACATATATTAAATATATAATGTATATAAGTATATAATGTATTTCTGTTCATTCTGAACGCTTCAAACTGTTGAATTAGATAAGCTTGAATAGAAACAGATTGGGACACCAGTAATTCAGGATATTCCATCCGAACAGGCAAAGGAGCTTTATTAAGAAGAGGAGATAAACATGTTGTACCATAGCTTTCAAAAATGTTCTGTGCTTCCAAGAAAAATACACTTATCTAGCTACTGCAAGATGAGACTGAACTTGTGATGACAAGCGTAACAACAAATCATCATGTTGCTTACTGTATGTACCTTCAGCAGTCTAGTCTTCCTTTTGCAGTGGTTTTTCTATATTAATGCAATGCAAATGTACATCTGATAGTGTTACTCTATTATAGTCTGGAACAAATGAAATCTGCCAGCAATTATTGCAGTATCTACAAGAAATTGCTTCATACTTGTGCAAATCATAGATCTTTACAGGTTATAAAAACTTGTCAGTTTCTGAAAGGGTGTTCTATGATATTATGTCATATCTAATGTTTTTAACTGAATATGCTTTTACAACATGTGGTAATTCAGAAGCATACATCATTGGATCATAGTAGTAAAAATAAGCAAAATTCTCACTTTTATGCCCTCTAAATAGAAAGTAGCTTGGTTTTAATGGGATTATTGCGAAGCCAATGAAAGTTTCTAAGGAGTATCAGTACAGTTGCAAAGGAAGAGGCTGCACCACTCACATAGTAATAACTACTTCTGTTTCTAACAGTGATTAAAAATATTTTCCCTGAAACTCTGAGTAATTATTCTTAGCTAAGTGTGTGCGCTTTTTGACTTGTGTTTAGGAAGTTTAAATACAGAGCTAAATAGATGGTGTGTTACTGCTATGCTGTCAGAAATGCTCAAATATAATATGCAAAGATAGACTGTGAAACAGCCAGGAGCTGAAAGACATTAATTGCTATTCCAGAATAATTGAGGTGTAACCTTTTCCCTCCTTACTTACACTAGGCTCTAAGTGGCCTCTCCCTTTCATAGCATATGTACTGCTTCAGGAACACAGCAAAATGCAGTTTCATCTCTTTGGTTACGTGGCATTATGCAACATGACTTTGGGAGAATTGTAAGAGGTGGGTGCTTCCCCCCCCCCATTTATTCAAGGTAAATAGATCCTTTTGTTCAGTCCCAAGGGGAAGCAAAATACTGAAAATAATAGTATCAGAAAGGCTACATGGTTCTCCATGTGTATGATATATAATATTTCATAAATGATTTAACTAAGTGGCATCCCGAAGTACTGAAGCTTTGCATAAAAGCTGTTTGAAAAGGGATTCCTTATCCAGGCCTTGCTATAGCTCTCATAGCTACTGTGTAGAAGAGGTTAATAGCTGTCCTCTATGTCTTTTTTCATTTCCTTTTTTTTTTTTTTTTTAAATTTATTTATTGTGTTTTCTTCTTTAATGCCAAGGAAATTAACAAGTTAGAGCATTTAAGAGCATGTTGAATGAACTTTGTGTACTTGCAACATTTGAATAAGTCAAGTAAAATCACCATGACATTAAACAAAACTTCTAAGCCCAGTTGAAAGATCATGGAGATTATAAAATGCTTTCACATTTGAATCTTGGTTTGATGAATGAAAAGAAGATGATGTCTGTGACACTTAGAACTGATTGTCATGGGTGAAAGATAAAAACAAAATGAGAACATCAGGGACAGTGGGACTGTTGACTGTTGTCCTGGCTTGGGCTGGAGCAGAATGAATTCTGCTAAAGTGGTCTTTGCTTCCAGCCAAGGCTACTTTAAAAGTGACTGCATTTTCTGAAGCTGGCAGTATGTTTTCAGAAACAGTGCCAGCTTCTAGCAGTGATTAGGCCCATAATGTTTGGGTTACAGTCAGGGACTGGAATGTAAACCCTTTGTGATTCTGCTAGGAAATGAGAGGGGTGCAGGGTGAGAATCTGCACCTATAGGAAAGGAACAGGCAAGCTGACCAACTAAGTATTCCATTTCATACATGTCATGTTCAATATAAATTTAAGGGGAAGTTCCCTCTGCTCTCTCTTCTTCCCTTGCAATTCTGCTTTGGGCCCATTTTGCTGCTTTTTTGCTCCTGAGTCCAGCTTCCAGGATCCAGCTTTCTGCTCCCTGCCCCGAGGCCAACTCCCATCTCCTGCTGGAGATTGGAAGGTTCAGATCTTGGTGCTGGCTTGGTATTTATATTTGCATTTATTGCCTGCTGTTACTGCTTTTCATTAAAGTAGTTATTTTGTCTTTTCCAATCCACAAGTCTCCTTCTTTCACTCAAACCATAACAACTGTCTAAAGGGCAGAAGCTGCTGAGTAATTAATCAGCAACAGTTTTACGGGAGTTTCAAGCTCAAAAAATGTTTCGTGGGTGCTTCAGAAATGGAGCTATTTTTTTCTTTGTAATAAGTATGATATGGATTGTGGCAGTGAAGACTTTCTATTTCCTCCTTCCATCTGTGTTCTACATCCATCTGTCATATTTTATTCCTGTTTAGGTTGAAAATGTTCTGGATTTGTGGCACTGTTTGTATTTACAAACCAAACAACCAATAGGCTGAATGCAACAGAAGCTGTGAGACCTACTGATAGAATCACTTGGCAATAGGTGCCCTGCTCCAAGTAAGAGGCCATTTTTGTTATTGGAGTTACAGCTAAGAAAAAAACATGGTTGCACTCTGCTGTCCTTAGGACTCACCACTTCTGAATAATAACGGATCATTCAAAGGATGGCTGGAAACAACTGGCATCTGAGTGAACAGAATGATAATACTTCCGAAAATACGGTCGGTCGTGGCGAGGCTTCGCAAACGAAGATCCAGGGAGGGCTCCACCCACGCTCCTCATCAGCGCCTTTTCCAAGCGCGCTGATAAAAAGAGGATAGCAGATAGCACCCTCGAGCCTGCCCAATGGATTTTTTTAGGTGAGACACAGCATGCGCAGAGCTGNGAAAATACAAGACTTAGGGTAATCAATAAATAGATTCTTTTTTTCCCTCAGATGACAAAGCCAAATGTCTAATTGTAACTGTATACACAAGCTCCATAGTATTTGCTGAGTCTCTAATTTGTTACAAACTGGATATGTACAGAAGGGAAAAACAAGGCAAAGGATTTATCAGCTCCTGCTTCAACTTTTTATTGTATACCATCTTGAATATTATCATAGTGCTCAGATAAGAGCAATGGTTTTAATTCTCTGAAAGAGAATTAAATTCTCTTAAATTTGAATAAATTTACTTTGTTGAAAGAGGCTCTTTTCCCCCACGTACTGAAGGATTTTTTTACTGAAATTACACTAACATTTACTCTAAATTTAAAAATGCTGTTCCAATATACTGTTAAATTTATCCAGTTAACCATATGCCAGCATTTTCTAGATAAGAATTGTTCCATTTTCTTACAGAGATATGTATTTAATATAAACAGTAACTTAGATATATACTTAATCAAATTATGACTCATTAACAGGTTGGAAATATAAAGAAATAAATTAGGAAATGTTAAAATACCTCAGAAGTATTCTCACTGTGTTTTTAAAAAGAGTATGATTGTGTTGGTAGAGCAGCAGAGAGCACCATGGCTATTACATGAATCTGCTCTCTGAAATGGCATCTTCCTTTTTTTTTCCTTTTTAAGTTCTGGTTTCTAGTATCTGAACTTTCAGCAAGAAGGACTGTAGCCTGATATTATTAGACATGAAAAGTTTTCTCATACAACTAAGCCAGCATTTTTCACCATATTGAAAAAAGCTCCTTGACTATGTTAAAGGATTCAGTGAAGATCTTACACCTTCACTCACTTTTCTGTGTGTCAGTGCCAGTGTTTCATGCTGTCACATGTGGAGTTAGACTGAGAACTGATCTGACTAAAACTTTTGTGTAGACAAAAAAGGAAAGAGAAATGGGAGGGCTAATATTCAGTGGATCACTTTCTTGGTTTTCACTGTATAACCATGCCTATTAGCTATGCTAATGGAAAAAAGTTGGTGCAGCACCATATATGAATTTGTAGATCACTGAGTAGATGGATATAGCAAGGAATGCTAAACCTGGTATTGTTCCTAAAGTAATACATATCAGATTATGCCATTATTTCTGTCACTGTGGTTGAGATTTTTTTTCCTGGAAATGTCCCATAAAACAAGAGTTAAAATAAAGACCAGGCAGAATATAGACAAGCTAATGCTAGTGCTGGGAGACTAGGAAGGGACTGAATCAAAACCTGATCTGCAGCATCACTGTGTCTTATATGAAGAAGCAGTGTCTCAAAAGAAGTAGCTACTTCCCTGCTGATCCTGTTGTCAGATGACAGAAGACTATGGTATGAACATTCCAAAAAAACCCATAAATCCATCTGGAAAAGAAACTATAACTTCAGGAAAAAAACCACATATTTATGATAAATTTTTGATAGCTTTCCTTCAAAATCAGAGCATAAACAGAATGTCTTATGAAAAGAGAGGACAAAATGTTGAGAGATTTAGTATTTGAATGAATCTTCTTAATAGTTCTGTAATAACAAATAGCACTGCTAGTGCTATAACAGCTAGAAACAATTTCATTTTTGAGCACAGAAAATGTGCAGTCTTGGGGCTATTAGGCCGCCTTGCATTTTAGTATGAGAAGGAAATAGCAATCCCAGGTATAATACTGCACCTTAAATTCCATTAAAAACTGGCTGCCAGATGTAGGTATAGGTGGGTATAGGGATATCTCTGTACTCAATGTGCTGACCATTGCTGGAATTAACTAACAAAAAGTACTTCATCAGTAACTCAGTAGCTTTCATTTGTTCTTCTATAATCTATTTCATAACCACAATTATAATTCCATGGGTTGGGGTTTTTTTACTACAAATAAAAATTCTAATTATTGCAGTACTTAATTCTGGCCTTTTATTTCACCTCTTTCATTAATTTGTTAGTTTACTTAGTTCTACTTGCCTATGTCTTAGTCATTTCTAAGCCTTTGAAATTATTCTACTTTCCAAGTTGACATGCAAAAAATGTCTCCAAGATGCACGCTAAAGAATATGGAGAAGTTTGGTGACCACGGCTTACATTTCAAGTAAAAACATGCAGATCTTAACTATTTTCTGTTCTATAGAAGAACTATGTGGGTTTTTTTGAAGACCTCAGTTTGAGATGCAGTACCATACAGGATTTGTCTTTTAATAACTTAGTGTAGGAGAACTGCAGTACCCCAACCGTCTGCTTTATGCTGAACTCTCTGAAGCAGCCAATTTTGTCTTCCAGAATGTGGCTGCTGCACATGCTGGGTGCTGATTGCAAGTATTATCTTAAGAGAATCACTTCTCAATATTTAAGAAAATTACTCTTCTTTTAAAGGCATTCTTTTGTGCTTTTATACTCCTGCTGGCTTCATCACACCAGGAGGTAACTGACAAATAGCATCATTCAGTTCCATGGCTGCCTTTGCTGCTGCATTGTATTTATCAAACAAATTAGGAGGAAGAAGAGGACTATGAAAAATCAACAACCTGCAGCTTCTCAAGAAGCCAAGACTGTAGCTTGGCAACAAAAATAAAACCTGTACTAGAGTGCAACCAGAGTGGTTTGTCTGCATAACAAGATGGGAGCAGTTTTTAAGAAGGACCTGAAACAAAAGATTCATAGCCTTTGGATACCCTCATGTCCTGTTTTACAGAGAACTCATGAAGAATCAAACACAGGCAGAAGTCCTGCAAGAAAGAGTACACTGGAATATGTGCTATTGGGCATTTTTCCTTACCTTTTGTGTTAGTCAGCACATGATATGAAAGTTCAATAATGAGCGTGCTAAGCAGCCAGTGTTAGAGGTCCTGAAGATCTAGTGGGTTTATGTGTGAACAACCTGAGCTCACCTTACATTCCTGAGTACCTGCTGCTATGTCAGACCAAATCCTTTTTAAGCCTGATCTTCTTTCTTCACTTCTATTCCTTATAATACATTGTGGATCACCATAATCTCTGCTCTATAACAAGAACACAGAAGAGCTATTTCACTCAACTAATATAACTGTAAACTAATATAAATGAAATACTTCGTTTTCTCTAGTTATGCTCCTGTGTTCCTATCTTTTTCCCATTAAAGACAACAAAGTACTTTTGCTCAGATTCCGTGTTATTTCTTAATTAACCCTTCTGTCTGTCAAGCACAGGTCATAGTGTCGTTTAGAATCCTAAAACTACAACTGTACTTTAATACCAAAAACATGAATCTATTAGCTGAATGAAAAAAGCAGGCAAAGTATTTCCCAGTGAGAGAAGGTTTGTGTAGAAAGGTAATACATTTTCTTAGACCAATAGCTGTAACTGCAAAATAGTTTCAGATGTATTCTTCTTCACAGCTGCCTGTTCAAGGTATTAAAAAAATTAATGCAGGAAATAAAAATACATTTTGGAAAATCTGAAGGACATCTACAGAAGAAGCAGTGAAATGTAAGTACATAGAAATAAGAAGCAGAGAAATGTAAGTACATAGAAATAAGAAGCAGAGAAATGTTGTTAAAAATACTGCTGCTGTAACTCCTGCCTCTTGTATCTCTTGTATCCCAGTATCTCTCTTGATTCCTTCATTTGTATTGTGCAGCTCTCATACAACACTAGTAGCACAGCCTGTTCAGGGATCAAGAAATCATGCTCCATATTGTAGTCTAATCTTTCATGGTTTACAAAAATCTTTAACTGAGCTACGCTTCAGTGATTAATGCATTTATCCTTCCCTTCACATTAGCTGCTGCTGGTGTAACATAGAGTTTGCCTTTCTGCCTTTTGTTATACATATTTGCTTTCTGATTGCCCTGAAGATTTCAGAATAAATTCAGTACTGCATGGCAAAATACTTTATCCCGACATAAAATATCTTGTGATTTGTAGTTTATCGTTCATTTTATATAGGTGTTTCACATCCTGAAGGAGCAAGAAACAGTTTTAGTACAATGGAAAAAAGCTGAATTTTTGAGGTTTTTCATTGCTTTTCTCTTACATTCTCTACAGCTGATAAATTTATAGATAGTTTGCATAGATATTACTAGCCCTAGCTAGTAATTTCACTAAAGAATTTTACCAACACTTCTATTTGTTTCTATTGCCTAATTTTTCTGGGAGTTCGGAATCTGCTCCTCAACATTTCTGTATAGCTTCAGGAAAGATAATGATTTTCCTCTGCTGCTTCTTACATCTGGCCAAAAGAATACAGTGCTAACGGACTGACAGGAGTGTACTTTCTTTCATCCATAAAGGTGAGGGAAGGATAGAGCAGCAGCTGTTCATAGTCTTCACTTTTGCTTCCTATGCTTTGAGGTTTCTGTCATTTTTCAGCAGCTTCAAATAAATTTTCTTCCTAAGATTACGTCTAAATGATAAAGAAGAAAAAGTATGTGGGAGTTAAAGTTACTATGTTGTAGTTTATCCATAATCAGAATTGGCTGGAAACAAATTCGGTAGTTATTTGTACTAAGATTTAAAGTTTGATGTTTTCCTGTTTTTTGTTTTGCTTTGTTTTTTAAACAATGGGAAAACTCACGAAAACAGACAAAAGAGATTAGGCATAGTCATACATATGTTTTTTTTTCACCTCTAAACAAAACTTCATAAAGTGATAACAGAAAAATGGTTCCTTGCATTTCCAAGAACTATGTTATGAGAGCCACATTCTCCCTTATTACACAGTCACACCTCAGGCATATTCATGCTTGCAAATTGCATATGCTGAGATTTGCAGTCCACTAGAAATAGATGTGCCAGACTGACAAGGAGGAATTCCTGTATGTTAGCAGCCATTTTGTACCTATTTGTAGGGAAATATTATATAATGTCAAGCTGACAATTTAAAAACATTTCTTCCTCTCTATTTTAACTTCAGGGCTTAATTTATTTAATCTAGTGGGGAAGCTATTCACTGTAGAAATTTGATTTCATTTTGGAACTATTCTTGTGAATAATGTTTCTAGCTCCACCAAATTTAAGCAGTTTGGTTCCCGCCCAGGTCCTTCTCCCATGTGAATGTGATAAAGGCAGTAACTCAGGCTTCAGTAACTCAGCTGTTTAAAATTGGAGGAGATTGCTTTGCAAATAAGAGGATCCCTTTGAACTACTCTGTAGCTCTACTGAGAAAAGATGGTG
Source organism: Bucco capensis (assembly GCA_013396975.1). Lineage (NCBI taxonomy): Eukaryota > Metazoa > Chordata > Aves > Piciformes > Bucconidae > Bucco > Bucco capensis. The sequence goes on from VWZO01022422.1 coordinate 294,733, forward strand.
TCCTGGGGTGGTGGAAAAGTAATCCTGCTTCTGTTTAGAACTGCCAACTTTGCTGTAGTGATTGAGATCATAATTAAAAGGGGAGATCTCACTTTCTTGCAACTCAGGAATTGAAAGATGAAGTGCCTCATGTTGATGGTGGTAAGTAAAAGATTTACTTTTCAGGAATAAAGTAGGCATTTAAAAGCTTAATCCTTACTGAACAGTCAGTTGAACTTTAGCTCTGAAATGTCTAAACTGATTTTATAAAATTAACCAGCATCGAAGAGCTTACTACTCTGTATTGACTAGCAGCAGCTCTAGTATAGTCACTGAGTACAGACCCAGGTGTGATAGTGGTAGCAGTAGTACTGTGTTTCCAGAGAACAGAGCCAACCAGGTGAATAAAGAACCATTGATAAAATTGTAGGTCTTAAAACATTAAGCCTAATTCAAGATATTTTCAGCTAAATTTACTAGACACTGTTAGAGGCCACTGGAGTTTGAATAAGTATCTTTAGGTCTCTGATATATGCTGTACAGTTGAGACAAAAGCCTATAAATAGCTCTGTTTTGGCATGTGGCAGCTAAAGAACTTATGTGAGATGGATATTTTTACTATTAAATAATCTTTCTTTTTTTTGCCATATTTGTAACAGTGATATTAACAGGTGCCAGAGTAGTTTTATTTTTGTCCTGAATAGATTAGAACTGGAGTACATTATTAATTGCTTAAACTATGCAATAACAAAAAAGAATATAGCTTTGTTGTTTGTTTTTGTACAATAATAGATTATAATGAATTCCACAATAGCATGTTGTGTGTTCATGTCCAAGTAACATTTTCCCATCCTCCATAAAGTGTATGTCACTGATACATTAAAAATAATGGAATTATTAATTAGTAATGGTTTTGAAAATCAAGACAGCAGACTTTGATTGGTGATCTGTGCTAAGGAAAGTAAAGAAGGATATTAACATTTTGGGGAATCTATTTTATGGTTCAATTTTACAGGTAACTTTAGGTGGCTATTTGAAGTGGTTAAGTTATTGACTGCCAGGTGCAACACCTCCATGGACTAGACTGACTAATAGGACCTCATTCTGAAACCAATAGAAAAAACAATCATGTTTCAATGAATTTTGTTTGTTGGGAGTTTTTTGTTTGTTTGGGGTCAAGTACTCACCCCAAGTCTGATCACCACAGCATGGTGAATGCAAATCTCTTTTCCTGTAACCTTTAGTGTAAATCATGCCAAATTCAGGGCTTTTCTTCTTTTCTGGAGATGTGTACTCCATGTGAAAGTAGTTTTCTTGCACAATTCCGTTAATTTCGTTTTTTATGGACCTTGCCAGTCGGGAAGAACTTGCACTATGAAAGTAACTTTCTCATTTGATCCTTGCTAGACATCAGGTATTAATATGAATAAAGTGCATCAACATCCATCAGGACTGACTTTTCAAAAAAATAAATATATCACCTAAATTCTTTCTTCAAATATAATTTAAATAATGTATCTTGTAATACATTGTAATAGTAAGTTCTACTGGACAATTATAACTAACTTTAAAAGTGCTTATGAATGCAATAAATGGTTAAATTTTATTAAGAATACTGTCATGTTTATTTGTACTGCAACACAGGGTAAACAGAACTACTGATTGCCTTTCTTGATCATAGTCTAATGTAGCATTTTCTTATGTATTTCTAGTTTTTACCATCAAAATACAGGGGCTGACCTGCATGATTATCTTCTTTCTGCTTTAGAGGCTCCCATGCTTCCAACAAATTTCATATCTTTGTGTTGTTTTTATTCATGGTGTATTTTGGTGAGACAGAAATTCAGTTTTCATGCATTAATATAAGACAAGAATTATTTTTAACTTTTAATATTTAATTAAAGTAGACTATTATATCATTTTTACTTGACTTGGCTTTTGTAACAAAAAAAAAAGCTGAAAGCAACTCTGCCACTAGGGAAGCACAGATGAATACATCAGGGCCAGATTCAATAGAGTAAAGCTAAAATGCATTTTCCTCAGTTTTCAAGGCAGACACCTGCAGCTGCTTGCTCTCAATTTTGTAGCAGCAGTGGCTAAGCTCCACTTCTATTTGTATTCCTGTTTTTTAAAAATAAAGCACTAAGCAGTATTTGTATTCACCAAAATATGAAAGGGAGCTAGCTGCTGCTAAAATCTTATTACTACAGGTAAGAAGAGAAGAGAGAGCTGGGAAGGATAAAGGGAGGCACAGGAACTGAAGGCAATCAGTAACGTTATATGTTTTTAATGTTATTTGAATTATTTATGCTTAGAATAACTAAACAGAAAAATTATAGTATAGTGATGGGTAAAACCTTAATTTCAGTGGGGTTTTCACAGTTCCTGATATATAAGCAGAAAGAACTATAAATATGCTGCATTTTTAAGGTAGAAAGGTTTTTCAGAAGGCGAACAAGCAATTTCAGAAAACAAACAAGTATGCCAGCCAAAAATGTATCTGAAACTGCTGAAAAGTGCAAACCTTAGATACAGCAACACAGGACACTTATAAATACTGGTTTAAGTTTTACAACAGACTGCTTTCCTCTAGCAGTTGTCTTAAAGTTATGTCAAGTAGTCAACACATCTAACCTCTTACAACAAAATCTAAAGTGCTAGTTTACTCACATGATCTAGCTTTCTTCTTTTTGTGTTTAGTGGTGCATGATGACACCCAAGACAATACAGATGTTCCTCTGATTAGATTGAAATGAGAACTTTCATCTGCTGCAAACAAGTCAGTATTAAGTACATACTATTGTTATTATCCTACACTTTGGATTTGGATTCCAACATTGTCTTGAATGTAAGGAATGAATATTATTGAAGGGTTTGGATTATATGACCCTGAGGTTGTTTGCAGAGATGTTGTTTCTAATAATACAATAAGTAGATTAGCTGTAAAACTCTGATTATTTTTTCCCCTTTACTTGAACTGCATATTTTTCTAAAAATTCCTTTTGAATAGAATTTGGCAAAATATTTTTTCAAAGCTCTACACCAAATGGTCTTGTCCATTGTGGGTATATTCTGTTCTTTGGCACTAGTAATACTGACAGTCCTCCTGCAGATGGTCTATGATTAATTCTGCTACAAACTTTATTGACTGATAACAAATGTAATTCATTGCAATATTGTTGCAACCTTATGGTAACTCTATGGTGTCTTCCCACAATGATTATTCCTTGGAAAGAAGATTCTTAAGCTACTGGTCTTCTCTCAAAATGATTCTGGCTTTTGCAGGCTATCACAAGGCCCATAACCTTTTTTTGTGACTCATCCACTGGCAAAGATAAAGCAGAACCTGATGTTCCTGTCTTTTCATTTAGAGAGGAATGTGTGATATGTTGTTCAAAAAACTGTCAGCAGCTGACATGGCTTAGAACAGAAGTCCTGTCATCATTAAGAGTGCTGAGGCAGAATTGGTACTAGCCATACTTAGATCTGTAAGATATTCTTATTGCACAATGAATCTAAATTATACACTAAACTTTTGAAAATGGACACTTCTGCTTTGAGGGATTGAATGTAGTGACCTACATTCTGTAGTGTTTAACAATTTTCTTACAGATGCAGACTTGCCAGCTCTTCAAGAGTACTTTCTGTTTGCTTTTTAGATCAAGGGAAATTATTTGTATACAAAACCATGTCCCTTATTGTCAATTTTTCCAGGAACAGATCTTCTCTGTCCATAATTTCCATGGTTTTATAACTATTTTAACAAAAATGTCTTCAAGTAAATGTGAAGGTTTGAAAAGTAACTGAAATTTGCATTTTAATCATGGTTTAGCTTGTTACCTTGGACTCTGGAAAAAAAAACAACTTGCCCCATATTGTAATTATAGCTGAGGTAGACAGATATTGTAAGAGTATGTCCCTTCCTTGGGGAAATAAAGAACTGCTACACTGTTATTGTGAATTGTATTCTAGCATTATTTTGAATATTTGCCTTGCAGAGTAAATATTCATGACAGCAAACTATTTCAACTGGCTTTGGATAATTCCAATATAGCAGTGACAGGGTCATACCATGTTTTAATCATGATTTGGTTTAAATTTCACTTTATGTAGTTTTTAACAGTAATTCCATAAAAGCTGTTCTTACCAATAATGTTTAGTAGTGGTGTGTATAGGTGTATATGTGGGCAGGAGGAATAGAAGACAGATTATAGTGAAACTACAGATATGAAGTGCTTCTTAAAAAATCGTTACAGCATTGAGGTTAAAAAAGGCAGATAAAATACACTTGTGAAATTCTGTGTAGGGGTAAGGTATGAAACTGCACTGAAGCTGAGGACTGAGGGTGATCAGTTATAATTGTATGAAGTAATTAAACTCGAAAATAAATTGTGAGAAGGAAGAACAGAGAAATAAAACCTATTTTCTTAGCATGAGATGTCAGTGATGTTTGTAGCAGTCTCCCTCACTCCCCTTAATACAAAACTATATAAATCTCAGGAGTAATTTTTAAATGCAGCTTGCAGTTTTCTGATGAAAAAGCATTTCAGGCTTCACGTAACAGCTGATTTTTCTGCCTTTTCCCTACATATTATTTTTTAAACATAAACAAATGTCTCCTTAATTACTTTAACACTTACGCCAAAACACAGATTTAGAATTTTTTTAAAGTATGTACATATAATAATGGATTTTAGATACCATCTTCTTAAATATCTGGCTTTGAACAGTACTGGCTGCTGGTGAACAGAGACAAGAAAGCAATTTTGCCTCTGCAGTTTTACGCAGACATTGGTGTATTTTTAGGCTATTTCACTCCTTTCAGACGTTTACTGGGTGGGGACTGGAACCCACGGGTTTGCAAGGAATGGACAGAGACAAATGCTCTGAGAAATCCATGGGCTTGCAGTACGTGCGCCACTTCTGCCAACGCTGCCTGCCTGCTGCTGCCCCCGGCGGCAGGCCGCTCGGTGCGCTGAAGCCCTAGCTCCTCGGGAATGCTGGGAATGTTGAGTCAGGGACTAGCAACCCAGACAGCCAGGCTCGCAGCTGACTGAGGGAGACTCGCTGAGGGACAGAAAGACGAGGGACAGGAGCACACAAGCCTCCCCCGACTGCAGCAGGTTCCCTCTTTTCCTCCCCTCGTAGGTGTTCGGCAGCTCCGGCTCTCCCTGCTGCCTCCTTCCTCCGCGCAAATGAGATGTCAGCTAAACGTGATGTTGTAAAATCCATGTGAGGACGAAAGACAGATGCAATGATTTGAAAGGTGAGAAGCTTAAACAAGAATATGGCTGTAATAGATTACTGTAAATTTATTGTGATTAAGGAAATAGCTAAATATTGCTTTCTGCAATTGTCTGGGAGCTGAAACTGGAAATGAATTTGCAGAATGGGCTTTTTTTGTTGCTTTAGAATTACACTGTAATAAATGGGACCAAGTGCACATCTTGTTCTGGTAACGGAGTGCCTCTCCCTACAGAATAATCAATCAGAAATCTTGCTTGCAATTTCTATTAAAAGCATCCATAGGAGTATATATTTTTATTTTTTTTTTTGTGCCCAGTGTTTAAAAATATTAAGTTCTCTAGAATGGAATTGATGAGCTTTGGAAATTCCTAGCTTTATACCTAAATACTGAATAATGTTTAGTGTTTTAAAAATCATGTCAGGAAAAAGGTGAGAGTTATCTTTTCCTGTTTAGTGACTGGCAAATGGAAACCAGAAACTAAAGAGATTATTTTGCAGTTGTATAATTAATACTTACTGGGGTCCCTGATTTATGATGCTGTATGATTTCTTTAAATTTTTTTAAAAAAAGATTATTTTAGGTTGGACAAGAGTGATGCATATGATAAAATCCATGCACATGTTCATCAAGGATACATGTGTATTTTGCTGAGAGCACTAGAACAGTGATGTGATGGAGATTGGAATATATATATATTTTAATTAGTATGTGATTTCTAGGCGGCTACCTGCTAAGCCTTGTGATGGATGGATAGGAATCTACTCCCTTAGCAGTGAATTGATATTTCCCTTTTGACGGACACACCAATCGACCACTTGCGTTAGCAGATATAAGCTCGTTGCAAATGAGCAGGGCCAATAAGTGCAGTGGAGAGGAGGGCAAATCCCACATGTCAGGGTTAGTCTTCTGGTTGGCTTTTTAAATCAGTGGTTTCACTTAACTATTTGTTTCGGATTTGTTTTTATTTCTGATTCCCGTACCCCCATCCCCTATGTGCACGTCCAGGGAGGCCACCTCGTACGCAACCCCTGCCCAGCAGCTCCAGGGAGAGCAGGCCCTTCTCCGCACCCCCTCCACCATGGGAGGGCGGGGAAGGTTCCCCGCTCCATCAAATTGCTTCGCCACCGCCACTTCATTTCCCTGTGGCGAAGTCGAGGACAGAAAAGATCCTCTGTCTTATGCCTGGCCCCAGCCCCGCCAGCCTCCTCGTCGCGCTGCTCAGAGGGAAGATGCTGTGGAGATCCGTCTCCGCCCTCCTCCCACCTCAGTAAATCGCACAACTCCACAGCATCCATTCAGCTGCTCTTCCCAGGGCGCGGGGAGAGACCTCCTGTAGCCCTGCGATCGGCCGTTTTTCAGGGGCAGGGAGGGCTTGGGACTGACTGTCCTCCCAGCCTCACTTCTCAGTGAAGAGTGAGGAAGCTCGACCACCTTCCTGGCCCAGCTCCACTTGCAGATGGCTGGTTAGAGCGGTGCCTCCGCTCCCCTTCTGCGTCTCTACAGGGACCCCTAAAGCAATACATCTCTGCCAGGGGGTTTCCTGGAATTCTCCAGATAGCAAGGACCCCTCCCGCCCATCTCGCCGCTTTCTCGGGCGGCAGGCACACTTTCTCTACCTTCGATACGGGCCGGCCCTGGCAGCCACCCGCGAAGAGGCGGGCGGGCAGGCTGCGTTTCCTCTGGCGCTCCTCGCTGCGGGCGGGGCGGGAACGCCCCAGCTCCTTAGGTACGAGAGGGCGGAGGCTGGCGCGCGCCTCTCGCTTCTCGCGGGCCCGGCGGTGGCTGTCCTCCCTCACAGGAGCCCGCGCGGGAGTTCCAGGCGTGAGGTGCCTTCGCCCTCGCCTCGGGGTTGCTTCACGCTGTCAGGGAGTTTGCCATTTTGTGTTACTGCTGCTATTTTCTTCACCTGCTCCTTGGAAGAATGAAGGGTCTTGTAGACCCTGTGTCTTACTGGTCTCATGTACTTGAGCAGTGCATTCGCCATTCCTTCTCTTGCCTGGGTATGAAGAGGAAAAGGCCCCTTTTTAGTGTGTAGTGGTAAGTTTATCCAGTTCCTTCAAGGAATATGTTTCTGTGGGAAAAGCTTTGTTACAGTTTCTAGGTGCAAGAAACAATCTAAGTCTTGGTTTTGTGGGTGACTGTATTAAGGGATGTGGGTGAAGATAACACTTTCCATATCTGTTCAGTGCTTTAGAAGAAAACTTTTTGTTACTGTTGGTTTTGTTTGAAAGCTATTGTGTGAAACAAAGGCATTAAGGTGAGTTAGCAATTTCACTTTTCCTCAAGGAAACTGGGGGAGGGAGGAAGGAGCGACTTCCTGTGCTGTAAGTGAAGGGAACATTATTTTGTCTTCCATAGGATTAATGAGATAAGAGCAGTCCCTGAGATTTATGTCTTCTCAGCTCAGGCTGAAACTAGGTGTTTAAACTATATGGAGAAAATGTGTGGTGTACCTGTTACAAGTGCATCCAGGGCGGGGTAGATCCTCCTGTTAAGAACTGAGAGATTTCCTATTTGCTGTTGTTTTGTAGTGCTAGTTAACTTGCACTATGTCTTCAATTAGACATTTTCTTTCATCACCGCTAACATTTCAAAGGCAAATGGAAGAAGATAATGTTTTGCTACTGAAAGAGAAAGTGACTGTGGACTGTCCTTGTCATTCTCTCAGAAATACCATTTATTTACTTGAGAGTGTAGATTGTAAACATACTCCAGAAAACAGTTGGGAGTAAAAAAAAATTGAAGGGCAGTGCTGAGGATTAAAAGGTTGTTTCTGTGTTGGAGAAAGTGTTTTTGAGCAAGCTTGGAGGAGACTTGGCTGCCATTTTCTTTAAATAGCTCCTATTTTAATCCTGCTCAGTTGGTGGGGTACCTAGGCTGATACGCTGTTCTCCTGAATGTGGAAGATGATACCATCTTATTTTTCTTCCTCACTCTAGAATTAAAATCATGGGCTATGACATTCTAATTGTGTGGGATTTTTCTTCCTATGCCATGAAGATGGTTTTATGAACAGAAAGTGTCTTCTGTCTTGACAAAGATGCATCCCTTCTTCCAGTAAGTGAAGGATTCAGTTGGAGAAAGGTGGCATGCAGAGGCATCTTCTGTTCTTTTCCATCTTACTGTGCAAAATGGAGTTCCTTGCCTTAGAAATTGTTTCTGGTTTTCCTGAGCATTGACCTCCTTTTACCTTCTGTTAATGTTTGAATACCTTATTATAGTCGTCATACTTACGGTACTCTATCTTGTGGTTAAGCTGCATTTGGAGGAGACCCATCTCGCCATCTGTGGTATTCTAGGAGTAGTTCTTCAACTCCCCTAACCTACTGGTGGTCAAATTCTAATGAATGGTAGTGTAAGATATAATTTCCCATGTCAGTTGCCCGTCTTATTTCTTGCCTGCTCTGAAGGCTGTTGAAGGGTGGCAAGGGAAGGTGTGGTGCATATTTTTAGCTGCCAAATATTGTGAACACACTCAGCCATCTTAGGATGTCAAATATACCTGATCTTTAGAAAATTAGCTATTCAGCATACATGTTTTTGTAAAAGAATGCTCAAGGGGATTTTCTTGCTTTAGAAAGATGGTTCTTGCAGATCTTTGAAGGATGACTAACAGAAAATGAGTGGGTTGTTCACCCCTGAAAGAGGGTGAAGCAACCAGCCCGTGTATGGCTTCCAAAGACAACAGATGTTCTTCCACTCATGTCTATTATGGTGTTTATTATATTTTTATCCACTATGATGCATTTGTTATCTTCTCAGTTTAATTTAGTTCGTGAGATGCCTGGGATATATATGGAGATGGTTAGTCAGATCCACCTAGGAAATATTATTGTGAAACTGAAATTTTTTTTGATACTGTGACTGCTCTTTTATTTGTGGGATTATATTTGTTTTCATCAGTTTTAGGATTGCTTTATGATATTTTTGTGATGTAAGTTTTGGTTTTTGAGTGATACTATGTATACTTAGCAATGACAAGGTTGCCTCAACTTATTTTGAAACATTAATATTAAACATATTTTCTGCAAAGTCCTGGCAAAGGGCAAGAGTTGCATTAAAGCAAAATGAGACTATAATTTATTTTTGAGAATCATGGTTGATCAAGAGAGAGCTCAGAAATTAAATTCTCTAAATGAACTGGTTAGTGCTGCTTCTGGGTAATGCTTGGAAGAAAATGCAAAGGCAGATCAACAGAAACATCAGTTAAATATTTTTGTGGAGCACTTGATTTTTTTTTTTGATCGCTTTTTGACTAGTTTTTTTGAGATAAAGTGAGATGGGTTTACATTGGTTTGTTATTGCTTGCATGTAAGGTGTGACCAGAAAAAAAAAAAAAATCCTTGGGGAATGGTTGTGGGCTGTTTGTGGGGTCCAAGAAAGTTTATAAGCATAGGCATCCAATGTTTGCATAATAAAATGTAAATGTCTTTTCAGTTAACATTGATAGCATAGTATTTAAGTTGTATTGTTCCTTTCTTGGCTGTTGATCTCAAAGTTCTTGTGATTGATTTAGTAATAACAGCTTTTGTAATGCCCAGCTTTGGAATATCTTAACTAGCCAGATTTTGTTTTGGAGTAGTTGTAACGATTAGGAACACCAACCTAATCTTTCAGAGATGGTCTGTCAAGCTGTGAGCTCTGACAAAGGAGAGAACACTAGCAAAGATGCTTTAGCACTAGGCTGGGTACGGCTCCACTACTGTTACACCAGTTTTGTTCATAGAAACCTGGAATTCCTTCACAGTATTAGAAATGTAGACTTTGAGATGGACAGTTTACATATTTGTAAAGTTGTATACTACTGCAGTTTCTTTAATTTGTAATGAGAATGAGAGAGATCTGTAGTGTCAGAATTCCTGTTTTTTAGGATGGCAGATGGAATGTATCTAAAGAAGTATACCTCAGAGTTTCAAGTTGTGATTGGATGTGTGGGAGCCTTTGACGCTTTGGATATTTGGCAAAGCCTAAGCTATCCTGAGAAACTTTAAGATTGGGTTCCTGAAAGGGGATATCAATTTTCTAGACTATCTTAGAAACTCGCTTTTGCAGGCTAGCATTCACTGGAAATTCTTCTAACTAGTTACCATGTGGCTTCATTAATGAGCAGTGTACTTTTTATTTGAAGTATCCCACTTTCAACAAGTACTGTTTTCTTAAGCTTCTCACTGCTTGTCATGCTTATTATCCTTTCCCTCTTACTGAAGTCACAGTGCAGATGTAGAATCTAGCAGCTAAATTCTATAGAAATGGTAAATTATGAGAAATTTATTTTAGAGTTAAATCACTTAATGTATCTCAAGTTGTCTGGGAAATGCCATGGAATGGTGAAAGATAAATGGTAAGAGAGGTACATGTGAAAATGATGTGCTGTAGTTACTGGGGTAGCTGTGGAGTTTAGGTGGGAAGTCACTGAAGAAAGCAATGTCTATAATGATTGCCTAGCTAGATATAATATGCAATTTATTTGGAATGAAGTAATGAATTGTAACAAGCCTCTACCATTCTTGAATTTAGTCCAACAGATCACACATTGCACAGAGTATTGGTAATATGTGGGGACAGTCTCCCTCCAAATAAATTGCTCTGATCACTTGAGATGAATGCTGACTTGCTGGCCATGCTAGTCTACTAACGGAGAGGCTAATAGAACACATTTTCGTGACTGACTTCATTTGAATTTTGAATGGAGGTTTAGTTTAATGTGTCCATACTCATGGCTATGCTATAAGGCATCCATTTGGATAGTCTCACTGTAAAAATAGCAAATTGAATGCACTTAAAGAGCACAGTAGTGGAAGACTCAGGAACTGGTTTCTCTTTGTCAAGTAAGAGTTGAATCCTATTGGAGATTGTGCTGATGCTTCAGTTTTCAGTATTAGCTAAGCACTTTCCATGGTCAGTAAAATTTGTTTACAGATGCCCTGCTGAGATACATGTTTCACTACATCTGTGGTATGTGCAATCATTAAATACCTTTACAAAACAGCGTAAGTTCTTATATTCTTTGAACAGCTCAGATTGGTAGACAAATACCACATGGTACAGCATAGTTTTTGTTTTTGTTTTTTTTTTTTCTGACCAATGTCCAGGTCTATTTCAAGAAATGGGTACTCTTGGATGTTCCTCTGGAAAATAGTTAGTGTAAAGCATGTTTATTTTTGCAGGCTAAGTATTGGCAGTCATGAGGTACCTTGTTTTTTTCCATTTATATATTTTTCACAGACCTCATCCGAAATCTCCTCAGACAACTGCTTTCCTTAAGAAAAAACAAATTACAATAGCTGTCATCAGTGTCAAATGTTCAGGTCAGATGCCTGTAAGGACTTATGACAAACCACAAGTGCAATATATGATTTTACTCAGCGAAGATGGGTTCAGTGTCAGTGTGAAGGTGGAAGGTTGAGTTGTTCTAAGAGTTGTTAATAACCAACAACCAAGCGGCTGGGGAACTTCTTTCAATCTTTTTACTGAATAAATAAATACAAAGGTAATTCCAGAAGCGCAGTGCTTTCTAATGGTTCCAAGGTGCTGACTCTGTGCTTACTTGAGAGGTCATCTACTAAATCACTTGCAGAGCTTGTAGGTTCCTTGGAGAACTTTGATCTAATGTGGCTGAGGCACAGACGGTTTCTTCTTTTGGCATGATCCTAAAACACATGCATACCCTTATATCTTAGTGAAAAGAACAGAGAGATGTTCTACATGTTTTTGAATTCTGATGGCTTCAAAGAATGCTGAATGCACAACTGTGAGCTTTTTGTTCTATAATTTGAGTATATCTGTGACTACTCTTGAATCCAAGAAATATAAAATGCCTAGTGCGTATTTAGGCTTGCTAAATTGTAAATGTCACAATATTTAAGTATTCTAAGACAATGCTGGAAGTTACACGGGTAGTCCTAGTACTTGATCCTATGACTGTTCTGTTGCTTTCTTATGAGAATGGAGTCTTTGTAGCAACTGCAGATATGTAATGCTGTGTTTTATAACATTATTTGAGTAGCCTTAGTTAATTCAATTGAAAATACTCCATTGTGTAGAGGCATCTCTTTCTAAGTTAAGCATAAGTTTTAAATGCATCTTAAAATAAGAAGTATTACATTAATGCAAATGACAGAATATTCTTAAACATACTTAGTATGAAAATAGGCAGTTTTACAGGTCTGATTATAAATTCAATTTCCTCTTACATTATTTTTGGTTCTTAGGTTTTATTCCTAAAACAAATAATTGCAGTCTTTAATGTGTGTTTGATATATGTATGTGTTGGGAGGTAGACTGTTTTTTGTTTCAAAGACTATTGGTATGAATGTTGACAGTGTAGGTGTTTGCTGTTATGTGAACAAGCATGACAGGTTTTTTTGGTGTTCTACCTTTGTGGCCTTATTTGAAAAACAGAAATATTCCTGGCTTTTGGTCAGTACTGAAAATACCCATATATAAAATACGTATGTATTTTCAGTATGTTCTGTATACAGAGATGATTTTTATTGTGATAAGAATATTTAGAGGATTCTTTTACTGTGATAAAATTCTTATTGCTTGCCAGGGCATGTTTATGGAACAGAACTTTTTCTGCGAATCTTCTTCCTTTTGTGGTGTCTCAAAACAGAGGGAAAATGAGTCCTGGTGGAGAATATAGGAGCAATATCTTCTACATCAACTCTTCTATGTTGTTGCTTTTGCTTTATATTTTGGGAACTGTATAGTACTAAACAGTGTTAAACAGTTTGGCAACCACTGAGAATTTGAAAAATCAGATGTGGGGTTTCTGCGCTTAGCAGTTACTGTGTATTTTTGGGGGGGAATGTCTGTAAGGACAGGAATCCCTTAAAGCTGTTGGTAGTAATCAAATATTTGGCTGAATGTTAATGTTGGCAAGTAGTTGTGCAAAGCTATTAAGTATCTGGCTAATATCCAAATTTACTGCTGACAAGGTGATTCTGACCAGAGGAGGAGACACAGAAACTCTAAAACAAACCTGAGCTTTCTAAGCATGATTGTCAGGATTTTTTGGTGCGTTTTTCTTTTTTTCTCCTCTGCAATGCCCCCACTCACCATCTGTATTTTAGTGGCTATTTGGGCCCCACTGTGTCTGCCTGTGAAGATACTTAAACAGTCAGCATGTGAGACATAGTGACACACGGTTTGAAAGTAGCTCTGTATTAAAATATTGGTTATCAGTTCATGATAAGGAAAAGGTATTGCTGACCCTTATGAAACTGAGTGCCCTAGTCTCCTAGCCTTCCTTCTAGGAAGGAAGAAAACAAGTCTCATTATCCTTCATTAAATGTTTGGCTGCTCTTAGTACTACGAAGTATGAATTCTGTACGGTTAAGATGATATTTCAAATTTAGTAGTCAATGTGCTTCCTGAGTGTAGTCTGAGTATTTGCTCATACAAAGATGCATTTCTCAGGGTGCGTTATGAGTGATGTTATTTGGCCAGGGGGTAGATGGCACTTGAGAATTAGGATAAGCAGTTGCATTGCCCCCAGTCAGCATGATGAGATTTTTTTTTTTTTTTATTAATCACTGCATTGAAATTGAGATGGCAGAAAAAACTACACCAGTCTTTTGTAGAACAAGCTGGGGGTCATCTCTTAAATGCTGGGTGGCCACTGAAAAGGGGGGCAGACTTGGATACTCATGATAAACTGTCAAAATTTTAAAATGCAAATCAGCAAGTTATGTCAGGTGCCTTAGGGATGAATTCTGGAAGCTTTAAGAGATTTTTTTGGCTCAAGAAGCTAGATCACGCTTTTGCTTCTTGAATTAAAAATATTAGTGTCATTTTCTGTTAGGTGATCTTGAAATAGAAGTGGTACTAAAAAAATAATTCTGTATCTATGTCTTTCTAGATAGTTAAACTAAAATTTTCTCACTGAAGTAGGTACCCCTGCATTGCATTATGCATCGCCCAGTTGTACATCGCAAACCCCAGTAATATTTTATGACAGATTTACTGGTCTTGTTAAAATAGTTTCTATGGAACAGCGTTATGTTAGCTTGTTTTATCCGTTTTGCCAGTGGCAATGTTTGCATCAAAATGAATTACTTTTAATGGAGCAGCCTGGGTTAGTACAGAGTTCAGCATTTCCAAATTACCAATGTTGAATAAATACTACACTCTTATGTATTTGCCTAGCACCCATAGTGGCATTGTTATCAACATTTCAGTCTAGCATAGTTCTGTGCCTTGCCTAAATCTTGTCCCAAGAGTCTTGTGTTAAGAATCACTTCTTGGGAAAGAGGTGAAAATGCATGTGAATGGCCACTGTTGTATAATAGTAGTTGAAACATCTTGGCTTAATCAGATGCATACTGATAATTCAAGTGAAACAAAAGTGCTTTAGACCATGCTGACTGCTAAACTTGATAAAAATGTTGCATACACTGAGCAGTTCTTTGAACTCTTGTAAGTCATGTGGTACATAGTTGTGAAAGATAACGAGAGATCAGTGGAGAATTTGACATGCTGCTTGTTTGCTGACATCATTAGTATCCATAATGTTTTATGCTAATGCTGTTGGTGAGAATTCAATGTACTAGAGCTTATTAATAAACGTGACATCAAACATCCTCCTCCCTGCTCCTCCATCAACACTTTTTTCACAGCAAATATATAACAGATGTTTAAAAACAAAGCAAAACAATGTGTCTGTAGATAATGAGGATACCTTGAGGGTATTGTTAAAGATTATTGGATTCAGTCAAATCCAATGTTTGTTCTTCCTCTAGTTACCTTTGGAATAAATGGTACTAGACCTGGTTAATGACCCCCTTTTTAGTACCACAAATTTATTGAAATGGTAAGATTAAAAAAAAAATAATCAAAAATCAATGGACCTACCTAATCCCAAAATCTTACTGTATGTTTATATTTATGCTATTTAAAGTTAATAAACTTACTTGAAACTTGGTAAATGTATGAGGATAATATTGAGGAATTTGAAAACAGAATATTGTTCCACATATGTCTGTTTGGTTAAATAAATTACTAGGACAGTTTTGTCAATATGTTATCCATAGGAATAAAAGAAAGAAAATTATTCACAAACACTCCTTTTCTAAATAAAAACCTAGATTATTGTCATGCAACCTTTTAATGAGAAGCTTATTAACAAATACTCTAAAGTTAGAACAAATATTACTGTCTTGTAGTGCATTATGATTGTTTAGAAGGAAATACTCACACAAATTTGTTTGTTTTGTTGTTAATATTTCTTACTGAAATGTTTTTACTGGTTACAGCTGAACTATTAGAAACACTCCTTTTTTTTCCTATCCATAAACCTCTTTGTTAATTCAAACAAAAATTAAAAATTCTGCCTGTTTCCTTGTTCTGTCTTAATCTAATACTATTGGAGAATATAAAGAACTCCTGAATTGCTACTTTTGCACTGACTTTTGAAAATGTAATATCTTAGTTTGGTAAGTTCTTAATGTCACCAGAAGCTGCTTTTATTTCCTTTATAAAATTCCACATTATCAAACATTTAAATCCATTGACATATCAGCTAAGATCTATTTTTGGGACCATATTATTTATTGCAACATAAAGCTTGTTAAAATAAGTCAAAATATCAGGATATTTTCTAGAAAAGAAAAAAATTACCAGTTTTTTCTTCTGAATGAAATTAATCTGAAAAAATATTTTTAATTAGTCAACCTAAATACAAGAGATACAGTAAATTTGGTTTTAAATTTATTACACTAGGGTTGCTTTATTTTTGGATATATGCTGATTTACTTCTAAACTTATTTTCCAATATGAAAACTTACTTGATTTATATTTTTTTTTCAGGTCTCTGACTTTGGAAGAACAACAGAATTTTGTCCATAGGAAGAATGCAGTGAAACTGCCAATATTTCTAGCTGGAATTATAAATCTAATACTCAAGTGTAGTGTTACAAATTTCTTACTAAATAGTACCTCAAAGTAGAAGAAAAATGTATGGAAGTGCAAGAACAATCAGCAACTTAGAAGGAAGTCCCTCCAGGTCTCCTCGTTTGCCACGATCTCCTCGCCTCGGTCACAGGCGAACAAGTAGTGGAGGAGGAGGGGGAACAGGTAAGACGTTATCAATGGAGAACATCCAGTCCCTTAATGCAGCCTATGCAACATCTGGACCAATGTATCTGAGTGACCATGAAGGTGTCGCTTCTACTACTTTCCCAAAGGGCACAATGACTCTTGGAAGGGCTACAAATCGAGCTGTGTATGGTGGTCGAGTCACAGCTATGGGGAGCAGTCCTAATATTGCTTCAGCTGGACTTTCGCACACGGATGTCCTTTCTTATGCTGATCAACATGGAGGTCTGACTACATCTTCACACCATCACCACCATCAGGTTCCTTCTATGCTGAGACAGGTTAGAGATAGCACCATGTTAGACCTGCAGGCTCAGCTTAAGGAACTACAGAGGGAGAATGATCTTCTCAGAAAAGAACTAGACATTAAGGACAGCAAGTTGGGATCCTCCATGAACAGCATCAAAACTTTCTGGAGTCCTGAGCTGAAGAAAGAAAGAGTACTGAGGAAGGAAGAAGCAGCCAGAATGTCAGTTCTTAAAGAACAGATGAGAGTTTCCCATGAAGAAAATCAGGTAAGTAATTCTGAAAGTTTCTGTCTCTTGATTTACAGCTAAGTACTTGATGTTTTGCTTAGGGTACTATATTCTGTGCTGTAACAAGTCGGATAGTTACAACAAGATTTGTGTGTCTTGACATACAGGAAGATATGATACTAAATCCCCATTTGCCACCTTCTGTAATTCTCCATTAAAGAATGCAGTTATTTTCAGCAATGTTTCAAAGAGTAGGTCTTAGGAAAAAAGTGTCTTGTAAATATGTATTTCAAATACTTCTATTCACAACTTAATAGTCTCTGCCCAAAGCTGTAAAAAGATTAAAGTATTTTAATCTTGATGAATAAAACTGTAAGGTCATTCTTTGAGACCCTACGCTGTTTCGCAAAGCTAATCAAAGCAGTGGCAGAGAACAGATGAAAAAATTCTTGTATTTGTCTCCGTGCACATTTTGGCTGCTGGTCTTATTTTATAGCTGCTCGTTTTTAGACCATCTGTTAACTTTTCTTCAGACAAAAACACAGTCCTGTGTTTCTCTCACTTCCAGATTCTCAACCTAAACTTCTTTTCTGGCAGGCAGCAACAACTGAAAATTTTAATTTAATTCTGAATTTGTGGTCATCCGTGCTTCTCACCAAACTTTCCACCTCTTAGACATGTCATGAACCTAAATAGCTATGGAACTAACAAGCCTGATACCAGTTACTTCAGTAGGAAACTTGACTGGATCTTGATCAGGAATTCAGTACAGTCAAGTCAATTTATTATTTTCTTGTGTAACCTTTGTATGCGGACTGACAGTAATAGTTACTAAATATTTATTTTATAGCTGGTATGCTGCTACAACCAATATTAAGAAAGCCATGTTTGGTGGAGGTTCTACTATTCAAAAGCCGTATTGGTTAGACATTCTAATCATGATATTTGGCTTCACCTTAGCAGTAAAAGGGACATTTGAATACACACCTTTTTGGTAGCCTTTCTTATAGAAATGTCACATTAATATCTTGTATTACCATTTGGAACCTGAATCTGGTATTTAGAGATGCTCTCACTTGCCAAAGTGGTTATGCATGTTTTTCTATAAATGCTGTTTCCACATCTTGAGAGGAAAGTAAATTAGTAACTGAGTCCTCCTATCGTCTTTCAGTTTAGAGAAGAGTATATTTTTGTTTCACAAGTGCTCTTTATTTCTTGTAGAAGTAAGCATAAGATAAACCTAACCTTTTTTTACCCTAATATATTTGACATAAATCCTTACTATATAATAACATAAAGACTGAGTAGCCCACTATTCCATTGCTAACAATGTCTGAAAAGTCATAGAATAGACTTACTACACAGTGCTATCTCTGAGTACTCTTTACTACCAAGCTACAGTTCCTATGCACTTAATAAATCTCAGTGGACTTTTCTTTGAATTAAACCAGTTGCTTTTGGACCTAGTGAATCTCACAGCTTAATATGTCATGTGAAGAGCCACCACTCTTCATTTGGTTTTGCACTAGACTTTTGACTGCTTTTGCTAGGATTTCCTGATCTTGGTACTGGAAGAAGCATTAAACAGTGCCTCATGCTGGTCTTGGTGCCACCTATGATTTTATAGGACATCATCACATCTCTCCATCAGTTCTTTTCCAGATAGGAAAATCTTTCCATGTGTGATAGTTCCTTTCATGAAACCATGACATTTTTTTCATCTTTATCAGACCTATTACATTTCTTTTTTGAAGTGTAGAATGGATTTTACATTGATATTACAGCGTTTGCCCTTTTATTCTCTGTCTCTCCCAATAAGTCACAATACTCGTTTATTCTTTCTAGCTTTTCTTTAAACTGCTGCTCAACTAGTATTTCAATGGAAATATTTGTCATAGCTGAAGAATCTCACCAGTGGTTATAGTCAGTTTAGATCCCAACTTGTTATGCGGGAAGGGACAATTGTTTTCACTTCTGTCTAACTTCACATTTATTTCCCTGAAATTCATCTGCTAACCCTTGCCTAGTTGCTTAGTCTTATAAAAACCTTCTTTGCATTTGTCATTTGTCTTTACTGCCCTGAATTAGTTATCTTACTGTTAACCCTGTTCTCTGGGTTGTTTGGGGTAAGTCAGAAGGCACAAAGCCTGGCCTCAGGTTCCAGCAAAATTCCACAGGGGCCTTGTGTTGGTATTGTGACATGACCATATATCTGCTATTTCCTCTCTCATAATCAAATGTGTATGAAAGGACCATCTCTCTTATCTAATTGGTGCTTAGTTTTCTTACAAGCATTTGCAGAGGAGCCTTTCTGAAGGCATGGATTTGGAAGTCTAAGCTGGCTCTGTCAACTAGTTTGTCAGTCTTATCAATATTGCTATTGATTCTTTCAAGAACCTAATTTAAATTAAAATCATCAAAAAGCTGTAATTTTAAAGATAAAATGATGCAATCTATCACATCTATACTTAGAAGTTATAGATCTAGCGTTGTGTGTCTCAGGGTTACTAGCTTATGAAACTTCCTTTCTTAAAAACTCAGGTGTTTCTTATTCAGACACTAAAAACTTTTCAGATTGGCTGTGCGTGATAAAGTTGACCCTGAATGGGGCCCTTAGTCTCATAGCCAACTTTGAGAACTCCCAGGAGACTGGAGAAGAGCAAATCTAGCTGACTGCTACACAGATGCACATAATTGATATTTTCATTGCAGTTTCTGGGGAAAAAAATTGTAAGAACAGTCAATTATTTGCGAATTTTAAAAAAAAATCCTTATTTCTAACATGTAAGGAGTATGGGGGAAAGACAAAAGGACTAACAGTCAATACAAATTTGTCAGAAATAATGTCAAACAAGTCTGACTTTCTTGGATGACAGGAATACAGGCTTTATGCATAAGGGAAAAAGTAGTAACATACTGACATTAGGAAAACTTCTTATGTTGCCTCAGAAGTTTTTCATTAGCAAGCTGATGGGAAGCATATGAGATGAAATTGCTATTATATAGATGCCTTGCTGATTGGAAGACTGCGTCAAAGTGTAATCATCAGTGATTCATGGTGAAATTGGAGACATGTCTAGCAGGATCTGTCATGTGTTCGAGTCTTTCATCAGTGTTCTGAACGATGGATATATATTATGCACGCAGATAATGTCAAGCTGGGAAGGGTTAAAAACATGCTGGAAAAAGGGATTATAAATGAAAACGGATTTGGCAAACTGAAGAAACAAAGTAGGACATGTTTCAACAGAAAGCTGATAAAAATTACTTTTTGGAAGCAAGAAGAGAGCCATGAAGTTGTTTATGGACAGGAACTTTGTCATTCCCAATTTTCTTTTGAAAAGCATACTTTCGAAAATGTATGCTTTTGACCACCTTTTTTTTTTTTTTGGTATTACAAACCAAAGTTAGTTGTTTTGTTTTTCTGTTCCTCATATTTAACATATTTTCTCACAGCACAATTATTATCCTTTTATATAGGGGTAGGAAGTACTCCAAATGTTTAACTATTTAAAGTGGTTCTTCACCTTGGAATTAATTTGCATTATCTCAATTGTAGACTTTGCATTTATTTTTTCTGGGTAGTTGTTCTCTCTAACTCTTCTGCGTAATACACTCAAGCAAGAGTAATGTAGAAAGTTTCAATGGAGAGTAGAAGGCTATCAGGTGGAAAGCACTGGGAGGACAAGCAATTGATCAGCAGATTTGTTCTCAGGTTGTTGCCTGTCTTTCAGAAGAAGAGGGAGAACTAATATACATTTGGATTTGCTGGTTCTAAGACAACATATTAATGTTTTTTTAAGTTTCAGTTGGCATGCTGCTCTTGTGACGTTGTAGTAACTGAATTAGATTTACTCTGACATTATAAAAAATAAACTGTAAAATCAATTGCACAAAATAGCCCTTTTCTCTACTTAAATATTATTAATACAGAATGGACAGTGTGTCCATTGCAATGAACAGTGGCTCTTTTTCATTCATGATATGGTTATCTGTTGTTGGAAATAACTGGTGAGGTTCATCCTTTTTTTTATTACAGAAAATGAGGAAATTCTAATTTGCTTAATGTGTTCTTTGAAAACATATTATAAATTTGATCTTCTTTTGAAGTTTAGTTCCTGTCCTGATACTGCAGGAATTTGCTTCTGATTAATGAGATGAGTAGAAAGAATAAAAAGATAGTGAACAGTTCCTCTGCTCATAGTTTTGGAAACAAAATTGTTCCTTGAAATAATTTTCATATATGTGTATTAATAAGAATAACTCACAGATACTGCAATTAACAGAATAGAGTTGATAAAATAATCAGTAGATAAGGGTGTGCATATTCATGAATTCAGAACTGCAAGTAGCTACTCAATGTTATTTGACGTGTTTTTCATTTTTACTTTGATTCATGGCAAGTATCTAGAATAATACAAAAGAAAATGCATTAAGTAATATTCTGAAATGATATTTCCTTTCTTTGTCTTAGACTATATTCTAAGTAAGACCTTGATCAGGCTAATGTATACTTTCTAAAAGAAAAAAAAAATCCCAACCCAAAAACCAGCAACAACCCCCATCCCCAACAACCAACAAACCACAAAAGCCAGTACAAACCAAAAAAACCCCAGACCAAGCATACCATGTACTTCTTTTGCTTTCTAATGCACTGTGTATAGTAGAGAGTACACCCTGTTAATCATCTTTGTGTGTTGTAAAAGAAAAGTCAGGAAGCAAGGCTCTCATTTAATTTGCTGTAACTTTGCTAACTTGTCATGGAGTAAAAAAAAACCCAACATAGTTTTACAAGTATATACATAATCTATATATAGTTGGAAAATTTTGTATTAATATAGTCAATAATAATAATCTTCAAAGAAATTCGCCACTTCTTAACTTTACTCAATGGTTTCCTTGGCTGGGATCAACTCTGCTTCCAAACTGGGTAGTTCATTCCTTAAAGCCTGCTGACATCCTCTAAATGCCACTCAAAGGGAGCTGAAGATCTGTTATCCCCTTGCTCTGTCTGCTTCTGACACCATTCTTCATCTATATTTGAGATATTTGTTTATATTGAAATTCTAGAGGTTTGATCCTAGTGAAATATGCAGAGTTGTCAGCAGTTAGCTCTTTAGTTTGAGTTCCAAGATAGATCTTTGCTTCCTTAATGTGCATCAAAGTATACGTTTGATTACTGGTTGGAAAGGTGGCTCCTGTATTGTTCCTAAATACCAAACATGGTCAGAGGAGATTTTCAGAGTATAAATACCTTTCAGCCTGTCTCATTGTCTCTGTGTAAATGTGTGCAGTGCCACAAATTTTGAAGCTTATTGTGAATATTTATGATGTACAAGGTTATACTTAGAAGGTAAAGCTAGTAACATAAGAAATGGAAATGCTTTGATCGTGTCTTACTATGATACTTCCTGAGGTATATTATTGCCTTAATAAAGTAGTAAAGATAGCAAAAAAAATTACCTGATTTTTTTACTAAGTATTTCTCTTTTGAAAAAAGTAATCAATTTCAATATTTTCAACTCAAGTTGAAATACAGTATTTATGACTAGTGAAAGTTTAAGGTCTTTTGAAGCCAGTATGTTCAGCACATTCACCTTATTTTCTGTTTTTCATTGTACTGTTTCTTGCTTTCCTCAGCTTTTTTAATTCTTCTGTCTTAAGACCTGCATGCATGCTTGTTGATTTTAACTTTATTTTGGATGTTTTCACTGTTTTCTCCATTTAAATTCATGTACATTGATGGCAACTTAGGTAAGTGCAAAATATCTCTTCTTTATGCTTTTTAAAAACTAGACAAAGTGCTTTGGCATTTAAATGTGTGGTATAGATTAAACATTCATTATAGAGTGAAACTTTTTTATCTGAAGATGAAAGTACATGTAATTTTCAGTATTTTTTCTAATTTGGGAATAAAACTTTCTGTCAAATGAGACAAGGCTAAATTAGCAGAACTTCTGCACAAAAATGGCAAAATATAAGTAGTGTGAAACAGTGAATCAGGAATGGCAGAAGGTGTGTACTGGCTTTTGTGCTGCCATTACTGATGATGAGGAATACCTGCTAGCTCTCTGGTGGTGTGGGGAGTGGAAAAAGTTAAGGAGGTAGTCATAATACTCTAGATGTCCAAGGAAAATTTGAGGAACCAATAACCCAAAAGTATTTAAGGCTCAATAGAGGATGTAATTACTTTTTAACTTCTTTTTTTTTAAACCATGGGATTTTTAAATGTGAAAAAGCTTAGTAAGTACTGAACTAGAAAAACAACCAAGGGGAATGTGTCCCTTTAAGTGCACAAGTACTTGTTCAGTCTTAATCGAAGCTTTTAGGTGATATTCTGGCTTAATAATTATACATATACGTATATTATATAGTCCCGGATCTTCGTTCATAAAGCCTGACCATGATTATATAGTTCAAGCTGCATGAAAATAGTATCCCATATTAATAGTCCTTTGTAAAGGGTAGTAATAATAACCTATATCCTTTTCCTGCATTTTTTTGAGATGTAAAGAAATCCAAGGAAACTAAACATTGATTTTTATTCTCTTCCTCATAATATTTGATAAAGATGAATTGCATGAGTTGTCTCTAGAATGCATAATGTGATGTGTGTAACTGTCATCTGAAGGAGTACTATTATTATATTTCAAACAAAGTGCTTGATTCATCATGTTTGAGATTAAAAGTTGTTTGAAAAGTAATTTAAACTTAAGAGTACGATCAAAATACCTACTTTGCCCAGTTGATTCACTTTTTTTTTTTAATGCAGAACGTAGGTCATTCACATGTTTTAGGCAAAGATGGGTTGACTAGCAGAAAAGGCATGCCAATAAAAGGTGTTGGGAAGTGTGTAATGCTATATGACTCAGAATTTGTGATCTCATCAACTTTGAACGTATTTATATCCTCAGTTTGATGGTATATCCCTGAGATACTACAAGAACTGTTGCTGTTTCTGTGGGTTTTTTGTTCTGTAGTGGTGGTGATTATCTGCTGAATGAGGAGTTTTCTGGAAGGCTGAAAGTTTACTAATTGATATTTTAGCTGAATTTAGTAGTTTCTTCCTGTTTGTTGAATATTAGAGAACCATGCTTCAAAAGCACGTCAGAACGTGGAATATAGAATGGAGTTTCATCTGCAGTTTCAAGTGAAATTTAAGTGTTTGCTGTGTTGCTGTGTGGGTAAAACCCTTTGTACAGAAGCCAGTATTCTGACAGGATGTCAGAGATGACCACTTCAAAATAAGTACATCTAGCAGGAAATAGGCTGAGTTAAAACTACCTCTAAGTTATCCTTACTTTATGCTTGTAGCAGTGCTTGAAGGTATCTTTCCATACGTGCTGGTAAGCCACAACTCAAGAATGGCAGCAGCTGCTGCTTGCTGCCTCATGCCTTAAATTAGGGATCAGTTCAGAGCAGTAAGTTACTTTATGCTGTTGGAATGACATAAGCAGATGGGGAAAGAGGTGTTTCGTTAGAACTGGGAAGTATTAGATAAATCACATAAATAGTAAACAATTTGGTAACACAGGCACTTATTTTTAAAGCAAGGCTTACAAAGCATAAATATTTTCCTGAAGAAATTAACTAAATATTTAATCTCATGAATAACAGTTTCTTCCAGGTATCATAGATAATCAAACATTATCCTTGGTGAAATTCTTTTCCACTGATTTTAATGGAGCCTGCAATTTATGGAGGGTGGTGTGTTGTGGGTTTTTTTTTTTTAATACTTTTATTTCTCTGTTAGCTTCTGTAAACTGGTTTCTTTCTTGCCTTTAAACCTTGAGGCCTTACAGTTAATCTGAAAAAAAAAAAAATACTGGAAATGAGTCTTCAGAATTTTCTATCATTTGAAGTAGGGTACAGAAGTATGGAAAAAAAGAGTAAAGACTGAAAATGTATAATGAGAAAGGAATGAGTATTTCAGATATTTTCCCTCATTTCGGTCCTTTCATCTTGAATTTTCTTCAAGTTGTCCCCAATTTATCTACCATGCAGTCCATCATGCCATATTCTATTAGCCTGCAATAGGGAACTCCATCCTCTAGGCTGTTTATGAAAAACCCAACCCTTCTGGCTGTGCTGTAAATCATTATTTTATAGATGTACATAGTTTAATTATAAACTTGCATGACAGTTCCTAACATTTTTTCCTGTTACATTTCTAAATTCAGAAGATGCATTTCAGATTGTTGGGTTGGGATGAGGGGAATGTCATAATGGTGACTTAACTTATCGGTAACCAATTCAATTTTCTTCTGAATTTTTGCATGTCTGAGAGTTATTTTTGTTACTGTCGGGCAGGGTCAGATTCTGCCTTAGTTTGCTGTATTCAGGACGTCTAGCATTCCTGACTACAGAACTGTGTATTTCCCTGGTGCCAGAGGGTCAGTTGTAAAAGCTGTCTGTTTCAAGATAATGATTTGCTACTTGAATTTATTGCTAGAATGTGTCAGTTGAGTTAGCAAAGAAACTAGCATTCAGGAGTCCTTGGTGTATGGAGTAGAACATAACTTTGGTTCTAACTGGTTTGCCTATAGCAGGAGCAAATAACTCCTTTGAATTTAGTAATTTTAGAATATTTGGCCTGTGGGGTGGGGAAGTGGTGTGTACTTTTTGAATTTCTATAAGCATCTCCACAATAGAATTATGGCTCTTACTCCTGGTGTTTGAAGACGATATGCAAAGCTAACAAAACACATGTGAAAAGAAGCCAGTAGATTTCATGTCAATTGCTCTTTGAGCCCAAAGGGGAAGGAATAAATAATGTTTTGGCTAAAAGGAAAATCCTGAGGCAAATCAGTGTAAGTATCTCAGTGTTAGACACAGAGAGCACGGAGGTCTTGTAAGGTAATATCTATTCCAGTTCCATCTATAATTAACTGAGAGTGTGAGGCCTCCACCACATCACATTTCTGTAGAAGAAACAAAGGTCAGCAGAAACTAGAGAAAAAATATAACACACATGGGGATGCAGTTTCAGAGGAGCAGCAAGCCCTGATTCAGATTCAGGTTTTTCATTTAATTAACTATACTGTTAATTGTACAGAGTACAGCTGTCAGTGCAGAATCTGTTTGAATTGAAAGAAAATGAGAGGCAGAGAGTTATGCTTTGAAAATTAAATACTTGCTATGTATTTTGTTTTAAATTGTTAACTGATGTATAGCTCTTCTAATTTGTAGGTAGGAAGTCTGAAAGAATAGCCTTGTTAGTGTCAACTCCTTCCTCTGTGTGATACTAACTCCAGATAGCTAATGGTTACTGATAAAGCATGATGTTCCTAACTAATTCAGTGAAGAAATGCCTAAACATCAAGGTGTCGTATTCCTGCTGTGGATACAGGAGGTGAAATAATGGGTTTCTATTTAAATCTTAGTATACTGAAGCATTAATAAAATGTTTCAATCTAAATTTAAAAAAACACTTTGAAATCAACAGGTCTGTAATAAAAGCCAACTGGTATATTGAAGTATATATGTAAAAAATTCTATATATGTTGAGATATTCAGAATATTTTCTGTTCAGTGATCATATTAAATGCTTTCCCTGTGTCAAGTTTCTACTGTTCTCAGTCACAGAAACTAAAGTGTATCTCTCTGAATATTTAGGGAAACCTAGGTTGCATATTTATTAACTAACACAATTTGCCGTAAAATACTTAATGTAAATATGAAGTGATCCTCCTGATCTCGTGTTAGAGATGATGCAGACTTTTCTTGAAGTATCCTCCCTTTTTTTTTTCCTTTCGTTTTTCTTGGGGTTTCTTTTGCTTCAGCAATTTACTCTTCAAATTGAATAGTAGCCAAGCAATGAATTAAGTGATTCTCAACAGTCCTTGCAGGTTTCTCTAGTGCTATTCTATTTTAGTTTTACATTTTCCTTTAAGCTGAGAAAAACCTGAATGATGCAGCAAATTAAAAGGCCTTAGTTATGTTTTCTATTGGAAGTGGAGTGTTTCAGTTCAGAAAACCCTATTGTCAAAGGTTTCATAGCTTCTAAGCATATGAATTTGATTCCTGCGTTACTTTTGAATATGGATCGCTGCCATCAAATCACTTCATTTTGCCTTCATCGATTACAGAAAAGCAATTTCATACTTTTAGGTACTGAGGGTTTGATTTTATTTTTTTTTTTTGTGTGTGAGATACCACATCAGCTTTATATCATCTCAGACTATGATTCCCGCTATTTTAGTTGTATGGATTCCTGCTGTGCTGTAAGGGATTTCATGATTAAATATCAGCAAAACTGAACCCATATCTGACCTTTAAGTCTAGTAAAAATTATGCTAAATAAATATTCCTATTAATCTTTTACTAACATTATCTTATATTTAAAAGTTCAAAGTTTAACTCTTCATGGTTTTTGATTACCAAAATACAAGCCAGGAGGTTTCATACCACAATACAAGAACAGCTATTTTGCCTGAAGGTATACAACAAAATACTTTTCTTGGTGAACCTGATTCCATACTGTTAGTTTTATTTCTACTTTTATCAGTTGTAGCTGATGATCTGGAATCATTCTGTGGAGTAATTCAGAGCCTTCAAAGGGAAACTGAGAAGATGCACTTTCAGGCCCCGCTTCTATGTCATCTGTCAGTCCTCATTGCTAACTCTGTGCACTTGGTAGTGAACCTTTTTTTAAAAAAAAAAAATAAAAAAAAAATCACTTTAATGGCAATTCTGAACCAGTAATAAAATTCAGTAAAGGTGGTGCACACTGATGCTGCCTGGTAAGGGGAAAAACAGATTGAGACACACAGCGCAACTATTTTTGTCACAGCGAGTGAGATACGCACGGGGAAAAGATTCTGTTGAGGAAACACACTAATTAGAATCACAGGATCATTTTTGAATAGTTAAGGAAATCTAACTATTACATAAATATCTGTACTTCATAGATAATAGGACCTATTTCCCTCTCATGGCATCACACCTGTAGTCAGATATTAATTTCACCGTAGATGTCATTTGACCTTCTTCTAGTCTTCTGGCTAGACTATGGATATGTTGATGGATGTTGTGCTTGATGAGCTATGTCTGCTACTTTTCCAAGTTATTGTTTCAATCTAAGTAACAAGGTTGGCTTAGAACAGTTGTGGATTTGCTCTGAGTGGTGGGCTGTTCCTTTCCTTCTGTGTAAGGAGCATAGATTGGAGGAATAGGTTAATTTTCCTGCAACCTCAGGAGCTTATTTAGATTTTGGTTAGTCTTTAATTTTAATAAACCTATTAATATTGAATGAGTAGATTGTTGTCCCTTCAGAACTTTGGGCCAATAAGGTCCTCCAACCTGAAAAGGAAATTGTGGGTAAAAAGATAAACTACTTGGCAAAAATTTAATGCAACAGAATGATAGTTATTAGTATAGCGATTAACAGAAGCACTGAGAAAGTTTGCATTTAAGAGTACATAATGAAGAGCTGGTAAAGTAATGAACAACTGGAAAATGCAATATTCATCACTAATTTGCTCTTTTAATGACTTTGATCATTATCAGACTTGCCTTCTCATAGAATAGCTGAAAAAGCTGTTTAATACCCTTAAAATACATATTACTGTTTAGGCTGCAGTTTAAACGAACAGTTCCATGCTCACCCTACTGTTTAGTTGTATCAGAAGGAATGCATTTTCAGAAGATTTCATTCTCTTTGGTTCTTTGCTCTTAGGGGACTGTCTATAGTCCACTACTTCAGTTTAGCATTGCCTGTGTTAGTTGCTTAAGCCTCCAAAATGTTCAACAGCACAGATACAGTGTCCTCTTAAATTCCTTGGCAACTATTAATATTGGATCTGTAGCTGCACATTGGTACATGTTGTAATGTGGGCCACATTCAAATTATGCTGGCTTTCTTCTTAGATATTATACCTGTTTTTTTACATGGATCAAGAATGAAATTACACTTAAAAGTCACTAAAAACCCCAAACAAAAAACCCACCCAACCTTGAGCTCACTTAATGTTTGCTTATTCAACTTTAAAGAAACTCCCATATCTTTAAATGAAATATTATTTGCTAAATACAAACACAAATTATCTGTAGGATACATGACAGAAGCCAAAATTTACAAAGGCGTTTAGGTTAGCAAATTTTAGGCATCCAGCACTTCTTTTTTCCTTTTTTCTTTTGAGTGACATATCATTATTTGCAATGAAATGGACCAAAATAGTAAGATATGTCTTTTGACATTTTGCAGAGTAGTATACAAGTGAGGAAGCACTCTTCAGACGTCTGTTCATCAAAATCCAGTTTTACATTGGCTATTTTGACTCTTGGATATTTAACGCTCTTTGCTTCCATGAGATGGTTGACAGCCTTTTGGCAATTTGGCAATTCCAGGATCTTTCTTTGGTGAATTAAAAAGATCTTGTCAGATAAGTGGCTTGAAGACTGACTACTGCTTCCTTTATTGGAAAAACTAGCAATCTGGATGGTTTGGGTTTTCACTTCGGTTTTATGCAGAGTAAGAATAAGCTGACATAACAAATTTAAAACAATACAAGAAAAAGTTGTCTGTGTTTGTATCTAGTACATTCATCAATAGCATAATTGGAAATATTAGAACTATTTCTGAAGCCCAACTGAAATTTATTTTTAGATAAACTCAAAACAACAAAACTCTTGACCAGAGTGAATTTTGTTCCCCTGTGCTCAACATAGAGGAATTTCTTGGCACACCTCTTGGCAGAGGCTGAACTAGTAAGATATTCTAGCCATATTAAAAAAAAATTTAAAAAAATCTCTGGTTACTGTTTTGTCAGTGGAGTGATTGGCTAAGGCATTTGATTGGCAGATGGAAACAGCCAGTAGGACTCTTTTGGAATTTGGCACAAACTCAAAGTTTTTCTTAGCTCTTAGTTGTTTTCTTAAGTGCCATATATATATGTATTATCAGATTTTACCAAATCAGTTAAATATTAAGATTCCTGAAGAGATTAACTCAAATTGCTAAAATAATGTAGTTAATGGCTTTAATGTTGTGGATTAGATGGAAAGCACTGTGGTTTGTTAGATAAAATGCTGGTTACAGGTAAATGTAGCACCACATCTGACTTCAATATTAGTGCAGGGAAAGCTGGTGAGGGCACACACTGGTGAAAAGAAACTTGATCCTAAATGCTTAGTTTGTACTTTTAGAGAGATGCCAAGAAAGTGTAGTTATCTTGATTAATGCTAACCTTGGGTGTACTAGAGACAAAAGCGAATTCTAGGCTCACCTGAGGGGAATATTAATTAGCACTAGCATACCTACTGTTCTGTCTTGAGTGCTTAATTGCTTTAGCCAAGATGAGAACAGTGATTCATAAAACAGAATTTAATGACTGTATTACAAAAATGGTTGTGAATATGAACATAAATTAATCCCTAGAGTAATTTCTGCTATAAAATGAAATAGGGAATGTTTTCTGCAAATGTAGCTTTATATTTCACATACTAATTTAACTTTCTCTTTTACAAAGTATTAATGCAGTTTGATTTATTTTTTAAAAATACATACCTGACTTCTTCCAACGTATTAGAGTAATAGTAGGATGTTCATTCATTCAGACATTTCGTTAGGTGGAGAATGAGGTGTGTATTTGATGGGTCCAATCCTGTGGTCTCAGCTAGTTTCTGTTGGGTGAGGTCACATCTACCACTAAGAAATTTTATCACCCAAACTTTTGTCACCTTTCAGCAGCCAATTTTGCTCTGCTGCTGAAGAACACGTATGCTTGGCTGCTTTTGCTGGTGTTTCTCCTCACTGAGAGACATTGCACTGGCGAAGGCACTGTGTGTGGTGGGTAAGAGCCCAGAGCTTACAGCTGCTGACATTGCTCTGTCACTGGAGTGTGTCCAGGCTGGCATTCTGCCAGCAGCTGAATGTCAGCTGAGGTTCTGTCATTTGTAAAGGTGGTTTCAGTGGAAGGACTGGATTTTGGCTGCATCAATTTTGAGATATTCTGGATACTGTGGAGGCATGGCAAAACAGGCAATACCTTACCACCAAAATTGGCATTGTGTGACCCATCTGAAATTAAAAAAAAAAGTTGTGGGTTTTTTCTCCCCCTCAGTGCTTTCTTCCAGCTCTCTTGTCATGGATTTTGCCTCACAGATGTTTTGGTATGGTTTTTGTTCTTGAGGATGCCTATATAATTGGAGAATATGTCTTTGTACAGGTCTGAAGAAGTATTACTTAAATGCGTTGTAACTATGATTGTTATTGGTGTCATCTCCTTTATATTGTTGTCACTTTCCCAGTGAATTACAATGTAGGAGTGTAGCAGTGTTTGCAAAAACAAGCTTCTGGAAGTGAAGAAGTGTAAACTATTTGATGTATGACTCCTGGCTGGCTTAATTTAGGTTTTTCTAACTTAATATTTTGCAATATAGTTGTATGAGGATGAAGGTAAGAATATCACATTCTTGAAATGATGGTAGAGGTAGACTTCTTTTCAAATGTAGCTTAAAAATAAGTATTATGAGGCAACAGAAGTGTATTACTGAATGTTGAGAGAAATAGTATGACAGCAGAAAGGGAAAATATGAAACAGATGTACCGTGTGTTACTGCACATTGGTTTTCTGTAATAAAACTATGGAGCATGCAAAAATAAATGTATTATTAATTTAAAAAGTAACTTTTATTTCTTTTTGTAGGGGTTGGGGACAGCCCCAAATTTACTTCAGATTAATTTGAGGAAGTATCTTTATGCTTAAGCAGAGTGTTTACTGTTTTATAATCACTGATGATAACTTTTTCCTACTCTTTTCTATGTGCTTTTTGGCAATTGAGAAGGGCCCCAAGTAAGTCTCAAATGCCCTGAAGAGCTGTAATATATATTATGCAAACTCTAGGTGCAGAATTTGTGGCCAAATATATATGACTGTATAGTTGGTAGTAAGGGATTTTAGAAGGCTTGCATGGCTATTTTGCACTAGAAAGTGCATGCACATAGTATTTCCCAATTGTTTCCGCAGTCTGCAATTCTTTTGCTCTTTTACTCTTCTGTTTTGATTTTTAAAAAAAACGCATTTTATGCTTAAATCTTGCATTAAGTATCCTTTCAT
Source organism: Bucco capensis (assembly GCA_013396975.1). Taxonomy (NCBI): domain Eukaryota; kingdom Metazoa; phylum Chordata; class Aves; order Piciformes; family Bucconidae; genus Bucco; species Bucco capensis. The sequence continues at coordinate 326,592 of VWZO01022422.1, forward strand.
CATTAGAGCACAATTAAATTACAATAACCAAGTTGAACTGAAATTTGGCAGAGTAACTTAGATACATTCCAAGCACTGAGGCAAGAACATTAAAAACTATCTTTAGACAAGCCCATATAGATTGTTTGGAAATAAGGCAGCATTTTCACTTTTGTGAGTCAAAGCTTAGTCATTTGGGGTTTCTTTTAAGTAGGAAATTGAGGGTTATTTAGCTTTTTGGTTTTGCTCAGAGTAGAAATTCAACTTTTCACTAAGTATATGCAAACCTTGGTTTAAGTTTTTGCGAACCTTGTTATTTATTATTTTTGGATGTTTTATTTTTGTGAATGAATTTTGGATTAGCAGGAATGTTCATTTAATCAGAACTGAGAGGGACTGATATGTCCTCTGTCATTATCACTAAAAGTAAAATTTCCAAAATCCTGCAAAAAGCATTGAGATTAAAGTAAAATTCAAAGTTGAATTTTGAACAGGAAATTTAAATGATTGTCTTACTGTAGGTGTTCTGCAGTAGCTCTGGGTCAGAGATAATCTTTACAAAAAGAGAGTACATCTCTTCTGTTAAGAGCATTTACTGAAAGAGGAGTCAAAGCTTCTGTATTGAATAGACTAAAATATAAGCCTTTGATATGTGTGTTTTGATGAGTAAAAATGAGGCCATTATAGCAACCCTGTTAGGAACTACCAGGGGCCTTTCATTTGTTATCTAAGGAAATCTGAATTTTGATGTGTATATAAGATTTTCATTATGTGTTCTTATTCATACACACAAGTATGTAGTTGCTGTGCTGATTGGCACTGTAAAATAAACAGAAAAAGAGAACCTGGTTTCGTGATGTTGATTTAATTCCCTGTGTTGCTTCTGATCCACTTTTTAAGATCAGCTGAGATTTTTGCTTTTTGTTAAGTTTGTGTGCTTTTTGATCTGCTTTGTGAGACCTAACGGCTTTTGTAGCCAAGTGTAAAGCTTATGACTGTTCACTGACACTGCTCTGGCATAAGGGTTTCAACTGAGGATTGTTACACTATGTAGGAGTCCAGTCTTCCAACTCAGGTGAGCAAAATAATTTAATTTAAAAAATTTATAAAATATTAAAACACTTTATTTTGAAGAATCCTGTTTTGGGGATTACCTTTGGGAGGTACTTGAGACTTCACAGGCCTCTTGTCAATCTCCCTAGCTCACTCCTGAGAAAGATAATGCACTCCCTGTACAGACAGAAAGGCTCCTGATAGTTTTACTTGAGAACCATTTTTTGTTGTTTAGTAATTACAAGATGGAATTCCATTTTCACTGCTGATGAAGTGGTAAAGAAAAATACAGTTTCTGTAGGCAAAAATTATGCCTGAAAGACTTACGGCATATCCTTATTTTATCAATTCTAATTAGCATTTCCCTACTGTTGAAGTACTTTCTCTCTGGGTGTAGTCTCATGAATATCTGCTTCCTCCATGGACAGTGTAATTGAAAGCTTTGTGGTATCATCTTTTCTTTGAACTCTTCTCCCAGTGCATTTGGGTTCTATTAGAACTACATTTTAAACTGTGCTTAGTACTCCCTGTCTGTAAGTTTAAAAGATGAATCACCTGTGTGGACTATATTCCAAACTTCTCACTGATCTTTGTAAGAACGGAGTGGTCATAGTCATAATTAACGGAAGGCTATCAGTGAACAGTGACATCTGGATGCATATGTCCATCTACGTTCCAGACATTCTTTCATCCTGGTTCTCTCAAAGGAGGATTCTACATACAAATCCAGAGAAAGAAGTTGCCAGGAGGACATGTCTGTCTGGAACCACGGTCACAGTGAAAACTAAATTAATTGTCAGCAAACTGAGAGCAGATACTCCTGTTCTCAGGCAGATCGTGTTAACTCACTTCATAAAAAGCTGTTCAGACACACAGAAAAATTTTCTAAACAAGAGTTTAGAAGAGTTTTCTAAAAATAGAATACAACAACATAAGGTTTTTGGCAATAGAAATCGTAGAGTGCTATCTTAAGGTACGCTTTTCTAAAAAGACTTTTTTTTTCATGATCTCAAAGTTTTAGAGTACAAGTGGCCTAGACTTTTTCTCTTTGGCAAAATTCAGTATCTAGACTGAGCTTGTGTTTCCAGTACAACTGGGGATATCAAAGAGAAGATATGTGTGGCAGATGAATTACAGTAGCTGCTGAAGGCATTTCAGTAAGAGAACAATTTGGAGAAGAAAGAAAAAAAAAACAACAACAAAACAAACCCTGAAGAGTAACCTTGACATGGCTTGAATAGATTGGATGTACTGGATGTTTTGTTGCTGTCAGAAATTATACCAGCTGGTTCATTATTTTGTTGGATTTTGGATTATGAGTAAAGTTATTTAAAAATATGAAATAGGCCTTTGAGCTTCAGCTCTTTGGTTCATTGCTGCAGACATCAATGAGGTCAGTATGTCAAGTTTGTGAGTAAAATTACAGTTTTAAAACTCTAGTGTTTCTTGTCATCTTGTGGTTGGATATTTTTAATAGAATAAGGTGAATTAATGATAGTAGAGTGGACTTGAAGCAGGAAGAGAAGAGAAAGCACTGTAGAATTATATTCTGTTTTGTCTAAGATAATTGCTTAAGTCTTGACAAAAGGATATTGTTCCTTTGACCACCTCTGTTCTTTCTGAAACAGAAATTGACCACAGGAAAAAACCAGCCTGCAGTACAGTTATCACTGCCATCATTCTGGCAAGTGTTCATATTAGAGATAAAAGGTAGTTTAACACTTTTTAAGCTCGATTTTATTCTTACTGCGAAGACTTTTAATATCTCTTTCCTGAACTCCTGTGATTGTGCTTTTTGAAGCTTAGTCTTTTCCCCTCTCTCTTTGAACACTCTTTCTGGCTGTTCTGGTTTGATTGCACCTCTACCACATTCACTGATAGTACCATACCGCTAAGTGGCATCATTCCTGAAGAAAAGATCTTTATTTTTTTAGGTAGAAATAACTTTTAATAAATGTGTATAGGAAGGCTTCCTATTGTTAGTAGCAACTTTATCTTGCCCCTGTGGAGAAAATATGATATAAGAAAATTGGCCAGTGATCATCAGTCCTTTTGCTCATTTCAGCAGCAACTTGATCTACAGGTTGCAATTAAGAATGTCTACTCTGAAGTACAAAAGAAAACTGTTGTGTTTAATGTTGGTTTCTCTATGCATTTCTAATAAAACATGCCGGTTGATTGGAATAATACTGTTTAGTTAACCAACTCTTCTGTTGCCTTACACATTTCAAATATGCAAGATTGCCTTCTTGGGCTAACAGAATTCTGACTTAGTATTTAAAGAATTAAAACAGCATTTTTCTATATTTCAGTTGAAAAAAAATGCAATTTTCTTCAGAGGTTTTAATTGTAATGTATTAAATGACTTAAGATTCAGACTGATGCAAGTTCTCATTTATGGTAGATTGTGTCCTCTAGAATAACTTCCTTTGGCTGGTGCTTTCTGGTCCCTTGAGTAGCATAGAGAAATGCATTTCTTCTTTATAGATTGAGTGGAAGGCATACTGGAAATTGTAGGGGCTGCAGCATATGGTGTAGTGGAGAGCAATTCCCCTGTGATTAGTCCTTTGCTGCTAGTAATGATCTTATCTGTACAGCATCAGAATGTATCAGAGCAGGACCTCTTCTAATTCTTAATGTGGTTAGATGATCCTAACTTAGAAAACTGTACTTCAACTTCCAACAGTAGTGCAGTTGTTTGAAATACTGTTTTTTTTTTTCTGTGCATTCAGTGCATATAAAGCTGTTCGAGAACAGTGGAATATTCTATTTCTGTTACTAGGAATGTGGTGTGAAAATATCACCTTGTAGAGTGGTGATTCTCTTGTTTATTAGAGAACGAATTTGAAATGGAAGGCTTGGAGTCAGCTTTTCTGGATTTGATGCAAGAACAGTAAGGACTGCTGGTAGTGATTACTAGGGTAAGAGAAGGCTATAAAGACTATGTTGGAATATGGGAAATAGAGTAATGCATCATACTGCTCGTCACACGCTTCCTTCAGTGGTAGTGCTCTTTTTGTATTGTCATATATGCTATGGAGTGGGAAGGTGGGGAGGGGAGCACTTGTTATTTCAGATGACTTCCAGATGCTTTGCACTTAAAGATCAACGAACAGCAGCCAGAGAAGCAACAGAGTGACTCTTTATCTTTATATAGAAACCTTTATATAAAATTAATTTACCTTAAATGACTTCATTTATGTTTTCAATAGTGTCTTCAGTGTACCAGATTATTGTGTAAATAATTTGCAATGGGAAAAGAAATATGTTTTTCCCTAGGGTTCTTCAAAAATTCTAGTGTGAAGTTTGAATGATATCTGACATCAGAATAGTTTATCGTACAAAAATTAAGTGATACAGGAACATAAATGAAGTGCAATACTGAAGCTAGGTAGTCTGGCTTCTGTGAGGTTAACTGCAGCAGCGTATGAGTTACAAGTATACTAGTTTTTTCAGTCTTTCATGAGAAGAAATTAAAATCAGCATTGTGAAACAGAACTTAGAAGACGCTAATCCTTCTAAAGAGAAAAGATGTTTTCCTTGAGAAATATTTTATGTGGGCACACCCATCTAGCTAAATGCTGATTGCCAGTGCAGTCTTTGAACACATGCATAGCAGAAGCATTAAGACTTGAAAATCTTTACACCACCACAAAGCAAACATAATAAAAGATCGTGAAGCTTTCTTTTTAAGTCGAATGTTCTCCTTATGAAAGTTGGTAGATTAGCTACATTCTGTCATGAAGCTTAGTTCACTTTATACAGTTATTTTTATCTTAAAAGTGGAGTTAAAAGCATATGTAGCACTGCAAAGATGATTGTGTTTCTCTGATGTTTATAGTTGTTACTTGATGTTTTGCTTTCAGCCTAATGATCTCAGTGGAGTTCCTCTCCCTCTAAAGGTTACACTGTGAAAAAGGCATGGTTTTAATTCCCCAAACAGGGATATTATTACTTGTGTACAGTGGTTCACTGCAGAGCAATCACAGTGCATCCCACCACTTCAGACTTTTGTGAGGTGCTATTTTTTTATAAAATACTGAATAAAATATGTTGCTTTGTCCATTAGTCTGTGGAAGACCTTCTAGACACTCTGGGGTGCAGTATGTAGTATGTTTTGGCTATTAGACCTGACTTTTTTGGTATGTTTAAATTACTACAGATATGGCTGTAAGGGCTTTTTAAATAATTCAATCATGTTGGAAAATAGCTTATTCTACTAATTTTTGGTTTAGTCATCATATCTCTGTGTGCACTTGGAAGTGGCCCCCCATCTACCCACAGTAACTCGTATGTTCTTGTTCAAGATTTTGCTGCTGTGGGAGTTCTACTGAAAACAGAATATTATCTGGGAAATGTTAGGGTTAAAAGAAAGCAGCAATTGGAAAATGTGTTGAGCAAAGTAAACCAGATGTGAGAGTGAGAACTTGTTGCAAATGTGTAGGAAAATATGGGCTATGGAAGAGAAGGGAGGAACTGGAGGTAGATTCAAACAAAATAGAAAGCTGTAAAGCTAGTTCATATGGTTAATATGCTCAAGAGCAGCAAGATAAAATGATCCCATTATAAAGATGCATCTGAGCATGGATTAAAAAGTAGAAGGAGATAAGGTTACATAATTTCTTAAAAAGCTGAAAGAGCCCCTACATTTTGTTAAATAATTGACAGAAGCTGACATTAGCTGAGCAGGCTGCATTGAGTGTTTTTGATGACAATATGAGTACTGATTCTATACTCTCGCCTCCTTTTATATAGTTTAGAACAAATCTTCTCTGGTCATATAGTGCAGAAATGGGGGATTAAGGGAGGATATGTTGAAGGGGATATTCATTCTGATCACAAATCTGTACTTAAACTGCAATGAGTTTGCATTATATAGCCAACAGATGTTTAAGCATGTGATTCGAGGGTGGGTGGGAAAACCAAACAAAACAACAAACCCTAGCAGTTACAACTAAATAAGCATTTTGCACTCCCAAGGTGGCTCTGAAATGCCTTATATACCCCAAAGATCTTGTGATGTTCTTATCTACAGTGTGGGATGGTTGAAAGGAAATCAATAGTAGTGGTGTGCTTGTGGAGCTTGCATTGCTTTTTGTGGATACAAAATATGATGGATAGACCTGATCCCAAAATTGCTTTACCTTTCTTTAATCGTTCTTATGTTTCATGTCCGGTTGAAAAGCGGTTGCAGAACTTCAATAATTCCTTTCTTAATAGCTGTATAAATGGAATAGTCCTACAGCATGCTTACTTAGAAGCAGTTTGAGAAATAAGAAAAAAGTATGGTATAATAAACTGTTGGCAGAAAGGAAGATAGTGTTAATAATTTAAAATTCTGCACTGTGGAATGCAGTTGGCCCCAAATGACCCTGTTTGTTTAATTGGAGTTGGCAACAAAAGGCTCCCTGGAGGATTCTACGCACTTTGTGAGTTTGAACCACTACTAAATAGTAGACTAGTGTTTGGGTGCACTACTATTTTAGCACTATAGTAATTAAGATTATGCTATGTAATTGGTGGTGGTGGTGGGGGAAATCCACCAACATACAAGGAAAGAAAAGGATGTGGGGGAAGAAAATAATAGCTGTAAAGAATCTTCAAGTAGTTTAAAATGAGTATTTACTGCATTCAGTTGCTCCCCTGTAGTGGTTTAATAGTGGATCTGTAGGCTTAGCTGAGAAATTTCTTGCTGTCTGTGGATTAGTTTCCAAATCATACCATTAGTTTTGATATTTTTCCCTACAGAAATATATACCAGGTTTTTATAGTCGTGTTTAAAGAGGGTAAGTCAGTAGTAATTAAAATCCTAAATACATAACTGCTTAATTAAAAATTAAGTATTTTGTGCAGTATTGAGGGTTGAATGGTAATTCTTTGTATGTAGCTGTACTATATTTATAGTTGCTTGCTAAGAATGAAGGCCGTCCTATATTTAAAAATGCAAGTACAAAAAATTACATCTGACTGTTAGTGTTTGCAGTGCAAAGAGTGTGTTTCTATTTAGCATTGACTGACCAGACTTAGTGTAATCAGGAGAATGAAATAATTTCTAGTTAAGCTATATTGTGGTTCTAGAACTTGGAATAGCCAGGGTTACCTTGATTGTTAAGGACTAACTGTAAGTCAGGGATTAGTAAGTTTTTCAAAATTTCTATGGGGAGATAAAAACTCTGACATGCTTTCCCCCCCCACTGTAGACCCATACATAGTTTTGGGAAAAAATAGCAGCTATTTTTCTTATTACTGTTAAGTTAGCCTGTGAATTAAGGGTTTAAATTTAAGAATCAAAGCAAAATTCCAGACTAGCAATAATTTCGTATCAATTTGAACACTATTGCAGTTTAGGGGTCCCATGATCTTCTAGGAAGGATACTTGGCTAGGCCCCTGGGGTCCTCCACATCAGAGGGAGTTTTGGTACTGGATTTTATTTTCAGTTGTGTTTCATGTTTGCTTTTTAATGATTATCATTTGTAAGGCAATCTAGTTTCAGACATAGGTTTGGATTTTCAGTGTCCATAGATACTTTTGTGTATTATACATTCAGGAACAAATGTTTGGGTTTTATTTACTTATATATGTACAGGCATGTGTCTATGTGTAAGTGTATGTAAGTATGTAAAAGTATTTGTGTGTATATAATACATGTAGTGCAGTCTGTGTGCATGCGTCCTCCCTAATTGTTGAATTATGAGGGGAAAATTGCTCTCTCTTTTAAGAAGAGACCTAACTTAGGGAGTTAGTTTTATTTTTCCATACTTACAACTTCTAGTTTTTACATGAAATTAGTTTGCTTGTTTGTTTACTTTAGGTATATGACCATAGATTTTCCTTTGTGGTTTTTTTGGGCTTGCTAATTTTTTGCAGGCTATGGATTTAGTGCCATCTGGTGGGAAAGCGTAATAACTGCAGATTTTTTTATGACTTCTGGATTCATTGAGGACATAAAGATACTTCTATTTTAATCTGACAAGTATAAAGATAGATTTAACAAAGTTTATTATGAAACTAAATAATCCAACTTACGAAAATATATTTTGGTGAACTACACAGACCTTTTGAGCCCAAAATGTTGTCACCCTAATGGCTCTCTTTCCTGCTGATCTGCACTTCTTCAGTAACTCAGAATGAAATGTCTTTCCAGATGGTCATCTAGCTTTGTGATGCATCATATTTCTCTGGTGGATCTAACTGAACACTGTTTTGATTTGAGCTACTGAAATTTCTGTATTGATTTTTTTCTTTCTTAATTATAGCAGAATGTATCGTTTTAAAGCTCCTTTTCAAATTGTTTCAATGGGAAATGATTATGTATTGTGGCTAATGAACTCTCGGTACTATTCTGCGTAAAGAAAAAAAAAACCACGAAGCCAAAGAGTTGTCTTTTATGTATTTTGTCTGATTAAAATATAACAGGGAACTTGGAACTTGAAATTGGAACTTGATTTTATCACTTTTTAACTTCTGCCTTACTAAAAGTGAGGTGCTTGAAATTGTCATATGAATAGCTTATATTCATGTGATGTCTTTCTAGTGGCTGCATTAAAAAAATGTGGTTAGAAAGTTTCAAAATCACAAGGATAAGAGAGGATAAGAAGGTCATACAAAATGTTAAGATGTCCTACTCCCACAGTTTTCAGTGATGCTATATTGTCTCATTTCAGTGATTTCATAGAAACTTCAAGCACCCATTTTAAAGGTAAACTGCACGTTTATTAATTAAACAGTACTGAGATTTTGTCTAGTCTTCCATCTTCCCTGTTTTGTCTTTTAATACATTCTGGAATTACTCAGTCCTAAAAAGATACCAGTAGCATTTCTCAAAAGGAAGAGAGGGGGAGAAACGAGGACATAATCTTGTTATAACAGCGTAGTTGGACTGTTTAGAAGTTGTAATAGTGCCAGTAATGATCATCCAAATACAAAATCTTGCATTTTGCTATGATACTGATGAATTACAAGTTTTAATAAAGCTTCTAGATTTACCTGATGAGCTGTGTACTTCTGTAGGTGGACTAACAAATTTAAATCAGTGAGGCTCCTTGTGATTTTCTTTCCCTTCATTGTTAACCATATATCTAATGCTTCAGGATGCTCTGAATATGCTTATGTGCTCTTACCCAAGGCATATTGTGGCAGGAGAGTTCTCTGCAGGCAGTTTATTTTGGGAATAGCCAGTTGGCACAGATTACAGAAACTTCATGATGTAGAATGTGAATTGGAATCTGGGAAGAGCCACTAATTCATCTTCCTTTCATAGTTTCAGTTTATGGAGGTGAATTTTCAAAACCTATACTATGTTTAATTCAGAGAAAAAATAATGGAACCTCCTGTGCAGTTCCATGAATTCCCTCTTGGAGTCGGCCTATAGAGAAGGAGCAAAAAAGTTCTGAGATTACTGTTTTTCTATTACCAAGGAATTAGCATGGAAATATTTCTGGTCAACTGGTCCATTTTTAATAGAAATTATGAAAAAATATGCTGCTAGATCTTCCATTTTTAAAAAAAATCCCCTCAAGTTCTATGTCTGTGTAATGACAGCAGTGTGATGGGTATTCACAGCCCTCCTGCATTCCTCCTCCACTACAATTAATTATACAATTTCTTTCCACCCTCAGAACATTTGTTCTTTCCTTTTCTTAGCTAGCTGCAGATACGAAAATCTGTGTCAGCACAAGACTAAATCTGGTCCATCATGTACAAATAGAGTTCTGAATTGTGAAACTGTACAGAAATGGATTCTCTTAGTCAAAGTAGCAGTAGTCTGCCACAGTTGAGGCTGCTAGTTTTAATTTAAGTATTTTTGTGGATTGGGGGCTGGGGCAACTCCTAATTCAGTGACAGATGCACTCTATTAGCCCCTTTCCCCTACCCACTGTGGGAAGACTTGTGGATTGGAGAAAAACCCTAAAACTACTTTAATAATAATAATAAAATGAAATATATATACAAATATGTATAAAACCAGTACCAAACTTAAACCCCCCTTGATAGCGACTACATCACCACTAATACTGTGTAGGCCCAGTAGCAGACTAAAACCCTTGGGTCAAGATCGAAGGGACAACAAATTGCCCTCTTCAGATGCCAGCCACTGAAGAAGGAAAGAGGGAATGTCATGTTCTTTATTCTGAACATGATGTATATAGAATGGAATACCTAGTGGGTCACTTTAGGGTCACCTGAACTGTCCACTCCTCCCTGAGGTGCAGCTTTTACTCTGCACCTCCATTGTGGTACACCAGGTTTAGCAGTGATCTTGCTCTGCATACTGATCCTCAGCAGTAAATCTAAAGTCTTATCGCTGCTAGAAGTGGGCACTTGTCTGTGAAAGCATGCTATTAGTTTCAGAAATTGCAGTTAGTTAGAGGAGCTTTAACTCAAAAGCAAAATCATTGAACAGAACTGTTCTCAGCCAAATCAGTACAGTTTTAGTAACAAACATGTTTATGGGTATAACCTAAGAACTGCATATGTAGATTACTGTGAGACAGAAAAGGAAGTTATTTGATTTAGCTTAGCTAGAATGGCCTTTTGAATTCTGATTTCTTATTGTGTGTTAATCTTAGCAGCTTTGGCTTTTACAACTTGCATTCAGAAGATTTGTATGTTAGCAATGTGTATGTTATCTGATTTTATTTTGATTTACAACATTTTAGAAATTAGTTCTCTTTTCTTCACTAAAGTCTTAGATATACAGGAACCTGGTGTATAGAGACTGCTTGACTTTGGGTATGAAGGTGTTTAAGAAATGTATAGATGTGGTACTTAGGGACATGGTTTAGTGGCATGGTGGTGATAGGTAAATGGTTAGACTTGAAGGTCTTTTCCAACCTTAATGATTCTGTGAATCTGTGTTGAAACACTCGCCTGGGTTGCCCACAGAGGTGGTAGATGCCTCATCCTTGGAAACATTGCAGGTCAGGTTGGACAGGGCTCTAAGTAACATGATCTAGTGGAAGATGTCCCTGCTCACTGCAGGGGGGTTGGATTAGCTGGTCTAGTTCCAGCCCATACTCTTCTGTAATTCCTGTTATGGAAGGAAGTCTTGGTTAAAGCTTATTGAAAATTTTAAGATGAAAAAATAGGGGAAATTAATTTGTATCAGTTTAAATTGTTCATAAATTTGTACCAAGCTTGGCAAACAACACTCAAACATTCAAAAGAATTGTAGAAATATTTTCTTTTTAGCTTTTCAAATGAAAAATTTAGTCTTTTAAACTTTTTCATGCTGTTTTTAACATTCCACAAAGAAACTTTTGTTTTAAAGTGTCTGACTATATAGAATTTTACCCCTGGCAATACTACTTTTCCATTAGAAGTAGTTGATAAAAGACATTTCAAGTAGGTATTTTCTTAAGGTTTTGCAATTTTCATTTGGTTTAAATTATTGTTACAAACTGACAACTTTGGATGCAATTGTGTGAAACATGAAGGCAGTGTCAAATGAAATGTTCTGTTTGGAGTCTGTTTTTTTGTTTGTTTTGATTTTAGTTTTTTTTTGTTTTGTTTTTAGAACACAGATTTGCAGAAGATCCACTAATGCAAAAAGGTCTAGTGCTATGCTTTTCAGTCCCCTAGTTCCTGCAGTTAAGCATCCTATGGTACAGAATGTGTGACTATTTGGAAATTCATATTTCTCTAAATTCAGTATGCTGTGTATATATGGGAAAAATAAGACAAAACCCAAATTGTCTGATAAAAGTACAGTTGGAAATGAACGTCTCAAAACATAGTAATTTAGGATAATTATCAATGTTTCCACCTTAACATAGGCAACATCCATTTGGATTTTGTGTTGAATAAAGAGTGAGAGGGTTACCTTTAGAACGAAGACCTCTATACTTGGATGTAGTATAAATATTTTAGGACAAGTTACCGTGTTTTGAAAAACCTTGAAGTGTAAAATAACAGTAAGATAAAATAGGAATGTTATTTCTAATACATTTTTCTTTGTCATGTTTTTGAGTAAATTCTGTCTGTAGTTTAGGTTTGTATATTTGAGTACTGTGAATTTGTTGGTGCCTTTTTGTATAACTCTATTTTTTTTTTTCTGTTGAAGGTACTTTTTGTTGAATTCAGTTCTTTCTGTTGAATCTCCTTTGCTTGCTCCTTGCTCATTATGTTGATTTTGCTTCATTTTTTCATTTACCATGCTGTTCAGTTTTTGGATGCCAGGAGAACAAAGGTTTGTCTATTTGCAGTCAATTTATTTTTCAAAATTGTGTTTTTTGTTTGTGTGTTAGAGATACAGTAATCCTGTTTACTAAACATGCTCATAGCTTTAGTTGCCAAAATAAAAAACCAAAACCAGTGAGCCCCAACCCAGCTCCACCCCAAAGCCCCCTTCAATTATAGTGAGTGCTTTGATTGACTTTATAAACACTACTGTTGAGCATCATGCAGGATAGAATTACCTTTAGTCTATGAAGTAATTTAGAAAACATGGAATACTGAGTCTTTCCACTTTATAGGTATACATTGGTACTGGACATACTAATGGATGTATTACTCCCTAGTGTTTGGGTTTGTTGGTTTGCCTTTATTTGCTATTTATTTTATCTGTAGCTGACAGTGTTTTGTGTGTGTGTGTTGTCTTTTTTTTCTAGAAGCACTTGAAAGATACCATTACAAATACTGTCATATGCATTTGTGATTTTTATGAGGTCATTTGGCATTCTTTCATCCTTGATTCTAGTGAATTTTTGTGACGGCATACAACAAAGGTTTAATCAAAGACTGATCCTGCCTTAACATCCTAAATTGATTTTTTTTTTAAATTTTGTTTATTGCAGCATCTACAAATGACAATCCAGGCACTTCAAGATGAGCTTAGAACCCAGAGAGACCTTAACCATCTTCTCCAGCAAGAAAGTGGAAACCGAGGGGCTGAGCATTTTACCATTGAGCTTACAGAGGAGAATTTTCGAAGACTTCAAGCAGAGCATGATAGACAAGCTAAAGAGCTCTTTCTGTTGAGAAAAACACTAGAAGAAATGGAGCTTAGGATTGAAACACAAAAGCAAACACTAAATGCCAGGGATGAATCAATAAAAAAGCTTCTGGAAATGTTGCAAAGTAAAGGTTTGCCATCTAAAGGAATGGAAGATGACAATGAGCGAACTCGAAGGATGGCAGAGGCTGAATCTCAGGTTAATCATTTGGAAGTGATTTTAGATCAGAAGGAGAAGGAGAACATGCATCTTAGAGAGGTAATGAAAAAATCCATTTGTTTAAAAGATATTGTGAAACTACTTGCTGTAGTTTTGAAATATAGAATATTTGTTTTCTTGTTTTTTCATAGAAAAGATAAGATGCATTTGTTTTACAGCTGTAATACACAACAGGACTATGATATTTGAAAGTAAGTATAAGAAACTATGGAAGAAAGATAATTGTATTTGAGACTTACTGTCTCTGATATTGTTGCTTTGTGTGGTTTCTGAATTCTGTATTTTAATAAGTCAGTGTTTAGCAAATGAAGACGAGAACTCCTGAAGAGCGCAGTAGCGCATTCTACTGCTATAAACCAGTCATGAGTGCATGCCACTTTTGTGTTTGATTTTATATCCCTTGTGTTTGAAATCAGTATTTTAAAATGTTTTGCCTTCCACATAAAGGCTCCTGCCTATGTGTATTTGTAATGTGTTTTCATGTGTGGTACCTTAACTTTCTGGTAAATACACCATGTAATGCTACCACGTTAAAATGCTGAGGTGATGGCTGCACTGTCCTTTGAGAGGTCCTTAATTTGATCCCAAGCCCACCTGCACCAGCTGCCCGCATCACTTGTGAATGCATGGAAATTACAGGGAGATGATGTACAAAACTCACTGTAAGGGAAATCAAGATTGCTGAAAGGAGATTATATTGCTACTTAAAGACTGTGCTTATTTCTCCTATATTTATACTGAATTAGTTTTATGTTTCAGAATTCCCGCATTGTTACTCTCAGGGGCCAGGAAAAGAATTTTCTCCCTCGATTTCTGTAAGAAAATAGAGATTGTCTTCTAGTGTACTACAAATATAGAATGAATTTTATTGGAGTTTCTATTTACAATATGCTGATACGCCTTGGTAGTTGGTCACGGTTTAAAAATTTACTAGGTTTGCTGTCTGGAATCTGTCCCTGTCAGATTGGCAGGAGCTATCTAGTGATTTGGCTAACAAATTCCTTGCTGTTGGGTGAACTCTTTCTTCATCTCTCTTCTTTTGGCACATGGTGCTTAGCCTTTTGCTGTGTTGTTATGAGAAGGAAATTGTCTGCGTGTTAGGAGGGAGTATCAGATATCCTATATAGATTTATCTATTTGTTAAAAGTCCAAACAGATCAGCTTTTGATCTTCATGTGTACCTTGATTTCAAGTTGTAATTATTCTGTAGTGCTCACTTGAGTTGCTGTCACTGCATGTAGTCTTCATCCTGCACAATACATTTTTCCCAACATGATAAAATAGGAATTAGTGTGCTGAATCTTCTCCAGTAGTCTCCTCAGTGGACATGTGTATATATATTCCCTCCCTCCCTTTTTTTTTTGTTTCTGTATAGAATGCTTTAAAAGTAAGGTGGAACTTGGATAAATCTTTAATCCCATTCACACATTTTTTAGTATTCACTCAAATTAATCTTTCTATATCTGTGACCAAATATTTGTCTTTTAAGAAATGCAGCTAAAATATTCTTCTTTATTTTTACAGGTTGGAGTATAGAGCTCGTGTTGAGTATATTTCTGAGAAACTAGTATTTTGTCATATGTAACATAATGTTTAATCAAATCCTGAACACTTGTTCTTTGTTTTTACTTAGTTTTTACTTAGTTTTGCTGTTTGAATTTCTAACAGTGTGCTTGAAACAAGGAAGATAAACTTCTTTGTAGCAACAAATATATAGTGTGTTAGTTTACCCTTACAGTGATAAATTCTACTGTAGTCTCCAGCAGAAAGAGAGCTATCTATGGGGGGGAAAAAAAAGCTGAACATAGTGGAAATTAATGTGAGTTTCTGCTTCAGTTTTGGAGATGCAGCCTACTGATGAGAACATGTTGAGTTCTTTTTCATGGTTTCTGAGAATTTTGCAGTTGGCACTTGGTTTTTCATCACTGAGTTAGACTGAATCCAGTGTCTGTAACAACTAACCTCACTCAAATATTTTTGTTAATGTTTTTCAAGCCTGGCTGAATTTTTTTGATGTTTTCTGAGACAAAATGATATAGCCTTTTCTTTGATAAGGAAAGAAAGTATCCTTATGGAAAAATACACATGTAGGAAAAAGGACTTTATTGAGGACGGACAGTCTCCCTGTAAGTATGTTAATGGTTGAAAATCTGTCTTGAAGCCGTAGTGTCATACCACGGCATTCTTCATGTTTGAATTAAATATCATGAAGATTACTAAATATATATTGCTGTCAGAAAACACAAGATGTCTGCCTTAAAGTTCTTAAATTGGTCATCATGTGGGGATTTTTTTTTTAGAACTGTAAAAATACATTTGTTTCTCTATATCTTTGGGAGAACTGTAGGTGATATGGTGATTTTATCATGTGGAAATCTAGCACAGATGTTTGGTATTACTTTTTTTTTAAACATAGTACCACACATTATTTACCCTAAGTACCATTAAGTATTTTTTTATTATTGCTATTAAAAACTTGCCTTAGGCAAAGTCCCACTAAATCTCTAGTTAAGCCAAATGTTAAAATTCCAGCAAGTATTTTATTATATATACATACATGTATATTACGCATGCCTTCTCTATATAACATACAATTTCACTAAAATAGAGTCTGAGATCATGTAGGATTATATATATACATTTTAATTCTTATCTTGCATATATTCTTAAGCCATGTGCAACAACATTCTTTTAAAGCTACAGCTTTTTTATATTTAGTGAAAAGAACACCACCACAGCTACTTTATAATTTAAAGTGTACTTGTAAACTTTCAAGGTTTTTTATAAAAACTAGCTTTATCTTTGAACTCAGCTTGGTCAAATAATGAAGGCTGCTGATAGGATTTGAACTGCCATCATGAATTAGTTATTGCATGTTTTTAAAGTTATTAATGGAGCAAAGTTCCTTCTTCCACTGTGAATAGAACAGATGCCTTACAGACTTTTGGTGTTTACTGTAAATGTCTCACGCTGGAGCCAGTAGTAATTTACTAAGGAAATGCTTTATTGACACCAAACATTTCTTCCTTAAAGTTTGTTATATAGATTAACAACCATTCTAGACTGAACCTCTTTATTGGGTTCATTAGTGTGTCTTTCCTTTTATTTCTCCTGGCTCAGCTCAAAATATTAATCTTATCAGTTACTATAAAGAATTCCTTTCGATCAAAATATCAATAGTAATGTGGTTTTAAGGTAACCCTTAAGTATGCAAAAGGAGTTTGTTATGTTGGCAGTCAGTCCAGACATGAGAAAGTGTAGACAGAACCTGATTATGCTCTAGAGAACAGTTATTACTGCTAATATAGCCCTTTCAGATTTTGTTATGCCTTATCATATTCTTGCTGGAGTGCTTGGTTGCAATAGCTTTTATAAGTCCATGTGAAGGATTAGAAAGCTTTGTTGATTAAGAAATTAGTTTCTTTAAAGACAAGATTGGTTTCCATTACAACATCAGCAGTAGTTTGGAGTCTAGAATATGAGAAAACTGTCAGTTTCAAACTGATGTGTCTTAGAGTAGCAACTAAATAAATTATTTTAGGAAGAGAGAAAAATAGGAGATTCATGAATAAGATGTCTATATAAGTTATAAGTTGTCTATATAAGTTGTCATATGTAAGTTGTCTATACCTTTCAATATGTGGAGGTAATAAGCGCTGATCCTGCCAGCATTCCTAGAAATTGAATCCTTTAGAAGGTAATCTTTGGACTGTCTTGAATTGCTGTAAAAGCTAGTGTTGTCCTCAGATGTGGAAATACTACCTTTGCAGGGCTGTTTGCTCTGTTCACACATTTACAGCTTTTGGACTGCATGTAAATGTTTTAGAGACTGGCCAGTAATAAAACAGACAAAAATTATCAATTTTGGTTTCTATCTTAGGTTTTGTTTCCTTTCATTTGTCTCTGCTGTCTTTTAAAGTCTATATTCTGTAAACATGCTGATACTCAGCTGTGTGACAATAAGTTCATTACTCTATAATGTAATTAATTTTCTCTAATTTTCTTCTTTTCATCTTGTTCATCTGAATGACAATACCTTATGTATGTAACTCATAGCTCTGATACGTTCATGTATTTCCAGAAAGAATCAGAGCTGAGTTTGTGAGGAAGAGAGGAGCTGGTTACCCTCTAATTCCTATGCATACTTTTCTGCTATAGACTCTCAAGTACAAGGAGATGCACCCAGACAGTAGTTAAGCCATGGGGTGGATTGCCCAGAGTTGCTGAGGAACCTTATTGGGCTGAAGAGATACAAGATACAGATCGTAAATCCCACAGAATTTATGCTTATAGCACAGTTTATTATGCTTAGAAATGCATTTGAAAGTCATTTGGTCATATTATATGCTATCTTCAACATTTATTTTAGAATTATTTTCATTTAGTAATTCTGCTCCTATTAGATAATCCATGGCTAAGACTTTTTTCGGAACATTCATAAAAAAAGAAAAAACTTGTCAAAATGTGGACATTTGCTTCTCCTACTGAAAAGAGAACTATGCAACTCCTTAGCTGTTCTGCACAATGTAATACCTAGACAGTGCTGTCTGATAAGAAGCTGTTTCACTTGATCCATTCAGAGAGAAGTCGTATTTCTACCTTTTTAAAGCCTCATAAAAAATTAAAGTAAAATGAATGGTGCTGTGTTGTTCATATGAAATATAATAATACATAAAAGGAAAAGAAACATCAAATACAGAACAAACAAATATAGAAACTGAACCAAAGCATCACATTATTTAAGGTGATCTTGCACTTACTGGGATCTTCCATCTCAAAATTAAAGAATGCTTCACAGAAGAGCATGAATGTATCTTCCAGAACTTCATCATTCTATAACAAAACTATTGATGTATTCACTCATCTGTTTTGACAATAATGTTTACATGCCTTGCAGTTTGTTTTTAGGAAACTGTCTCAGTATCTTTCTTAGCATAAGACTCCTTTATAAATGAGGAAAATGAAACAAAAGGTAAGTCAGCAAACTGCCCAAATAGAAAATTGATAATGAGGCAGCAGCAGGATACTGCGTGAGTTCCATGTTATTTCCTGACCACTTATATTTATTTCAGTCCACTATGCAAATGGAACTGCAGTAGCTGGAAAAGAAAGTGTCTTTATTCAAATATTTGAGTTTAAAATAGGGGAGAATGTATTTTAATGTGTTAACATGTTAAGCAGGTTTTGTTTATAACATGAACTACTAGATGTTGTAAGCAACTGTGGTCAAATCACCTTAAAGAGGAGACAGCTGGAAATGAAAAGGCTTAGCAGAAGGGTAGCGCTTATAGTTGTGTGAAAAGTGGACCCTGGATAAGAGGGTTTAAGATCGGCTGAGTGCTTGGAGTGGAAGAGATGCCATTAGATGTGAGATTTCTAGTGCAAGCACTGTTCCTTAAAAGCACCCTGTTTCAAGGCAGTCAGACCTGGAGGGTTTATCAGATTATCAGTTCTGCCTAGTGCAAAGCAGTTAGTATTTTGTGTACTTTGAAAATTCAGGGAGATCAAGCCAATTTCAGGTGTGGGCTTGAGTGTACATCCTGAATTATCCTTCCAAAGCATGATTTGGTTTTGTAGGTTCATAGATGTGGCTCATGTAGAAGAGGTTTTAGTCATTTTTATCATGTTGAATGAACAAATAACAAATGGCATGTTATGTAAGCAGTAGATATTAAAACTTCTAATAGAAATTATTGTACAGATGTTATGATTATGCTCTTTTTTGAAACATTTTTCCCATTAAAAGAAACTTAAGTTTTCCAAGAGGAACTGTGCTGTGAAAACTGAAGCATATTCTATTATTCATATATCATCATGTCAGTAAGTGGAGATGAAAAAAAAAAAATGCAATGTTAGTCCAAGATTAGAGCATATTTTGGTCTGATACTCCTTTTTGAAGTTATTTTTCTGCTTGCTAACTAGACAGTACTTTTTAGTTCATTTTTTGTTTGCTTCTGATTCTGTAATCGTGTCTTTCTTTCAAGATGCTTGTGTAAACTATTGATCAGAATCTAATTGTATAGTTTTAAAAACAGAGGTGAAAAAGTATCTTCTGAGTAGTTCTAATGTTGGCATTTTGAGATAGAATTGGAACATGACAGGCCATATCTAATGAAAACCTCAATACAACTGCGCACATGACTGTGTGAGCTGTTCCAGTAATCAAATCAAAGATCTTACCTCTTTCCTTATATCGCAAACCAATCCCAACACATGGATATTTGTAATGAGACTTGAGAAAAGTTAGTAATGTACTTTATTCTAAATGCTGTTTATTTCCTTCATCTGCAGCACCATTCCCAAACCCCACTTTACATACACCTTGCTTTGTTTCCTCTGGAATAGCTAGCCTTCTGCAGATGTGCATTTCCATGGATATGCACTGTGAGGTTTATGAAGATACAGAATTCCAGGTATATAAAATTAATTGAGCACTGGAGGTCACAGACATTCAAATTACACTAGCAGCTCAAGAATGTCCTCTGAGTTGCTGTGGTCTTAAGGTGAGGTGAGATACGTGAATTGCAGCAAGAGTAGCCTGTTTGAGATGCAAAACTTTGCCGTTCTACAGTTTCAAATGTAATATGTTCTCCACACGCTAAAAAAAAGGGCGGGAGCAGGTGAGGGTAGAGACGTGGTAGGAGCCCTAAATAAGTCCTAAAGATGAGCCTATATGTAAATTGATCCATCGCTGTCCTTCATATGAAGGTTGTAGGATTCCTGTGGTCACTAGAGGGCACTCGTGAATGAGGATTAGTTTTCATTCCAGTGTTCGCAGATGATCCATGGCGCCTTAGTTGTTATTTTTCATCACTCATTTTTACAGTGATAGAATTAAGAGGAGGGCTATATTCGTTTAAGCAGATGAAAGACAATTTCAGAGAGATTTTATAGTAGTCTATAAACTGAATGCAGTTTAGAATAGCTGCATCTAAGCATCAAAGCGAAGAGGCAGCTGGTTGTAGAAAAGCGAAACCAGGCATTTAGTCTGAAGGCATTAGTGGAATTTGGTCCTAATGTTAGTCAAGGTTTGTAACTTAATTTACAAAACTAAAAGAGCAAACTGAGGTGTCATCTTCCTCTCTTGAGTGGATTGGAGTTTTACAGTGATACTATGTGATTGGAACCTGCAAGGTGGATGGTGAAGAATATCTCAAGCTACGCTTACTCACGTTTTTTTATCTTTTTTATGGCCTGGCAGTCTGTATCCATACGGAAGAATCCAAAGCAGCACAGATATAGCTGCCCTCACATCACCTAATTTGTGATGCATTTTTGGATCCTCTGACATGAAAGCCAAAATATAGATACAGGCTTCAGGAATACATAAAATACTTCCTATTGTTCCTTGATTATGTAAAATAAAATAAAGTACCTGATAACAGATGAGAAGGCTATATAGATATAATTAAATCATAAGATGCAGCAAGATTTTTCTTTAAAAAGCAAATTTGTTATTATCTCTGGTAGGAATTGTAAATCTGAATCTTCTATTAAAAATGTCATCTCACATCTGCATGAGATATTAATTGTCCCTTAAATAATTTAAAACTTATATTTACTCAAAGTACATACATACAACTTATAAACAATGTGAAACTAATAGCATGGAATATATGCATGACATTAAAATAATTTTGGAACCTGAGTAACTTCTCTGTCATAAGTATGAATAATTCAGCTTTTTACTGTTTACAGTTTTACAAGTGATTGTGGAAATTTCAGGTATATTGGAACACCTGATATACTTTCTTCTCATCCATTGTGCTGAAGAATTTCCTTTTTTTTCCTTTGCTCTTCATCCACTTTGAAGAATTTCAGTATCATAGGGAATTATCATACTGATAACTCACTATGATGTAGCTTTCATTCTTCACTTTTTTTTTTGTATAATACAGAAGATGCCTGTGGAGATTTTTGTAGCTTGAACAAACAATATAATGGTGAACAATATTGTGCTGGAGATTTGTTTTTTCTGATGATGTAGTGTAGTTGCACATGCCATAATCAACATTTTCCTTCTGTAGAGTACTCTCAGGAGAGCTTTCTCACAAAGAAAATAGAACCTATTTTCTCTTTAAAAGTGTACTATTGTGGCACAGGAGGAATGATTTTTATTGCAGATGCATTGTTAATACCAACAAAAAAGTTGTTGTGTTTCAGAGCATTGTTGGACTGAACACCTGTACATTTCAGACAGAAGAATCAGTTTGTTCTCAGTTATTCCTGACTTGCTTGGAGAGAGTAATTTTCAGCTCTCAGCTTGAAAAAGGCATTTTTTCACATAGGAGTACATCTGGTAGACAAAAGGATTTCTGCTGATAACCAATCTCAGAAACCATTATCAATATAATGTTACCCTTCAGCCGCTAAACAGTATAGTGAGTGTTTACAGAGGTCTTGGCAGTGCTTACATCCCATCTGCATCATTAAGGCACAGGATGATTATCTATAAAAAAGGAAATCTTACCAAGAGATTGGGAACAGATAAATACACTCCCTCTAGTGCATTTGTCTTATCTCAAAAAACAAACAAAAAAAAGTTCACTTTAACACCAACTTGGATGATAGAATTTAGCAAAACAATAGTAGACTTCAGGATGGTAAGACAGAGCTACTGGAAAGATTCCATATCAAGGCTACTTTTATCATTTGTGATCATTTGTTTCCACTGAGATCTTCAGCAGGAGAGGTTTCTTGTCACTGTCACATGTAGGTGGAAACCTGGTGCCACATGTAAACTTGTTCTTTAATTTACCAGCTATTTTTTCTGAATTGTTTGCATTCCAGCAAAATCTAAAAAGATTGATTTAAATATCCAGAAAACCTGGGTGCTTTTGGTATCTGATGGAAAAAATACAGTTAGAATCTTGTATTGAAAAATTCCTTTTATTCCCTTGGAAACAAATTATGAATATGTTATTAGTAAGGTGAATATTCCTGGTGTATGCATTTATAGTGGTTGAGCTTCACAGGAATCTGTGGTTCAATTTAACATTGCGGAGCCTTAACTAATGCAAAATGTATTTTGAGTATTTCCTACAGTCTCTTCCTGCTAGAATCATTGGGCAATATGACAGTGATAAGGGAAAGTGTAGGCTGTGTAATTACAAATGTTAGCAAGCAGGGTTTGGAACTGGTATGTACATCATGTTGTGATACTTGTGAAATGCTTACCAGTTATTTAAAACATGCTGACAGTCGTAGCAGAAACTCTCCAAGGAAAAGAAGAGAAGGAACTGACTTGATGTATTTAATTTGCCAGTTGTGAGGTTTATCCATCTGTGGATTCATTGCAAACAAGAATATCAAAGAGTTCTTGGGTTTATGGCTGGTCAGAGATCTCTAAGGAATGGTTTTTGGAGTCAGTGGTCAGGTTAACTGATACCTGCATTCTTATCGCTGCAGTTGTTGTGGTCAAAGCAGCAGTTGAGCTAGCAGTTCCTGCAATGACATGTCCTTTTGATTTCTGTAGCTGTTTCAGCTGACTGTAGAGGCCATGCTGACTAAACTCTTAATTTGGGTTTCTTATCTCTGCTGAAGAGATCCGTTTGACATCTGTCTTTTCTCATGCTTAGTAGCATGCTTTTTGGATTGAAGTTTACTATTTATTATAAGAGCATGAAGGAATTTACAAAGACAGCTTGGTTTGTCAGATTGGAAAAGGTTTTGTACGTGATTTGATTGTTTGTCATTGACAGCTAAATTTATTTGACTGTATTCCCTCCAGGTAAAAATTTTTTATTGCAAACTTGGCTGTCATTAGTGTTTCTAAGTCCTTCAGTAGACTGCTGCCCCTAAAGATTGCTGGGACTCAGATTTATGAAAGAGCTGCAAAAATTCCCTAAGAGCACTCTCCCCTTCTTTTGAAGATGAGTTTAATATTGCAACTGTAACGCATGGAAGTCCTTTGTCTCCTCCTCTTTTGCCACTTCCCTAAGATAGTGCGATTACTTTAGTGATAGCAGCATCAGTCAGTATCAGGGTGAAACAATTGAGACTTTTCTGTGAATTTTTTTTGTCTGACTTTGGTACTCTACTGTATTCCATCATGAAGTGATCCTGATGAAGCCATACTCAAAACTTTTGCCCAAGATAGTTACAGAATTCCAGATTTAATCAAGTGATATTCTAACCTGTATTCCTTCTGAAACGTATTCAAATCATGATGAAATTATATGGCACTTCTTAGATACCAGAAGAGCCTTGTTACTTGAAGGTTGAAGCCCTCCTTCCCAAAACTATTAGTTTGGTTGAGTGTCTAAAAAATTTTGACTCTGTGAATAATTGCTGTGGATTTTTTGGCTCTGGACACATTCAGACTTTTGCATTCCAAAGGTGTTTGCTACATGCTGCTTGGGATTCACTTACAGGGAAATGCTCACGAAGACAAACAACTGAAAAAAAGGAAAGCTTACCCGCTTGTGTCTCCTCTGGATTGCTTTGAGATGCTCTGACCCTCCCTCCATCCCTCCTCTCATCTGTACTTGAAGCATAGAAAGAACAGCACTAGGTCATACCATTTATACTGTGAGGGTAGCTAGGGTGCAAGAGCAGAATAAGTAGCAGCTGTTACAACTGTTGCAGATGTGCAAAACACGTGTGTATCTGGCTGGCTGTCACACCTGTTTGACTACACAGCTTGAACTTCAGTTACCTCCTAACTGCCAATCCAAAAGCAGTTACTTGAGAATGATATCCACATAACTATTTACGCAAATACGAAGAGCGCCTGCAGAATCAATATATTGCACAGAACAGGGACTTGAATTGATCTTTTCCAAGTGAATTTCCTGGCTGTAGGGCTATTAATGATTCATAGAATCATTAATTATATAATCATAGAATCATTAATATGATTCAAGCTATGAATATTTACCATCTTCCACCAAAGAAAAATTCATTTTTCTATATCACTGTTCAGCTTATGAAAATATGAAACTTCCATTTACTCCTGTCTATATTTGTGTACATTCATGTTTCTTTAGTTTTAAATAAGCACTGTAAAATTTAAATTTACTGTGTTTAATATGTTTCAGGCATACTATGCTAGAGATAGTGTGATGGTTTTACGGAACTATTTCTGTAGTCCATTAGGCTGTAGTATTGCTCTTTTGTAATTCCCATTCCTACAGGACATTATTTAGTTCATGCACATCATGTTTAGTCAATAAACAAACGTCCAGAGCATGTGGAATGTTCATTTTCCAGAATTTTTGGAAAAAATCTAATTAGATGAGATAATGTAGTGTTACGGTAATGCAAAAGCTAAAGTATAAAATACATTCACTTGTAATTTGAGCACTGCCCAGACTGCTTTCTGTTAAATGTTTTCTGTTGAAAATTACTTGCATTAAAAATGCAGCACTGCTTTCTGATGAATGAAAACCTTTTGAATGATGCTGTTCTTGTTATGATTTTACTTAGTCTTGAAAAAATTTCATAACTTAGAATGTTCAAGACTCTTTTTTTCCCGCATGTAATATTACCAGTGCAGTGGTCTGAGACGTAGAAGAGAGATGAATTTATTCCAGATTTTGCTTGACTTCTTTGAATAGGCTCTACTGGTATTTCAGGGTATTTGGAACATAATAGGATATGATCTTTAATTTCTTTACAGTTGGTCTTGCAGGACACTGAGAAAAGTTTGAGAAATCAATTTTAGAATTGATATTGCTCAAAAAATAAGAGATAAAGATCTTGAGATTAATGAGTCTTTGCTATAGATAGGAAAAGGAACCAACCAGAAGTGAAATTTTAAACCGTGTTGGGTTCTATTTTCTTAGGAAAAAAATCCCCCATTAACTTGGTAATTTTGCATTTTGTGAAGCAGTCACTGATTAATTAAAAAGAACCCCATAAATTGGTACTTATTCTGTATATAGGGATTGTTCTGTATGCATACATCTGCAGATTGGGGAGAACATCAGGGTGTAGCAGAAGAACTAAAGGGGCTCCTTCAGGGTGGCCCACTTCTTCCGATGAACACAGGGTGCTGGTCATGACTGCACCACAGAAGTCCTACAAGCCTTTCTGTGGTAAGTTTGCTATAGTGAATGAACTATTTGTCAGTTATACTCGTATTTATGTTTGTGATCACGGAACTAACAATTTGTGCATGTATTTTGGAATCATTTTTTCTCCTAATTTTTCAATTAAATTTACTTTATCATTATATTTCAATTTCTCTGTTTATCTTTTGTTTTAAGGGGTTGGATGAGGGTATAAGCTACAAATCAATTTAGTTTTTTTTCCTTTTCCTGTTTTGCAGATACTTATCTAGCAGGAAATGCATAAGAGAAGGGTCAGAAAAAGAAATCGATGATCCCAGCTTGAAAGACTAAATTAAGGCAGGTAATGATGCAGTTCCTTGGTTTGTGATTGTTCCCATTTCATATGAGAACTTTCTAGTAACTGTCTTAGAATGCTGCATGATATGTATTAATGAAGCAAAGTACAGATTCACAATCCTTTTACCTAATTGCTTTGTAAAAAAACTTAAAGCACCATTGTACCATTCTTTCTCTTAGATCACCCCTGTGATGAGATCATCCAGTGTACCACTGCTTTCCTCCTAGAAAATGTCAACGATAGAAGGATCAGAAGAAACCTGCTAACAAAAAACTTTAGAAGTATTTCTTCGTGTTGTAAACTGTTCTAAAGAAAATGCTATCATCCAGAGTTGCAATAAGATGAAAAGCTTACAATAAAAGTGTATAAAATGTAGTTACTTTTAAGTATGTGTTTATTACAAATGCAAAGAAACTTTGGCATTGTTTTTCATAAAATCCTACGCTTTTAAAACCGTGCTTCCAGAGCTATGGTGTATGAAGGATTTGAACAATGGAAGAGACAAGTGTACATAAGAGATCTAACTTACAAAGCTGTTTTTTTGGTGGGATGTTTGCTCCTAAACAGAGTGAATATAGCCATTTTCTTATTACTTCCTCTAAGTATAGTGAACCTAATGTATGATACCTCATAGTATCTTTTTGCTTTATATTATGCTTAACAGACTTGAGTATGATTTCATCTGCAAAGATTTTGGTGCAGAGTGATGTCACTGATTAGTATTACACTTTACTTATGCTGAGGTAAGCAAGGAAAGAATCAAGCCATTGGTTCATGGGGACCAACTGATTGCTGAAGTTCAGCCTTGGCATTCATTCTTCTGAATAACAGCACATAGCAATATCCAGATAGGAAGTGAATGATGTATGTAGAGGGAGCTTTTAGCATGCTGAGACTACGGACTTGTTACTGAAGAGGTTTCTGTTAGATATAAGTCAATGGCAAGAATTTCTTGACGTTTGTGGGATAAGTCCATCAGTTGGCAGGATATGTAAAAAAAGTGATTTTGAAAGTGCAGGTTACGTAGTAAGACATAGGGGCCTAGAAAATCTGCTGGACTCTACTTGGAGAGTCCATAGAGAGCTGTAAATAACTAGATAGTATTTAACTAAGCAGGAATGGAGTAAGTAAACCATGAAAGAAATTGTTTCTGTAATATGTCGAACAGAGTTATGTAGTTGGCAAGTTTCCACCAGGTAACTTTTTATACTGTCTAGGTTTCAGTTCTTACTCTACCCTGTTTTTCTCTTTTTTTTTTGGTACGGTTAGTCTACATCTTAATTTTTAATCCTTAAACTATTTATAGCTCTTTGGTTTGCACTATCCTGTGCCAAAATGTCTTTATTTCCAAGCTTTATTATCCGATGTCAGCAGAGCTTGAGTAATAGTTGTTAGCATTGTACTGTTATATTTAAATTAAGGAAAATCTGTCAGTTCATAGAGTTCCTAAGCAAGATACTAGCTGTTTTTTTTATTTAGTGACAGTATTGTGCATTCTGTATTCACTGAGACCTCCTAAATCCACAGTAAGTAATTAATTAAAAATGTAAAATATGTATGAATGGATTTTGTACCTGGACAGAAGACCTGGCATGTGCAATCAGTAGTATGCACTTAAACCAGTGACAGAAATGTAGGATTCCGAGTCCCTAGTGGTTTAAAGAAAGCCTAGACCAAATTTGCCACAGGGAGTTTTGCAAAGGCAAAGAAAATAAACTACTATGTTTGAAAGGATTGCTAGGACTGACCTTGTCTAAGCCCATAAAAACTTAAGTAATAGATATAACATAAATGTGAAATGTAACATCTCAGGCAGTGTTAAGAAAAAGGAGCTGTAAGATATGAACCTGAGAGAACTGAATGAATCAAGTTGCTGTGTTTTCTCTGTAGTGTAAAGGCAGTATGAAAAATAAAAGAATAGTCACTGTGAATTATGGAATCTCTAAAGAGAAGAATCAGCATTAACAGATGCTTAACTCGTGACAGAGAAGTTACCAGAAGAAAAATGGATGGATTGAAGGATGGCTAAAGCATAAATAGATTAAAACAAGGGGTGATACCCCTTGCTTAATACACTCAGAGCACAGAGGTTTTTCTGTTAACATGATAATCAATGAGTTAATTTTTTTCTGATACCTGGGCTTAAGACAAAATGCTGAAATAAATTATTTCATTCCCTAAAATATAGTGGTCTATATAATGGAGACTTGGCAACAAACAATGTAAAGCAAATGTTGAGTGAGATTTTACTGTCTTGATTTCCCTTGTTTAGCAGCTTTCCCTCAGCTATTTCAAAGAGCTTTATGAAATACTTTTATGAATATGTCAGTGAGATGCATTATATTTTTAAACTAATTTGTAAATAATAGGCAGAAAAAAGCTTGTTCTCCATTATTATGCATATTACAGTCTGTGAGTAAGCACACAGGCTTAAGGCTTGCTCAATTTTCTATTCTGAATTTTGGGTCATAGACTATTGTTAAGATTTTCTTCTATCTTCAGATTTTTATTATAGCTTATGTACAGATTTTTTATTACGCTAACTTTAACAACCTTATAGACTCTGAAGTGTTGATACATTTATTATGTGATAATTAAGTAGAGATCAGGAATTTTTTTACAGATTTTCTTTTTAGGACTAGAGATTCTCAGCAACAGATTGTGTTTTCCAAAGATAATTGCTCTTTTTAAGTCAAACTGTACAAATAAAATTTCCGTAGTCATACTGTAGATTCTGCTGCCAATCTGTGCTCTTGAAAAATTGCTTGCCAAATTGAAGGTAGTTTTATAGTTGTATAGAAACAGTCTTTGTCATTTAGTTACAATGTAGAAATAAGATCAACAATTTTATTGGCCATTTTTCTTGTAGTAGAATGTGTTGTATATCCTTTCTCATGTGGCAGATATTTTATGCGTTTGACCCATTTGTGGAGAGTAAAATGTGTTCTGAAGGAGAATTATAGCTAGTAGCTATATAGCATTTGTTTAGTATAAGACAAGCATGCTGGAGAAACAGCTTATTAACTGAGACAACTATAACATGATTCTTTAAGTTGAGAATTCTGTTTATATTCTACAAATACCTGTTCACTGAGATTACTAGCATTTACCTAGCATGGGAATTACTAGCAAAATGACCTGTGCTAATCAAAACGGCATAAGAGTTCCTCCAGCTCAGAAATATCTCCATAAATAACGAGTTAGGAATGTTCATCTGCTCATGAGTAAATAACCTGAATCAGCTATCAGTTAAAGGTGATTAGTGTGGCACAGCTTAGCCTCCCATGGTGTCAGAATTCCCTGACTCCACTGGGAAGCAGCACAGTGCAACCTCTATACTGGTTACAGGCAAGAAAAGCACTGTGTGTGCTTTCCTGATCTCAGAAGGAGGCAACACTGTGGATTCTAAATGGGTCCTGATTACTGCTAACATGTAAGGTATCCCTAATGGATGTATATATGTAAAAGTTGTTGTCAGACACTGACAGACATTTCTTGAGTGGGACTTACGGGACTGTGCACTCGGACTGGGCAGATCATGTAGCTCCATATGAAGCACTGCATATGTGTACCAGCCTACCTTCAGACCTTACGATGAGAAGTAGATCTAATGCATGTTCAAAATGCTTTTGACAGGACTTAATGACAGGATGTACCTGCTTATGTATGGGAAATGTCTCTGTTTTTACTCAAGAAATGGATGTACAGTTGGTCATATGACTAGTGATGGGTTGCAAGCTTTCTGGGAAAATGGTAGAATTGTGCAGGCTGCCATCACTGTCCAGCGGGAAGAAAAGAAGCAGCTGTGGGCTGAATAAATTGTTCTGCTTTCCTATATATAGCTGGAAGTTGGCCACTTTTGATTAAGAATTTTGTTTTGTGGAATAACAACTGATACTCTGATGTCTATATTTTAAGGTTGTGTAGAACTTATTCAGGTGTATAGTGTATAGTGTTGGGACCTCATTGTGAATCCTGGAATATGCAAACCTAGCTGAACTCGAGCTTGTTCAAGTAATGAGCAGTGCAGGCAGTTGACTTATGGTAATTTACCTGCCCTTATTTTTGCTGAGAAACAAATGTGTAGGGAAGGGTTCAGAATGTCTAATAGCTCCCTTCCCCATAACAGTGATTTCTACTTTGGTGCCTTCTTGAAACTCTAAGCTTTTGAAAGCTCTATTTTGCTTCCAAAAGCATGAGAGGAACAGGAAGGTGAATGGGACTTCTCAAGAGAAAGAGGTAAGGAAGAGAAAGCTGCTGCTTCTTGGGTGTGAACTGAGGTCTCTGCTTTAGCTCCAGACTGAATGTGAACATTAGGTTATCGTGTGCTCTGCAAAAAAGAAAACGAGATCTTCTGAAGGAGGGCTGAAAGAGGGTAGAGTGAGGAGCGCTCTGAGGCTGGGGTAGGAGCAGAAGAGAGCATTAAATGTCTGCCCTTGCCTGTTACTCTTTCAGTTCCTTTCTTATCCCTAAAGAGTTTGTAAAGCAAGTGTTCTGAGAAGCCTTGAGCTGACTTTCCCATTGTTTTGAAACAAAGATGACATAAAATACTTAAAAAAGCACTTAATTCCAAGATTTTTTATAGCATGTAATTTTTTTCTCAGTGTATTAAAGCACTTATTTGTTAAGACTATATCTGTTGTCTTCAGCGCTTCTGCAAATCTGGCTCCAAAAGTTACCAAACCAAAACAAACCCCGTATTTATACTGAGGTAAGTTTAATGCCTAAAAATGTAAAAAATGGAAAACATTACATTAATTCTGGTTTGTCACTGCTACTATTTTTGTTTGTAATATGATGAGACTTTTTAATGCATGTGGTAAGGTGTCATCATGTAGTTTTTCCCCATTTGTCTGTTTTCCAGTCTTACCTTGCTTACATCATCACATGGATTCCTGAAGTTCTGAAAATTCTAGGATCTGACTTTATTCACAACAGCAGTAATTTCAGTGGAGATTCTTTTGAGTTATATCTTTATAGAGAAAACTAAGCCTTTAGATATTTATAGTATCTATGCATTCAGCAGTTATTTTAAGTACTGAAGCACAGTGAAGTAGTTGTAATCTGTACCTAAGTCCCTGGACTATAGATACTCATATTCAGTATATAGCTACAGAAAAGATGCAGTCTCTGAACTGAGTAAGGGAGTAGTGTCTTGCTGCTTATATTGTCCTGAGGTAAGGAAAACAAATAAAACAACGACCTTTTTTGCTTTCTTTAAAAAAAAAAAATCTGAAAGGAGAAAGAACATTGTTTTGAAGAGACAATTATCATATATTTTGAAAATCTGTCGTAATTTTACTGCAGATAAGGATGGGTAGCCTCTTTTATGTGGTGAGACAAGTCTTTTTTTCTGATCATATTTTCAGTTAAGAGATGTTTTCTTGTCCTTATAAAGGGAAGACTGAAAAAGGAAACTAGAACAGATGGGTTCAAGTTACCAAGCAACACTTTGTTTCCTAGGCAATGGAAAAAGAATCAGAGCAGATGCTAAGTGGATTTTTTTTCTTTTAATTTTCTTTTTTACTATTGTGAGGTGACAGATGAACTTCAGTTTAACAGACTCTTGACAGGCCTCAAAGAACGATAAATATTTGTACAGTTTCTTTATAGTGTGACCTTAATGGTTCTTTTCTGTAGTTTTGGTAGTGCACAGTATAGGCAGCAAACAACACATCACAACTAGTTTTTTGTAGGTGGCACTAGTGTTTTCTGGGCTCTAATAATTATTCTGATATACAATTGACTCTATTACAGTGTTCCGGTATAATATTGATTGCTGTGATGATACATTCAGGCTCTTCTGCAGAACATGTTTCAGAGTGAAACAAGTCTTCTGCATTCTTAAATGTTTAGACACTACCTACTGCTTCTTCCCTGTTGAGAGACCATTTTGGTTGGTGTATCTCAACTGAAAGGTAGAGGTAGATCTGTATGAATTGGTGGGTTTGGTTTCTGGCAGATCCAAAATGGGACTTTTTTTTTTTAAAGATCAATGTGAAATAATTCCTCTCTCTCTTTTTTTTTTTTTTATAAATTTCTGAAGAGGAGAGCAGGCACCCAGCAGCATCTCTGCTGTATGTTCTGGATCTTAAGACTGTATTTGGTAATCCTTGCCTGTGTGCTTCTGATGGCAGTAGCTGGTGAAGTTTATTCTTAATTATGCCCTAAGGTATAACTGGAGTATATAGAGTAATGAGTTTTGGAGGGTGGAAATAAGTCTTTAAAATCAAGGATTTGTTGGGTAAGGATTTTTTAAACACTATAAAATACATAAAGGATTTATTATGAAAAGGATTTTGCATTATTAGAATTTGAAGATATGTTCTAGTGTAAATTAAATGACTCCTTTTGGTGCAGCTTGGCTATTAATAAATGTCTATTTTTGAAATGTGAATTGCATGGAACACTTTTCCATGCAATTATAAAGCTTCATATGGACTACAAACAATTTTCATTTCTAGCCAGGTTGTTTCGAGAGCATATGCACTTTACAGAAATGTAAGCAGTGATTGGAACTCTTTTCTGATCCTACTTGGCTACCCCTGAAAACAAATATATGAGCTTCCTTTGCTTATATGCACTCAGAGGT
The DNA here is from genome assembly GCA_013396975.1 of Bucco capensis. Classification (NCBI taxonomy): domain Eukaryota; kingdom Metazoa; phylum Chordata; class Aves; order Piciformes; family Bucconidae; genus Bucco; species Bucco capensis. Next base: position 358,741 of record VWZO01022422.1, read on the forward strand.
ATTGTTCTGCATTTTTCAAAAGGCTAAGGAAAAGAGAGAAAACTATTTATTGTCACGTGAAGCAGTGACTTTTCCTTTTTCTTAACTTTGGAGAAGTAATTTTGGTAAGAGGAAAAAAGATTCATAATATTGAGATAAAAAAAACCCCAAACCTTTAGACATTTTGTTTCCTCAAGAATTCTGGTGAAAGTAGAGTTTCAGTAGCTCCTTTCAGGTAACATTCTGTGTGGTTTCAATTAGAAACTAAATTGTTCCACAGGGACTTGAAGCTCCATACTCGAAACTTTTTATATGTGGTCTCTTGCCAGAGGACACTCTTCCAGTATGACAACATGCATGGTTACTTAAGGTGGTTTTGACATACAAGTCAAAGAAAAGCTGAGTTTGTTAATGCTCAGATTATTTTTCCTTATAATCTATCTTTAAGCATCTTGATAAAAAATCGTCCTTCTTTTATGCATGAATTCAGGAATAAATGGAACTATCATCATTGTACTGAAATGTTTTGGGTAATGATTCAATATGGTGGTTTTAATCTGGTGTAAAAACTTATCCTTTGTTTCTCCTGTCCTCCTTCATACACCTCATGTTTTCTAAGGTAGGCCAGGACTGGTGTCAGATTCGTTGCTCAAGAGTAATACTGAGGCCAATGAGATTATTGCTAGACTTGTTTGTGGTGATGGTCTATTGAGCTTTGGTTTGTAGTTTGTCAGTAGTGCCTAATTCATGCAATTTCTTCCATATTCATAACAACTCATATTTGCCTTTTTCTTTGAAAATGCTAAATGGAGATATAATTAGACATGTCTCCGAGTATTTTCCTAAACTATGAGAACTTAATAAATTTAAATACACCTAATTTACAAAAGAAACTTTCTCTAGTACAGAACTTCTATAGCTATCATTGTTTTATAGTTTCCTGTAATTTTTCATTTAATGTGCTTGTAGCCGTATTTTTGTTCCTTCAAACCATAAAATTCATTGTGATTTGACAAAATTTCTTTAACAGGTTCTTGCAGAGTTCAAGTACCTCTAGTAGTGGGTTTTTAAAAGGCGACCAATGGCAGTGCAATTTTTGGAATCCTTCCTAATAATGGGGCTTTTTTTCATACAGACTGGAGCCAGACATGGAAATTTTCAGTGTTGTCAGTTTATGGTTTCCAGAAAGATAAAGAAGTTTGATCAGGATTCCTTAAATATACTTTCATTTAAATTACTATGAGACCATTTTGTCTGGGGGTATAGGCAAAGGGTAAGGGTTAGAAAACAGGAAAGAGAAGATAAGCTTATATGTTAAGAATGAATTAATTCCTGTATGTTATAGAATTTGATCCGTCTTTCTAATGGTGTTCTTGGCTGAAGAAACACTACTGTTTAGACACTTTAGCTAGGTGGCTGTGCTTTTACTTAAGTAATTGATCAAAATATTAATATACTACTGACCTAAATTTTAAAGTTCAGACTATCTGATCATGTAGGAGCAATACCAAGGCTTGCTTTTGCAGGAAAATGGAAGCAGTATGCTTTGAGGTGTTTGAGAGAACTAGCAGTTCCTATGCTATTGCCTGCTGTGATTTACAGATTTGTACATTTTACCTAGGAATACAAGAAGCTAGATTTACTGATACAGTGGTTTCTCAGGCCTGTTTTTACGTTGTCATAGGTGTAGTTGCTGCCATCTTTAATTATCTGTTTTTCTTCTTCCAGGGTTTTCGTGCTTCTAATGTCTTTGCTCCTATTACATCTTTTTTAATAAATTTTGAATTTTTTGTTCATTTTACAAAATCTTCTGGTTTATGATTTCTTTTTCATGCTGTCCTTTATTCAGTAGAAGCTTACTAGTGGAAATGCAAGCACTCACAGGCAATTTCATGATGCCATCTCTAAACTGTCTGTTTTTCTCTTTTTAGCACTGTGTGTTATGCTCATTTAGGCAGTTTTATGTAAATAGAAAATAGAACTTTGAACTGCATTAACAGCATTGATGTAGCCTTTTAGTTTAGAGTTTCATCTCCATCTTGTCTAAGCAGAACAACACATAGTCACTGATGTCTTAGGAACCTTGATAAAATACATCAGAAACAGAAGAAAAGGAGGATCAGTTTGCAGCACCTTGGCTTTTCCTGCAGCCAAGTGAAGAAGTATCTTAAAATAAGGCTGGGATAAAAAGGCAGTTTTGTTTGGGTTTTAATTAGTCTTAGGTCCAGATTATGCTATGCAGTGTGGATTTTGAATACCAGTCAGTAATGATAAAACCTTGAAAGGTCTTTTTATCAGTTTCTGAATGAAAAAAAATGGCTCATCTTCCACATTTATTCTGGGTAGTATAGAATGTAAATTATCACTTCTTGGGAGACAGGTTTTGGTGTCCAAATTAGTTGTAAAGTTGGGTGCTGCAGTTCTTTTGAGGCTAAGAAAAGATGCTAAGCTAATAACCCAGAAACATGTGGAAGGAGAAAGCAATGGCTAGCTTTGGTTTAAGGCTCACTTTGGTTTAAAAGCAAAGAATATTAGCGTAAAATTAACATGAAGAAAAAGATCTGATTATCTGTCAATTTTGTGTGGGTGTGTTAATCACCTTGGCAACTAAGCATTATCATGAAAATCCAAGTGTGGGCATCTGGTTATGCAGAATTATAATCAATTTGTATGTGCAAAGTGGTTGCTCAGAGCTACTACCAATTGCAGTGATGCAGGTGTCATATAGGGGATGTAATGAAAGCCTAATTTCATAGTGAGCACATCTGAGGGATTATTAGTATAGACCATGATGGTTGCAGAGATAATGGCACAAGTACTTTATCAGAAATTTAAGTATTAACAGTTCCATTCAATGCATTTCAGGTTAAAAGAATTTTTTCTAATGTTTTGTTGAGGTTGTTTTCAAAGATTTTTATTATGGTCCCTGAGATTTTTATTAAAAGAAATTAAAAAGGCAAAGTGGCATTCTTCCAAAAATGATGTAATGGATAAAAACCTGCTTTTTTTATGCTAAAAGGACTTCATGAAATGTCCAGAATTTCTCTTGGTTAGCTGTTCAGGCAAATTCGAAACCCTCCAGATGACCTCAGATCGTAAAACAATCAGTGTAAGATATCATACACATAAAGTGGTAGTATCCTTGAATCAGTACTCCAAAAGTATATCCTTGAATCAGGTGCCCTAAAAGGAAAAATACATACGTAGACCAATATAAATTCAAGAACTGAGCCTTGTGTGAGTCTCCAAACATTTGCATCTGATTGGAAAAAAACCCCACACAAAATAATAAAGTGGGAGTCATTTTCTGATCTTCTCCAAAATCCTTAAGTCTGCTTCGTTTTACCATCAGGGATAGAGAAGAAAAGCTTTTAAGTCAGCCAGTATCAGATTGATTCATAAAGCAAATAGGAAAAGTATTATGAGGCAGGGCTTCATGCTATGATAGACATCTAGGAATACTCATCTTTGGCAGTCTGTTCATCTTTGGCTATGGGGGTGGAAACTCTGGTTTGTCTCCCAGGGTAGTGTGTGGAATCCTGTTTATATTCCAACTCAGTTTATGTGGCCCTGGGGAGCAAAGTCTGGTCTTACAATTAGCTGTAATTTTTGCTGATCAGGTATTGGTATGACTGGCCAACTATTTTTCCATGATTTTTGTAAGAGAACTGTATGACAAATCTATGACGTACTTTTATTTTTTAAAACATTTGTGTAGTGAAGATACTTGTTTTATGTGAGATAAACAGCTGCTGGCGATTGAGAGATTCCCTGTGCAAGTGATTTGCAAAGATTTCATTCTTTTTATAATGTGGAGAGCTAGTTATATAGATGAAAAAAAACAAGGGAAAAGGACCATTCAGATATACATTTTCATAAATGCCCCTTGTAAAAGTAGTTCACTGTTGTCATATGTTAGATGTAGTTTCAATATATATATATACATATATCTGCAATACATTTAATATGACAAACAAGCATGCAGGCCTACTTAAATGTAGGTATGCATTCAGACACTTGCATCTAATCTGACTCTTGCAGGTAGTGCTGTGGTTTATTAAGATATCAGTAGGCTATTCCAGGTCAGAATCTAACTGTTCTTTAACTGTTATGTTTTTGTGCAGTGGAGCAGGCAAAATAGAATAGGCAAGAAAGAGCATATCCAACTCTTCTTTATATTGTTAGGGTTCCTAAGAGCTTCAGTCTTTAACTAAGGTATCATTGTTACTTATGGTACAAACAGAGAAAGAGTCGTTCCCCCATGTCCCTAGATGTTTGCAGGCTAAGAGCATGAACAGACAAAAGAGTCTGAAAAATGAGATCAAGCTGCTATAATCTATATGGTCTTAGTTGACCAGCCGGTTGACCATAACGTGGCTACATAGCTTATGATCCTACAGATCGTAACTACTGATCTATTTCTGTATACAGTATTACCTATGAACAGGTACTTTTATTTTAACCAAAAACATATGCCAAACCTGACAACTGCAGTATGGGCGTCTTGATCTTATATCCTGTTATATAATACATTTCACGTTAAGTAATCTATGTTCGGTTAAATGAAGCACACATGACTAAGGTGACTGTTTCAGTTTGTTTTAATATATTAGGCCACACAATTTTTAAATGTATTTTTAAAGGTGCTTATTGCCCTACATCACTCCTACTACTTAGTCTTTAAAGAGTGGTTGTTTCTCAAAGTTACTGATAAGCAGTATGCTCGTTGCTAAACAGAGAAGAAACTGATTGATATTTCGTGATTAAAAAAATGTGATTTCTAAGCTTGTGGGTCATAAGGTAGGTGAGACTCAGAAATGTGCTAGAATAGGCTGGAGGAGGGGAGAGAGGACAGGACAATAAAGGTACACAATCCATAGTTGATTTTTATTGTTAGTCTATCAATTATTTTCAAGTTGGATATTGTTTACTTCACTCAGGAAAAGTGTGTTTGAGAGACAGGAATAAAGATAACTAAGACCAACAATGCTAGGTATTTTTGATGCTCCCCTCCTCCCTGAATTTGAGGATGAGCTGGGAGAGCCATAATTTGGAAGAGGAGACAGTAGCTCAGATGCTGGTGTAAGTTGATGTCTTTGTGGTGAATGAACTTAGCTTCTTAGCCTACCAGGAATAAACATATTTTTTGTGGTTATAAAGTTAGTTTAATTGTCTATGTGGAGCACTGAGGTAGAACGAACAAAGAGAAACATGTATCTGTAGTGGCAGTCCTGCACTTTAGATGGGAAGAACTCTAGAGGTCTAGAAACAAGATTAGATCTGTTCTGTTTCAGTTTTGTCTTCTAATAAACTGCTCAGATGGTTTGTGGAAGGGGAGTATAAGCATCAACAAATTCTTAAATGCTGATATTTAATTACAGCTTTACATTGTTCTATGTAGATAGGTGATTTTTTTTCTATTGAGTTAACTCATACCAAGATAGAATTCTATGTTTTATAAGGTATCAAGTGCTGTCTTCATGCTCTTGTAGATATTAATTCTGTTAACTGCATGTCTTAACTAATGCTATCTATTTTTCCTTTACCTGTAGATTAAGATGCATACAAAAGGCACGAAATGTGAAAACTGAGAAGTAATTGCTACTGTAGAGGGTGCTGCGTCAACCCACTATATAATTATTATCCTTAAAATGTCAAATTTAAATATAATGTCTTTAAATTGCTTATTTCAGATATTAGAGAAGAAACTACAGTAAAAAAGAAAAGACTTAACAGTGTTTGAATTAGTAACACAACTGAATTAATTAAGATTTGATGTTTAGGCAGAAACAGCAGCATTGTATTTGGACTGAGAAATTACTTGCTGGCTTTGTCACCAGTGACATTAATTATTGATGGGGGTTTCAGAAACAGCGCATGTGCTGTCAGAGTTAACTGTAATATAAGATAGGAACTGCAGTCATGCTAAAGGGATCATAGAGACGGAAGCACCTGTGGCATTTGGAGTTACATGTTTCTAATAATCAGACCTTTATTCCTTTGTAATAAATTCTTATGAGTGATTAAAATAATGGGAAGATGAGTCGTCAGGCTTATTTCTATCGTGTCCCTCCACAGGAATTACACAGAAGAACCCAACTTCAGCCTGAGCCAGCAAAGACGAAGGCTCTTCAAACAGTTATTGAAATGAAGGTATGGTCTTTGCATGTTTCCCATGCATTGTTTTGGTAGCATGAACTTGTGTACAGGGTATGGCTGGGATAGAGTTAATTTTCCTCATTGCAGCCTGTATTCTGCTGCGTTTTGAATTTGGGAACAAAACAGTGTTGATAAGACACTAATGTTTTTAGCTGTTGCCGAACAGTGCTTACAGAGTCAAAGCTTTCCGTTTCTTACTCTGTTCACCACCCCCCCTTCCCCCCCCCCACAACCCAGCAAGACGGTTAGAAGAAGGTTAGGAGTGGACAAGAGGCTGGAAGGGACCACAGCTGGAACACCTGACTGGAATTGACCAAAGGGATATTCTGTACTGTAGAATGTCATGCCCAGCAATTAAACTGAGAGGAGGACATTTGGAGCTATGGCATTTTTCTTTCCAAGTAACTGTTACACATGATGAAGCCATGCTTTTCTGGAAATAGCTGAGCAGCTGCCTGCCGATGGGACCTAGTGAATGAATTCTGTAACTTGCTTTGCTTCCATGCACAGCTTTACTTTCCATGTTAATCTGGCTTTATCTTGACCCATGAGTTTTCTCACTTTTGGCCTTCCATAACTCTTCAGCATCCCACTGAGGGGGAGTGAATGAGTGTGACTTAGCTATCTACCAAGGCTTAACCCACAACACCTTGATTTATAACTTTTACTATTAAATCATTAAATGCTTCCTTTTAGTTCTCAATTTATTTTGCTGTGAAGATAAGAATAATTAGTATTTCTTTCTCCCAGTCTGTTTTCTTAATGAAAACTTGATGAAAAAATCAAGTGCAACATTACTGAATAATGAGAAGGGAGTATTGCTTTTTAAAAAGGCTAGAGGAGTGGAGGGTAAGTTTCAGGTTAACCAAATAGATAGAATAAACCATCAGAAGCAAACACAGGCTGTCCAAGGCTTATGTAGAATGTTTTTCTCCTTGATCTTTAAAAACAATACTTCTCTATGTGGGTTTTTTTGGCTGTCATTTTACATCTAACTTATTCATTTCATCATCAGAGTGATATGACAAAATGTGATGAAACTCCCATCTTAGTCCTGAATATATTTTCCTTTTTTTGATATATAATATTACTAAAGTGTTGTGGCTTTCTCCCTCACAATAACAAAAGATAAAAATAATAATTTTAAAAGTGAAAACAAATATTTTGACATCATTCTAGAGTCTGGAATATACCTCTCTAAGAAAAATACCATGAGACTTGAGATAATTTGTGAGTTGGCAATGCTGCCTGAAATATATTAATGATGGTCTTTCATTTCAGTCCTAAAAGGAAGTGCAAATTAAAGGCCTCATTTTGCCAGTGACTTCTGTTATGAGCAAATGAGATCAGCATGTCTGAACATTGTGGTAAATACACAGTTATGACAACAGCAGGACTTCATAAACAGAGTATCTGCCTTTTAATAGATAATAATTAGTTTGGATTATATGAGTAACAAAGAAGGTACATCAATTTCAGTATTCTGTCTTCTGATGTGTGTTTGCTTTGGACCTCCCTTGTCTGTTCTAGTTCAGAAGTCTATGTACGAAATCTCAAATGTGTGTTCTTGCAATAACTTGTTACCCTAAGTATATGGGAAAGTAGTATACTGGCTGAGAATCTTGTTTCTTTATATTAATATTCAAAATTATAAATTTAAAAGTCTTGGGATATAGAGATAGTGTTTTAGAATAATTTGTTCTTCCTTGTGGGCTATTAACCATGTAAAGTTTATGTTGCAAAATAATTTGCAATTCCTCATCCTGTACCAAAACTCCTCGAAGAGAATGGGGACATGACAGATGAATGACACATATGAGGAATGTAGCTGCAGCCACTCTGACAGTGTCTGTCCCTGAAGACAGTAAACCCTTTTCTGTTTGTCTCCCAGGACAGTTGGGTGTGGTGTGATGTTCCACTTTTGAAATATTTGATCTTTGGAATAAGGGCTTTCCTTTGTCACGGGTGAGGCTGTAATTGTGTTGCTGGAGCACTCTGATGTGGAGCTGCCTTTTGGCTCGGAGGCACGCAGTTCTTTCTTTTCCTAGGAACACACACCCCTTTGGGGTTGCCCTGTCTAAATTAGGCCTAATACTGAAAAGAAAGAGACAAACGCAAGATGTTGAAATCCCTATGATTCAACAACAGTTTTCATTACAAGTTCCAGCTTTGGAATGTTTTCAAGCAAATGTAAATTGTCTTAATCCAGACAGCATTTGTTTTGAAAAAAAATGTGGAACATTTGTTTTGAATGATCAAGCATTGAAGCAATAATTCCCCTACAGTGTTGAGGGTAGGAGGAGGGAGAGGATTACTCTGTAATATGGCAGTCTGAGGGCACACACTCCCCCATGCAGAGGCTCCAAGCTGTATACTCCAAGCTGTTTCTCTTTACCTTTCTACTGCCCTTCCACCCCCTTGCCACATTGGCTTTTGTCTGAGTTCCCTCTGTGGCTCTACCAGGCTTTGCCAGGAGGCAGCTTTCTTTCCTTTGTAAATCCCTCTATTTCCTGTGGTTTCCTTCTGTCCCCTGCCACTGCTGAATGCTTCCTGTACCTTTTCCCAGTCAGTTCTCCCTTTCACCCAATGAAGTATATCTATTTCTCCTACCTGTAATCTCATATATGATAATTTTTTCATCTAAAGATTTTTTCTTCTGTGCTACCTGTTCTGTCATGCTCATGATTTCTTATTTGCTGTTTCCTTGACCAGTGTCTACCTTCTGTATTCTTATTTAAAAATAAACAAAAAAGGCGGCAAACAAAAAGAGAGATAAAATTCCTGTCTTATTTCTTGACATCTCTTTCTACTGCTTTATTTATTCCTTTCCAGGTATCTATCATTGTTTCAGATGCATTTCCCAGGCCTTTCTTTCCAAACATTCTAGTTTTACTTCTTAGATATGTTTGCTTCCAGATGTCATGTCTCTTGCTTATTCTTCCTCTTTACATTCTTTACTCTCTGTTCTGTTGTCTGCAACAGACCTTCTCCAGAAGCCCTTTTTCTGGAAAGCAGTCACAGGATAGGAGGAGGGCAAGTATGCTTCCATTTACTCCCTGAAGCTCCTCTCTTTTTTGAAATTTGCTTAATCACGTTGTAGGCATTGCTTTCAAGAGATTGTTTTGTTCCCCAGCCCTCCACCATGGTTTTCTCTGAGATCCGCTCTCTAGAAAGTGAGGCATACTAGATATGCTTTCTGTATCCTGGGTTTAGTAAAGGAGTAAAAGTTTTGAAGTGCACATCTGCCCAAAACAGTGAGTTAATTCATGGTGTGTATGTTTAACAGCATTCATGTAATTTTATGACTTGCATTATACAGGAAGTTAGTCCACTTTTGTTTCAGTGGTTGCTTCTGACTGACTATGGATAGATGTAATCAAACATCTAAATCTTTGTCCATTTGAGCATAAAACGAAGCTACTACATTGAAGTCCTCTCCCCGAATTGCAATTGCATCCATGTGTACTTCTTAACATATTGTGTGCTGGTGCCAGATAACTGATATCTTTGAATAACAGTGATAGCCAAAGTTGATTAAGACCTATTAATACAATTGGGAAAAAAAAAAAAGAGTAAAAGGAAACAGGCTTTTCCTATGATTCCATCACTAAGAAATATTCTTGAGCACATGAAGGAGATCAAAACTTGCTTACCTCTTGTGAGGCCGCAGCTGGATTACTCATTCTATTCTAGGGTCCCCAGTAGAAGAAAGAGATGTTGGAGAAGGTCCAGAGGGGAGAGACAAAATTGATCAAAGGGCTGGAGTGCCTGTCCTAAGAGGACAGGCTGCGACAGTTAAGGTTAAAGGTGGCTTATAAGAAAAATGGGGACAGACTTTTTAGTAGGGCCTGTTGTGACAGGACAAGGGGTGACAGTTTTAAACCGAAAGAGGAGATATAGGGATTGTGCATAAGCAGGAAACTTTTGATGAGTGTAATGAGTCACAGGACCAAGTTGCCCAGAGATGTTGTGGATGCTCCCTTCCTGGAGGTGTTCAAGACTCAGTTTGGGCAGGGGTCTAGGCAACCAGATCTAGTGAAAGATGTCCCTGCCTGTGGCAGAGTGGTTGGACTAGGTGATCTTTAGAGGTCACTTCCAACCCAACCATTCCATGATACTGTGATGTTGTTCAGACAGCTCTGGGCTTAAACCAGTGATATTACTGAGAAAATCAGAAATGAGTTTACAGATATGGCATAGAGCTCATGTAAGTGTAGGTTATTGACTGTCACTTGGACAATGCCCTTAGTCACCTTGTGTGACCTTGGGGTTGTCCTGTGCTTAAATGGGAGTTGGACTTTATGATCCTTGTGAGTCCCTTCCAACTCAGGTTGTTCTGTGATATGCAGTCTATCAACATGAATTAAAAAAACAACAAACAAAAACTTTAAAAGCTGTAAAGTAAATGAAAATATCTGTGGTTTACCTTACTTGCAGAAAGAACCATCTTTGTGCATTGATCCAGCTTTGGTATTTCAGGTATGGGTTTGGTTCTAAAAAAGTATGTATGTGTTTGCAGTGCAAAATAATCTTACTTTTAAGATTGCATGAAACTTTCACTTTCCCTTGTCTTCAAAAACAAACCTGAATATTCTCTGTATTTAACTAAGAAAGTTTAAAAAAGTATATATTAAGACTTGCTGTGTACAATCTATTGATAGCATGTGTGCTTCTGTGCATTGAAATAAAAGTTTAATTGAATGTGAGGTTTAAGTATTAGCTTCTGATTTCTTGTTGAATGCTCTACAAGCAAGATTTTTCCCAGATATATTTAAATTTATTAGCTATTTGAAATGGTGTCATAATAGACTGGAATCCTGTATTATTTGCACATTTTTTGTCCTTCCCCCTTTCTACCACAGTGTGCAGGAAAAGTACTATAGCACTCTTAGTGTAAGGGCTGGATAGATAAGATTAATGAAACATATTGTGGATGCTCATTTGTAGAGTTTGTCTCCTTTCCATTGTGGAATATTGTTTTCTTCAGCATTGGGACACATACTAATTGCTTCATGTTCCAAAAGAGATGAATTTCTGTTAGGTCCAGCATAGAAATGGCCCTAACCTCTCTGACAGAATTGTATGCAACACTATTCCAATAAAAGGAGGTGAGGAAGAAGTATTGGTTACTGCTAGAGGGAGGACATAGATTAGGGTGAGTATCCTGATATGTATCACAAATCTTGCTATAGAATCTCATGTCTTTTAACAGATTTAGAGGGCCTCACTGGAAAAATCTGCACAAATGTTGCATTGTTGTAGGACTCAGAAGACATTTATTAGTAGCATTTAATACTAAGCTGCTTCCATAATACTACTGCAAAGGAATCTTTTCTTTCTGATTCAACACAGACCCATGTAGTTTTTTTAGAATGCTGCTAATGAGGGTAAGTCTTAGGTTTGAAGGAAATATTGCATCTGTTCCTCTTTCAGTTTCTGAAAGATTGCCAGACTCTGTGCCACAAGAACTGGTTGAAAGTTTTTTCCAACTGAATTTTTCTGTGGGAAATTGCTGATTCAGCTGAATCAGAAGGTTTTTATGGGAATGTGCCTGTTCTGTCAAAACTTCTAGTGAAAACCAAACTATCTAACCTTCTATCCATCCTGTAAGTCAAGCCAACTCCTCTGTGGCAGTATCCACTGGGAGCTCTAGGCAGTGTCTATATTACCTCTGAGGTTCCTTGCTTTCTAGCAGTTGTCCAGATAGGAAAATTCTGGGTTTCACAGGCAAGCCAGCAGCCTGTCTGATGTGTTTGCAGAATTGCTAGAGTCCTATATTGTTCGAATGTAAGGGAACAGCACCTTTGGCTCTTCGAACAGTTTGTGAATGAAGGTTATGTCTGACTTCTCTGTCTTGTCATCACTGATATTTTTGATAAATTACTCTGAAACAGATATTAATCTTCAAAATTTGTGAAATTTCTGCCTTTTGTTCCAGTAAGAAATGAATACAAAACTGATTGTCACAATTTTTCTATAGATAGGAAAAGTAGTTTTTACACAACTGTAATCACAATATGCAGATTGAGTAAAAATTTTCCTTCAAGAGCTCAAACTTGTGATAAAGCAGAAGTACAAAAAATGCGTCCAAAAGTTAGATATTTCTCATAAAACTTGAATGTCGTTCTGTGATGTATAAACCTTCTAAAGAGTGTAGCAGCCTGTGCTATAAATTATTCCTGCCATGTTATATTTCCAAACATGTAAAATATAAATGCAGTACAAAAAGCCAGACTTTTAAAGACTTAGCTGGAGAAATTTGGTGAGGACTACTCACAGATGAGATATATAATGGGTTATCTAAGTATTAATGTGTCAGTGCAAAATCAGTGCAGTGAAGTTTGTTTTGCCTTTATCTTCAATAATAGGAGTAGAAAATGTCTAAAATAAAAACTAATGGAGCAAGAAGGTTTGATTTTTGTATCTGTGAAAGCTACAGTAATTTATTGTCATGTTACAAATGTTAGACTAACATAGTAAGTACTTCAAGTTGCGTTTTACCTGTAACTTGAAATACACAGGCATATAGCCTAAAAGCTGCTGGTGGTTTTGTTTGGTGGGGTTTTTGTTTGTTTTGTGGTTGTTGGTTTGCTGTTGTTGTGTTTTTTTTTTTAAAATTACATCTCTAGTCAGCTTCTTTGTATTATTTATGGGAGTTTTGGTGGAATATTCTTTCTCATTGAACATACCATTCAAGAAAGCAAAATACAGACTGCTGATACATACTGAGATCATTAGCATTTCAGTATCAGATATTTTCCAGAAAAGAAACAGCTGATGATGTAAAAGATAAGAAACATCAAGTTTCACATTCCAAGAATTTTTTTGTTTCCTTTGCATTCTGGCACTTTTTTCTCTTTTAGCTGGAGCTCCTTTTCTGAACTCTAATTTGAAAGATTGTAAGATGCATGAAGAGGTTTGGTATTCCTCTTCCAGGTGCGTTACTTTGCCTCTATGGCATGATACTGCCATGGAAGATAGCTCTCCTCAACTTCTCCTTTAAATTCCTTTCTCTTGATATTTCTTGTCAAAGTTTTACATCCTTTCACATCACTGATGTAGCTATGCTGGATTAAAATAAACTGAAAACCTCTTCAGGCAGGAATCACAGTCTATTTGCATAGTTGTACAACCTAGAAACATATCTGCCAGTGAAAACTGGTCCACGTAAGTGAAGGAATTGGCAGCAAGCTCGATGTATTTTTCTCATTTCCCCAATGTTAGCAGTAGGCAATATTTCACAAGTCTTTTCTGTTGTTGTTGTTTTGTTTCTTTTTCTCCTCTCCCCCACTGTCTAATGAGTGTTGTAGGGGTTTTTTTTGTGTTTTTTGTTTGTTGGTTTGGGTTTTCTTTTTTTTAAGGGGGAAAATTTGTGTTCTGGGCTTTTTAAGTATCTGGAAGGGAGCTGACTGTGTATTTATCAGGATCCTGATTCACACAAGAATTTCCTGGTCACTTTGTATAACTGAGTGCTTATCCTGCTGTTCATTTGAAAGCCATTCTTTTTGTCTGCCTGATCAGTTATATATTTACCTATATCAGTATGGTGTTACTCATTTGCTGTGGTTTTGACTGTGTGATTGAACAAAACTGTTTAATGAGGATATGGTCTTTCACAGAAGAAATGTGGTTATACTCTGATGCTAATTTTCAATTATTTTTAGTGATATTTCCATGTTCTACTGCTTGCTGCAGTTGTAGTATTGTGATTTTTTTTTTATGTGTTCAGTGGAACAGGATTTGGTTGAAAATCTGTTCACACATCATTAAAAGGCATCATATCTTACAAAGAATTGTAAATTTTATGTTTTACATTACTTTGGTTATGAAAAATGCAGCCTGCTATTTGCAGAAGAGAAAAGCCAAGAAAGAAGCACTGAAGTCAGTCCTGCCTTTGGGAAATATATCCAATTGCTTCTACAATTGATTATATTTCAGAGCCATTTGTGATTATTGGGGTATTAATTATTGAGTGCTGTACATCTTAATACAGTTTGGTGAAATGCTGGCATAAGACATTAAGGCTAAACATTACTGTAGTGCCATTACTGTGGGAGTTAACACGGAGAAAGATCTCACTGAATCAAGGTGTGGGTTTTCTTTTTTGTTTTGCTTGTTTTCCATTGACCTCAGTGGAACAAGAACTTCAATCTGATTTTTGTGAGTGAGGGCTTCTTCACATTCTTGAACTGATTGTCTGACCATCTGAATTACAGTATTTTCAATTTCTTAAGTGCCTGCAGACAGAGCCTGAAGCAGATTTCCTAAGGAGTCATTTTGCAGTGCTCTTTTAAACAGAAAATTATGTGAGAAGTTTGGGTAATCACTTTTTAAATCTTTCTGATTCTCACTAAGGAGATTTAGACAAATTTCAAGTAACTGGTAACAACAACTGGTTGTTTTCAGTGCTGTGCTGGTACAACATGGCAGCTATTGGCTGTGGTCTACAAATATTTTAGTGGTTGTGGTTTCACTTATTTTGGGACTCAAAATAAAAAGTGCTAAATCTCCTCCTAGTGATGTGGATGAATTAGTGGAGGAACAATATATGAGGAGACAACTTTTTTCCTGTTGACAGCAAGTAGAACCCTTTGGAAACAGCCTCAGGCTGAGTTGTGTAAGGAAGTGGCCTATTGCCCTGCAGTGATCATGTACTGGCCTTACTAGGCTAAACTTTGTGTTTAAGAGCTTGGAAGAATAGCCAGCCTTAGGTGGATAACAAAGCAAACAAGGTATGTTATCATGTACATATGGAAAATAGGGCATCTTCCATTCCTCCTTCATCTCTAACTGTGTAGCAATAGAGATGGAATTTTGACCAGAATGTTTTCTCTGCAGACTATACAACAGAATACAGCATTGCACATGCTTTTCTGGTGATCAAAGAGGTTTAATTTCTGGATTTCTTCTAGTCAAATGAGTAGAATTACTTTTGGTTTGTGGCAGTGTGTTCAATCTGTATTTGTACCATCCATTTTTTCTGTCATATTGCTTGATATTCATGCAAGTCCAGATATACTTCTCTTACATTTTAATATACTTTTCATTTAATTACAAATACTCTTTTTTATAACTTAGGATACAAAAATAGCTTCACTTGAGCGCAATATAAGAGATCTTGAAGATGAAATACAGATGTTAAAGACAAATGGAGTTCTGAATACAGAGGACAGAGAAGAAGAAATCAAACAAATAGAAGTTTACAAGAGTCACTCAAAGTTCATGAAAAATAAGGTAAGGGTTATTAATAAAATAGCTTAATGCTGTTTAAATAATGAAAACAAAAGTTTTAACTTGACCTTTTTCAACACAAGCAGCTCTCTGCATGTCTTCTTTTGGTAAATCTCTAGTATGAAATCCTAAGTAGCTATGGAGGAGTGAAGCATTTTGCTTAAATAAAAATGTGTTTGTTTTGACTTGGAACAGGTAAGGAAGAGGCTCTTTCCCCACTTCTGCAGGGACTACTACAGTCCTGACTCTATCCAATGTTTCCTTTTCCCTTTTTGATGTATGGTGTTTTAATACTGTCTTTTAGTTCATCACTTTGGCAGAGCTTTAGTTGTGTTTTTTTTCTGATTTTGACTGTGGTTTTTGTAGTAAGGACTGTTGTTCCATAGATGATGCCATACTGTAATCTTCTAGTATTTTAGACTTGCAATGTGATGACTTTGTTCCTGCAGAGTACCTTCCATTTCAAATTATTGCATGTAGATAATGATAAGTTGACCACCAGGAGATAAATGTGTAGTGATGTAACACAGTTCCTGGTATCAAGCTCACAAAACAGTATAGTTGGTTCATTATTTTAAAATACATCAGAAGTTTGATGTCTAAATTGTTATCCCAGCTGTTCTTTTTACCTCCTTTCATTGTGATGTGCTCAGCTGCTGTCTAGGTAAAGATGAGCATTCCAAGTACTCACTTCTTGTGAGTATAGGAGTAAAAAAATTCATCACTGTGTAGTGTTGAATTATGAAGATTTTTCCATCTCAGAAGAGCTGCTACTGTCTCCCAGTTTGAAAATTGTAATATCTTGAATTGGGGCATATTTTTATCCACTCCTTGGGTGTTTTGCTACATAAGAAATGATGGTGCTAGTGCCCATGTGGAATTAATCCAGATTAAGAAAAAACAAAGAAACACAAAAATAATCAAAGAATATATTATTTCTATTGAAAAAACAGCTCTTTTGGAAAAGTAGCTAAAATTCCTAAGTAGCATTGTCATCAGGAAAATTACCTATTGAAACATTGTTAATTTCAAAGCAATTATGTTTTACTAATTTATAGCAAAATTCCTAATGCATCACAGTAAATCTGCTGATATAAAAATAATTTACAAAGCCTAGTATTTTGTTAACAATCTTATCACGGTTTTGAGAGGAAAAGCTTCAGGAAGCAAATGAATAGGACGACCACTAAATGTGCCTTGTTTTGTCACAATCTTTTGATCTTTGATAAATGTCACATTCTGATAAATTGGTCTGTTTTCTTTCACCAGTCTGTTTCTTCTGCTTAAAATTGAGATTTGCAGCATGAGATTATTTTTATCATTCATCTCAGAACCTTTTCAAGGTGGAAAAGTATTTATGTAGCTGTCAGCAAACAGATCTTGTTATACCTGATCTGTTGAACTTAAAATTGATGAACTGTGATGAACAGAAGTCTTGAATGATGGGAAAGAGCAGACCAGAATTCTTCTCATAGTTAGCAGGTTTAGGTGCTAGAAAGCTCTTCATACTTGATATTTATTCTTGAAGTATAAATTTTTAATGGAGTCCAGTACTGGATATTATTTATTGTATGTGGTTGAAAGAGAATGTTGAGAAATGTTCCTTTTCTTAACTAATTCTGAGTAATATTAACTCCTTCCAAATATACAGGCTTTAGTCTTGGTTTGCTGTTAAGTATAATTTTTGGTAATGATAAAGAAAACTTGCTTGCTTTTCCCTTGCTCATTTGATGAGGACTCTCCTTGCTGTGTTTCTAAAGGGACAAAAATTGCCATTGCTCACACAATACCAAAATTGTCAGAACAAGTTTTAAAGTTCTCGTAACTAAAGGATGTGAAGAAAATACATAGGATGATATGCATTTTAAAAAATAATTTGTCTTGCAAGACTTCCTTCTCTTGCTGTGTCCTTTGGCTAGCAGCCAGATATTTAAAGGAATACTGATATAGTTTTTCAGATGTGATTTTGCACTCTGAAATTTAAGTAGTTGTTTATTAGAACTCATGCTTATTGACAGGAATAAGTATGAAAATCTAGTGATAGTTTAGTACAACTTCTGCATTAAGTTTTAAGAATTGATTAGGCTGTAACAAGACACTTTCTAATTTGTCTGTGTATAAGAACTTTTCACACTGTATGAAGGAGTTGTGCAAGTTCTAGGTGATCTTGTAGAAGAACATACAGGAAATGAACTGCATCAGGTTATCAGGTTTTTTCTTTTTGTTTGTGAAATGTGATAAACACTTAAGATAGACCTTGATCAATATAACCTGTGGAACCTACAGATAGACTTGTAGAGTCTGCTGTTTGCAGTCACTTCACTTCATTTGCATTGCTACTGTTTTTCCTTTACTTAAATCTTTCAGTTTAAAAAGCAGTTGTCACTTCTCACACAAGACTAGATCCTTGTGATGTGTAAATCAGCATAGTTTCATTTAATGAAATTATCTACTTAAAGATTTTGCCCATTATTTTTTTAGTATATTCAGGGGAGGAACTCTGATTATTTTATTTCCCTAGTTACTCTATGTAATGTCATTTAAGTTTTTGGCATATAAAAATAATGTAAGAAAAAGGATAGCGGTTTTCTGGAAGTGCTGGTGTCTAAGAAATTGAAATTATGGGAGGTGACAGAATCATAAGTTGGAGAAGGAAGACATGAACTAGATGTTCGGGAAAAGAGGTGAAGCAAGATTGTATTGGTCAATGTTAAAAAAGCAGTGACAGTCAAGATTCATATGTGTGATGTGTGAGATAGTGGGGAAGGTCAGGATCAGAGGGAAAACCTGAAGTTATACAGCATTTATACACAGACTTTTGGTTATCTTCATTGTAGTCTTTATAAAGCACAAAAATGTTTTTGCCTTTGTTGTGATTTGTACTGAGATCAGGAGATCTTAGTGAATTGTGACCATTAATCTTCCACACCACTTAAGATACAGCAAAGTGAAAATGTTTGCACATCTGCTGGAGGCAGAAATGTATTTCATGCCTGTTTATTTTATTTTTTAGACACTAATAGATAATACAGAGCTTTAAAAAAGCAAATATACCCAGCTCTAAAAATATGTTTTAAAATATTGTGTGGTTTCTTGTAATGCTGTTGGTATTTTTGATACTTTTTTTAATTGATGTTTTAGTACATTTTCACCACTATACTTCATTTAAATAAAACACCAGCCAAAGCATAATTAGTCAACACATTTTTGTGTGTGTGTATAGTTTTTCCCCCAATTTTTTTGAGAGTTCTAACACGCTTTTAAACTCCTGGCAGCTTGTAGGTCTTGTAGCCAGAACTTTATACTAAACAGATTCTGTTTCTAAAAGAAAAAGAACATGCCCACAATGAAATTGAAGCTTTTTTTTGTTGCTATTGATTATTTCTGAGGGTGTAGGTTGTGTCATGGAAAAAAGTGGGAAGAGTTTCTAGGAGAGACTGTGATGTTCACATGGATCTCATATAAAGCATGTGATGTAATTCAGGTTGGCTGCAGATCTACATTCTGTCTTTATGTCTTGTAGACAGATTTTCCCCTTTGTTCATTTCATATACTTTTTTTGTCTCAGTTGCCATACTTGTTTATGTGTTCTGGCAAGAGATAAGGGAAGGGGGGTTGCTTTCAAAAGAGGGTTTTCTCTAGCATTTCCTTACCTGCACACTTTATGTTTTCTTGACATCTGATGTTTGGATGCTTCTTTTCTTATTTTGATATTTTCAGACTTTGAAGGTGATTGATTTTATTGCTAGTATGGATTCTTGATTTTATATAGTAGCTCAGGAGTTCCTAGCCAAGCACCTTAACCAGCTAGACAAATGTTGAAATTTATGAGGAGGAATAAGGAATAAATGTTAAAACATCCATATATAGTTGGAATAAACATTTTTGAAATTTATTTTTAAGGATACACTTGCCATGTAAAATAGAAATGTTTTGGTTAGCAGTAAATATTTCCAATGACTGTGGTATAATATTGAAAGCATCAGGCACAGTCTGAAAATCACTTGTNAACGACAACGAATATTGAAAGCATGAAATATTTTAGTATGTGGAGGTTAAAGATGTAGTTGAGTAGGATCAACATGTGGATGCATACTCCTTTTTCTTTTTTCCTGGGGATTTTTGAATCCCCTTTCATCTAGTCCATCTAGATTTCTTGCATCTCAAATGTCTGTAGGGATGCATCTGGTGTGAAAGACTGGAGAGAGCTCTTCTAGCACTTCTCTGGTTGCTGCAGAATCAAGGCTTGAATTTTGAAGAAAAAATCAAGGCCTTACAGTCATAAAGAATATTTTCCAAATATAAAGAAAATGTGGTTTCTCTGAGTTATGCAGATGCACTGAGGCTTTTTATTTTAAATAATTCTCATGAGATGATGCATCTGAACTCATCTGATGACAAGTGTTATTTCACAGGTCTTCAAGAAGAGTAATTATATCTCACTTAATTCACTATCCTTTAGCATCATTCTGTGTATTGTCCAGTGCTTTGTTCAGATTCATATATTCTAAATCCACCACACTTTTGTGTTCTGTGGCTACCTTCCCTATTTATCATTGTGCAAAGGGAAGAATAATCAAAATTCCATGATATTGACTAATGAACCTTAAATTCACTTAAATTCAGAAGCTCTTAGTGGCTGAGTTTCTGCTGTTTCCCCTAGGATATGCTTTTACAATCTCACAGACCTTTCACTCTGTGGAATTTTTTTTATAACGTGTTCCCCAGACTTCTCTTAAAATAATCTCTTTGGCTTGGCTTTCCTAGTACCTGAGAATTCCGTATGAACTGCCAGAGAGGAGAAAAAGGAGGTGGGGATGGTGGATAACTACACATTTGCAAGAAGAGTAAGATTAAAATTCCACTTCTGTGTTTTCCTCTCCTTACTAACATGCCTACTTTTCCTTATCAGGCTCCTAAAAAAACTTGATTTGCTCTGGCCAATGATAAATCACAAGAATCATGCTGTTGGAAGAAATAGGCTATTGGATTGTATTTATACTTTTATGAACACTTTTTTCCTGTGCATTTTTGCTGTCCTGCCAGGCTTGCCTCATATAGGATAAATTCCTTTGAACTTAAGTGAGGTCCATGGTGAATTTATAGGCCAAATCATCATGTATTACCTTTAAGAGTTTCCTTTTAACTTCTGCAACAGCAAAGCAATAATTCTTGAGACAGGGTACATTAAATTACAACAAACTAAACTGAAGTTTTGAGGATAAAAGTCTGAATCTTAATTCTCTTCCAGAACTTACAGATGTCTGAGTTGTCATATCATGGTTGTTCACACCTGTCAGATTTCAAATGCAGCCATGAATTGGAAATGAAATTAATAGTACCACCTTTTTTCCCCCCCATTGCAGATTGACCAACTGAAACAAGAACTCTCAAAGAAAGAATCAGAACTTCTTGCCTTACAAACTAAGCTTGAAACCCTTAGCAATCAGAATTCAGATTGCAAGCAACACATTGAAGTCCTTAAAGAGTCACTTACTGCCAAAGAACAGAGAGCTGCCATACTTCAGACAGAGGTATTGTATCTTCTAATCATAAAATGCAATAGAAATATTTAGTTAATTTCATGTTTGGTATATATATTTTTGGTAGTATGTTGGCTGTTGTTCTAGAGTTTTTTAGAAGCACCTATGATTGCATTTTTAGAAAATTTTCGTGCCTAATTATTGGTCTCAGTTGGCCTTAATTTCTTGATTTTTGTGATTTCATCCCTTGTTTTTTCATCTATTAGTTAACTGAGCTTTCCTTTTGGTTTCTCTGGCTTGATGCTTCTTTTCTACTATATATTTCTGTTTTGAGGAGGGAACCTATTGATGTATTTTGAAGGGATTTGTTGAACAGTGCATGATGTTAATCTGTGGTTATTGTTTCAAGTATAATGTTTGTTTTAAAATATAATTTCAGTCTTCAAAACAGGCTGGTGTATTAGTTATGTATGTATCTACAAAGTCAGATATAAAAATATGGGTAATGGAATACATAGAGATGATTGTGAAATGCAGTCATATAGTGCAAATAGTTTCTATTCAGCTAATATTATTATATAATGTGTAGAGGAATCTTACAGAATATTTCAAGTGTCTAACAAAGCTCTAGGAGAAAAAAACCAGCCTAAACTCACCATTCTCATGGAAGCAGGAAATATTTCTTTGACTCTTGATTATCCCTCTGTGCTGTATGTCCTATCTTCTATACATAAAGATGATACAGCTCGTGTTTAATAGGCCAGCCAGCATATGTATATAATATAACATCATCACATTAGAACACGGGGAAGAACTCCAGCAATTTTGGTAGACCTCAGTCTAGCTTTTGAGTAGTAAAGATGACATATTTTAAATCTTTAGCTGTTTTGCAAGGTTTGTATTACCTGTCGTGCTGCTGAGGATGGTGAGGAATTCCATTGTTTCTCCACTAACTTGATTTCCTAGTTCTTTATCAGACTGATAAGTATTCAAGGTGTTATGGTCTTACAGTTGGCAGATAGGCAGTGGTAAAAAGAACTTAATCTACAGTACTCTTGATAAAGGTTTGCTGGGATTGTGTAGTCCTGGTGGAGAGAATCTGTTGGTTTCTGACAGATATTTAGTTGTTCCCAGTTTCTACATAAGGCAGTTGAGCTTGAACCTTTTACATGAAGCAGTTTAAGTTAAAATTAGCTGTCTGTTGGTGTGCAGATGACAATCAGTTGTATTGTGTCTGATACTGTTAGTCTCTCAAGGAAACCAAATGAAAAATCAATGTGAAAATGTTCATAGAGGTAGCTTGATAGTAGGAATGCTCTATAATAGCAGAGAATGAATCCATTTTGTTTGACCTGATATCATGTTATTTGTTATATAAGTGATTGTGATATTTCATACAAATAATACAAGATTTTTCCAGCTTTCAATGAAAAAAATCTGTTCAGGTACAGGATTAGTGAAAAAAAATGTTCAGTGTAATTTCTATTCAGTGGAAGGTATGTTCCTGGTTTTGATTATTTAATTAGCCCTTTACTTCTGTGTAATTTAAAGCATTCTGATGACAAGCCTTTGTTTCTGAATGAAATAACACTGTAAGCTAGGTGAGTCATTGCAGATTTGAGACTTAAAAATGAAGTAAACCAACTCATGAATGTCCTCATGGTATATCTTCATTCTAGACGGTTAAGACTGTCTTGAAATGGACTTGCTAAATCAATTGAGCCTGAATTTGCTTGTGACTGAATCTTCAGAAATTGTGGGTTGTATTTCATATGCATTATTGTCAACCTTTGGTAATTACTGTATTGATGAAGCATAAATCATGGATTTCAGGCATCATTTATCAATAACATAGCATACAGTGTGTACTTTTATATGCACAATTTACCCACGAGGCAAAGACTTTAAATAATCTGTGTTCAACTTGGAATTGATCTTGAAATACCATTGCATATTTTGATAAACATTAATTACATCTCATTTTTATCTATTTAAGATGCACTGAATGTTATTACTTTCCTGTATCCTATGATGCGGATGTAGGACATATCAAATCTGATGAAAAAGATTTTTTTTATGTAGATAGAAACAAAACACACTATATATTTGACTAATCAGGAAAGAACAGTAGTTTTGTTTATTTTGAAGTCTCAAAGTTGTCGTAGCCATGTGAAAGGCTGTACAACTTCCATGTAGGAGATTAGGTACTCGGAGGTGAGAAATGGAAGAGTGGTTTCTGGAGTTACAGTATTGAGGATTGCAAAAGATAGATGGTTTCTCTGGACATACTTTCACCTCTTTTGAATAGACTTTGAAACATGAACTTCATAAAACTACTGACCTCTCCAGTCTTGTTTCCTGAAATAGAGTCCTACAGCAACTTTCAGCTATCCATAAGAAATATGCTCATATAATCAAACGCAGGATTTGTTATAAATTGCTGTGTGTTACTCGCTTTCTCCAAGAATCATGAAAACAAGTGACATATCTCAGTGTTTATGCAGTTTCACAGATTAGAAAATAAAATTCTTCAGGGCTGATGTGCATGTTCTAATGATGTTCTATTGTTAACATATTTTCAAGACCCTTGGGGTTTTGGGACATTCCTTACCACCCTGCTGTGTACTAGGGAATTTTTCTGGTTAGAAATGATTGCCAGGATGTCTCTTCTCCACAAACTATTATGTTACGACTTCCAGACTGGACGTGTAGTTTGTCGAAGAGAGAATGTTATACTGTGGGCACTCTGAAATATGCTGGAGCTCTGAGGAACACAAAAGCTGGACAGCAGCTGACTTTGTAGATGGCTCCTGTAGGCCAAAGTCCTTGTTTCTTATCATTATTTAGACAAAACCAGAAAGAATAGATCCTTCATGTAAGTGACAAGAAGATACCTTAGTATAAAATTATTTACTGAGGCTGCTATTCAGGACGGAAATTTTTCCTCTTTTCTTATTTCTTGTCTGCTTATTTGCCCTTCATATATTTTGACTGACCAGGGACCCAGTATCTGGCAATGAGTTAAGTAGTTTTTTGGCTTTATCATATGTTTTACTGTACATTTCAATTAACAAATCCGTGCCTTCAGTGCACATTCTACTGTTACATCCTGTACAAACTAAATATGGTGTAGCAAGACAGGAGAATTCAAGATGATTCCTTAGAGTAAAATTTACCTGATCTGCCATTATACCTACTCTTAGGTTTATGGGGAACCATTTTGGTAATCTCTTCACAAATATCGACTTCATACAGCTCAGCAATGTCTCTTGCTAGTACTCATATATATCCTGTCTTTCAAAAGCATTTCAAGTGCATTTTCACTTAATATTTAGTTTGGGGAACTCTAGGGGAGTAGAGGGAATGTTTATACATCATATGCATCTTAGGTGAAAATTTTACATCTGGCAATATATGCAAGACTAAATGTGAACTAATTCCAAGTATCAGCAGAGGCCATCAGTGTTTTGTTCCTGGTATGGATATTAAACTGTGTTAATTTAAACAACAAAACATCAAATAAAAAGCTCCTCCAATGACCCTCATACATTTCTTGCAGAACATACAGGCCCTGCAAAAAGAGACTCATGATAGGGTAGAGAGGCTTTCCATGTGCTAGACCTGGGATCCCCTCTTACCAAAGACCCAAAAATGAGCAAGTGTCATTTATGTGGTGAGGAAGCATGTGGCCAAACAGTGTAGGTGGATGAGGAATAAAAATACTACTTTGCTAGCTGGGCAATCTCAGAGATCTGGGTTTTGAGCTGACTAAACTAAAGCTTAGACTGTGCTGTGGCAATCGAGCAATGACTGTAGACATAGCAGGTTTCGCTCTCTGCAATGGGGAATTAGGAAAAGATTTTGTTTGCTTAGAAAAACTGAATCTTCTATCTCCAGGCCTCAGGTCTTATCTAAAGGAAGGGCAATGGCTTCCAGCAGCAGATGGGAAAGCAGCTGCAAGGAGATGAAGGGTGAATGGCAGCCCTCCAGCAGGTGGAAATCATTATGGAAGGAATTTGGTACTGTATAAGCTATTGTTGGTCTTTCCCAGATGAATAAACTTAGTATTTTGGCCTGCATTAAGTCACACTCATTTCTTCCTGCATGTCCACATTATCTATTTGCAGAGGGGACAGGTTTCTTGTTAGTTATCACTGTAGAATTTTATATTGTCCTGAAACATGCTTATAACCTGCCTTGAAGGGCTTCTTTCTGAAGGTGAAAGTAACCATCAAAGGCCAGCAGTTAGTAGAGGGATAGGATCACATCCCTCAACCTCCTCTTAATGCAGCCCAGAATACCATTTGGCTTTTTGTTGCCACAAGAGCACATTTCTGGTGTTCGACGTGGTGTCCACCAGGACCACAAGGTCCTTTCTGCAAAGGTGTTTTCCAGCTGGATGGACCCCAGAATATACAGGTACATGGAGTTGTTCCTCCCCAGGTGCAAGTTTGCTGATGGTACAAAACTTGGGAGAAGGAGCAGCAATTGCACCAGAGGGTCATGCTGTTCTGAGGGACCTTGACAAGCTGGAGGCTGAAATAAGCTGACCCTCATGCAATTCAGGGAAAGAAGGTCATCAGTTTCACTTTTTTGGTTTTGATGTCTATCAGTGTTTCTTACTTAGGAGAACAGATTATTTTTTATATCAGGTCTGGAATTTTTATATCTTAGTCAAATCAACTCAGAATATATTACTACTTTAAAAGTGTAGTTTGACTTTGAGCTTATTCTTACCTAGTTGGTTTCAATGGTCAGAAATGAAGCGTAAGCAGAGTTATGATTTTCAAGTCTCTGCAGAATGTTGACTATTGAGAAGCATGACAAGTGTATGTTTATTCAGAGAGTTGTTTTACATCTGTTATAGCAGATCATTAGAAATAAGAGGACATCTGGATTTTTTAATGAGTATAGTTAATTTCCTTCAAAAATGGTAACTGGGTCAGATCTCAAGTACAATGGCACTTTGTCACATGATGTGAGAAAATTTAAATTTCTGGATATAAACAGGATGTGCTTTTTGCATGGTGTTTCTGTTGTCTCAGTGTCAATGTTTTGGTTTTTTATATATGTTTGTTTGACTTAAAAAGGTATCACTTGAAGCTTTTATTGACAGCTGAAACAAAAATATAGAATTCTGTAAAGTATTAACTATCATGGTGGCCAGATTTGGGAGGTCTGAAAAGGGTTTATTGCTAGTAGGAAAAATGTTTGGAATCAGTCCTTAGAAGGTTCACCCCCTCTGCTACATGCATTTCATTTCGTTCCATTTTTAAGGCTATATATGATAATAGTGCTAAACTATGCAGACTTTTCCTACCCAAATGTCTATAGCCTTTGTTTTGATTATATCATTATTAATGATGTAAAACCCCTAAGGTCAAATATAAATGAACCATGGTCAGGCTACTCCAGCTACAGAACACTGAAAATGTCACTGTGCTCCATAGCAAATTATTAAAGTGAGGATATTAGACTTGCTGAGATTATCCTTGCTCTTTTGAACAAGCTATAGTTATCATTTTTAAATGAGGCATTTAAACAGCATAAATGATACTTTTTGGTGATTTACAAAGATGAGACACTAACATTTGTATTCTTTAAAAAGTGTTAGACAGTACAGTTTAAGAATATATTTGAAGTGTCTGGCACTTCAACTACTACTCTTACCATCACAAAAAGTCACAGAAGCTGATGCAAATAAATTCTCTTCAGCTGGGTAGCTCAGTGGAGAAAAACATTAATTTCACAAGTAATTCTGATACAAACATACCTAGCACCTTATTTAGTGTATCATTGCTTTAGGTAACACACCCACACTGGCAAGTATGCTTTTTGGAGGTTAATGAATTGTGAAGTAAGTAAATGTCTACCAAGAAATTTTGTCAATTGTGAGCATATCAAAGGAGAAAATGGATTAGAAAAATAGGTGAAATCTGTTCTGTAACTGAATACTGACATATTCAGCATACATATATTAATATAGAAAGCCTAATAAAAGTGAAGAGGAAAGGTAATTATAGTAGGTATTTATTGCAATCTGTTTTTTCTTTTAAACAAATCTGTTTATAGAGAAGGTTTGTGAAATGTTTGACTTCTTGGCAGTTCTTACTTTGCATAAAGAGCAATTAAAAGTGGACAGCACAAAACACTTGGAACAAAATAACAAATGCTTTGTTTTTCTTCCTATTACAATGTTGGTATTTGATATTGCTTGAAATATAAATCTGCTTTTAATTTTACAATAATAATGGTGTAACAGTTATTTTACTCACATTTTTATTTTTCTGAGTTAGAGTTTTACTTTGAAATCGTATTTTTCTGTTGTTTTGTGATTTATTTTTTTTTTTTCTCCAAAGCAGGCTGGGCCAGATATTTCAGTGTGGTCTGTCTGCTGTGCTGCCAGTGCATTGTTCTGGTAGGGCTGCTGTGCATGCAAAGGAAAGATCACCCACAGTACAAAGCATTATTCTGGAGGCTTCTGTACCATTTCCTTCCTCTGTCACTCTGCAGCTGTTCACAGCTTGCTTGACAGTGTGTTGCATATTTCAAATGGAGTTTCACATCAGGTGCAATTTTCCAACCATTTCTCTTTTTATACAGTGGTTATGTTTTGTGGGCCCTTGTGACAGTTCAGAATAGGAGAGAGGAGCGTAGTGGCAAGACAGGAAATTCAAGGAGTTAAACTGAAACAGTTAGATTAGCAAAATACTGTTGTCAAACCGAAGTAAACTGTGAAGCAAAGGTGTTTTTTGTTGTTTTTTTTCCCCCTCCTTTGTGTCTGTTTCAAGCCTTGGCTGTTCAAAGGGACATCAGTCAGCATGATCAGGAATCAGTGTACCTCATGCTTTGAGCAGGAGGTTGGAGTAGTGAACTTGAGATGCTTTCTAACCTCAGTGGCTGTATGGTACTACAAATTAAGCTCTCTCAAATACATGATAGGTGGTACTGTCCCAAATGCAGTGTTTACTACTTTGTGAGTTATATACCAGCATTTATTTATCCAGAGAAAGATTTAATGTAGACTGATTTATTTACAACCCATCTCCCTCCCCAACTGAATCCCTTCTTGATGGTAACTTTAAATGTTTTGTCTTTCTTTTTGGGTCAGTATTACTTTTATTTCATAAAAAAATGAGATGGAATTGCCTGAGGGAATGGTGAGTTGGAGTGGAGAGTTTCATTTGTGAGGCCTGTAGAAAGCGATGTGCAGAGACAGGAAAACAGATAAAAAGAAAATGGGAAAGATTAAAGTAGAAAGATAAGGGCTGAATACTCGATGTGTAAATACTTTGGGACAAATAGTTCAATGAATATTAAGTTTATGTTACTGCCAGAATACTTCTCATTTTAATCTATTTAAAGTGATAAATAACTGTTCTTGCCCTCCCCAAGTTCTTAAATTTACAGAAAATTATGTTGTTGCCATTTAAAACAATAATAAATTAGACAGCTTTAATGGATAGTTATAACCGAGCAAAATTTACTCTAATAAGATAAATTAAGCCTCAATTAGGCTTAATTCTAATGGACTAGTGGATGAAAATGATTAGAAAAATATTAGTACTGTTATCTACTAATTTCAAACCTTTTGCTCTATTGAGAGAGGAACTTTGATAGGCTTGCTTTGGAAGTGATTCTTTGTATACTTTATTGCTTACATTGTGAGTACATCTAAAGGAGTTCAATTTATGATGCTAGTGTATTGGTGCTATAGAGAAACAAATGCAACATCATATGATTACATAATACTTTACATTTCTCTAGTGCTTTCCATACTTCTAATCATCAAGTAACGCAGGCTGTGAGAATTTTTTAAAGTTTTTCATAGTAAAAAGTATTTACTATGTATTTCCTGCAAAAGAAGCAGCAGCAGCTGTATTTTCTCCTGAATAATTTGGTTGTGTCATGATGTGGCTTATTTTCAAATAGCCTGTTGTGGTAAACTTAATGGAATTCCAGTTTTGTCTTCTATTTTTGTTCTCTGATAATGTGAAAACTGCTATTTCATTTTATTAATTGGACAAAACAAAAACCCAGACATCAATTCACTGTTTCTTCTAGATAAGAGAAGGATGGTACGCATGTGGCAAAAGCTGACTTTCTGCAGTAGATTTGGTACTTCATAGCTCTAGTATGGTAAGGTCATGGCAGTGAAGTTGTGTAGCCTTCAGGTTTTAGTAAGTATAAATCCTTGTGGACCATCAGCTGGCATAGGCAAGTGGGAACAATCAACTTAGCTTCCAGTTGGTACAGGGAGGAATTGCAGTTGCACACAGTGACCCATGAAAATAGTGGTCTGACACTTAAGAAGAAGCTGGGCTAAACAACTACTGTGCGTGGTAACACCTAGTTAAATAAGGATATTAATGTCCTTGGAGCAAAAACATTTAAAGATACCTATTTAATGAGAAGGCTGTGAATTTAATTTAATTAAAATACAAAATGTTCTCAAAGGCAGGATGTTAATTAACATTTGCTGGACTTGACTAGGTAAAAAGTGCTTGTAACAAGGTTCTGAAATTTTCTGACCCCTTTGAAAAATGTTCTTTTTAGATCTTTGGTCCTGTAAGTGATTAACGATGTTAGTAAACTGTTCAGTTAGTTAACTGTGGTGCAGTTCTCAATTTGTTTAATTCTTTGATTCTCTTCCTGTGATTATTTTAATGTATGGTATTATAACTTAAATCTGAGCTCTTCAAACAAGCCCTTGGCATTTGTGTTTCCTGTACAGATCTTATACCTTCCTCCTGATAGCATTAGTTAAAATTATTTCTATGCAATAAAAGTTATTATGGAGTAATTTGTTAAAGAAAGAGCATTATGTTTCATTAAGTAACTTGAATTTATATAAATGCCTTTGGTTGTTATGTTATGTGAATTATAAAGAAGAAAGGCTTTGAATTGTTCCTCTGTGCTTCTGTTTTTAATGTACACTCTCACACAGAAGATTAATTTACTTCTATGATTCTCAATGTTAATTTGTATATTTTTGAGGAGTGTGGGATGTAACAAGGGATGAGAATGCCAAGGTTTGCTCATACTGTACAGACACCATATATTGTAGTTTTCTTGCTCTTATGATCATACTTTTCCTACCTGTTTCCATTTCACCAGCTGTAGTGATGTAAAAACTCCATGTGCATCCTGATGAGATTCCACTGTTTACTATTTGGCACAAAATTTGTGTCTTGGTGTAGTTCCACATTATTTTCTGTCTTTGATAATTTATAGCTATATATTTCTCTTTATATTAACGTTAGCCTTAATTCTCTTTTGAGTTGCAATAAAGTAATCTTTACTCCTTACTATTAACTTATTTTCTTTTGAAAGAAGTGTAAATTTAATTTCACTCTTTTGGCTGCAAGAAATTTTGTGAAGTAACAGACACAGATAATTACTCCTGTTTCATTGTGGAGCTCTTTCATCTTTCTGCGTAGCTGATATAAGAGAAAATTGTTTTTCCTCGGGCACGTGGGTGTTTGTTTGTTTGTTTTTTGTTTTGTTTTGTTCTTTTTTTTTTTGAAGGCCACTTTTATTTTTCCTGTAAATACAGTCCTGGCTGACCTTTCAATATAAGGAATGGTTTGCTTCCTTCTTTATTTTGAAATGTTGCCAGAAATTTGATGGGGGAGGAGAAGTTTCCTTTATTTTATCCCATTTTAGGATTTTATGCATGATTTCATAAAGTTGTGGTAAATACAATAGTACATATTTAATACAGCTTGTAGGTTTGTTTTCAACAGACTGGAAACAATTGAGAGTAGTTTTCCTAAGCATAACCATAAACATAATGAAGTTTATCCTGCCAAGTGTCAGGCCACAAATAAAGACAGACGTGTGTGGTCAACCTGCCCTCCATTTCTAGGAAAAGTGGCATTGCACCAAATAAAATAAGTTCAAGTCAGGCAGGAAATCTTTGCCAGACTTGACCTAGACTCGTGTTTTGGTGACTCGTGGTGTTGCCCAGCCCTGTTGCTATGTTGGTTTCTGTGCCAAGCAATAGTTCAGGCCTGTGTGCACTGACATGCCAGTTGTCTCTGTTACGTTTCTCTTCCATGATGACTTTGTGTACTAGTGAGCTGACAGTGGGCTACTTTACTTTGTGTCATCGTCTGTCACAAATTCTGAAGCAGTGTGTCATATATCTAGTGAGAGGGTAAGCTTAAATGATGTATATTTTTCCTGGACAAAAGAATGTTTCAGGAATTGTTAAAATCTATAAGAATGTTTTGATTCTATGCAATTTTGTAAATGTTCACTTCTGTATAACTGAAATCAGCTCTCACTCCTCCTCCTAATTATGAAGCTAAACAAAAGGAATAAAAAGGAATGATAGTTAGGAGCAGGTGCATGCAAGGAATAGGGAGACCCCATCAGAGCATGCAGGTATAGGGTTAAGAAAGCTGAAGCCCGTATATAGGTTTCTACAGGAACGTCAATAGCAGAAGACTAGGGGAAAATCTAACTCACTGATAAATGAGTGGAGACACTGTAAAAGATGTGGAGAAGGCCAAGGTACTGAATAAATTCTTTTTCTTGATCTTTGCTACTAAGACTAGACTTGAGCAATCTCAGATATCTAAAACCCGTGCAGAAGTCCAGGACCAGGTAAACTTATTCTCAGTGGAGGAGGATCAGGTCAGGGAATATTTTAATTGGACACATACGAGTCCCTTGGCTTTGCTAGAATGAACCTATAAGTGCTGATGGCATTGTGTCAATTATATTTCAAAGCTCATGGTGTTGGTGAAGGTTTCTGAGAACTGGAAGAACGCATATATCACTCTCAAATATAAGAAAGGCAAGAAGGAGGATTCAGGGTTCAGGGAACCAGGCAAGCCTCACATCAACCCGTGGAAGGATCATAATAAGGAAAGAATAATCCAGAAAGCTATTTCCAAATATATCACAGACAAGGTGATAGGAAGCAATCAGCATGAAATCATGAAGGGGAAATAAGTGAGGCAGTTGTCGCTACCAGGGTTGCACATAAGCTTTTACTGTTGATGCTGCTGAGTTTTGTAAGTATTAGTGTAGTTACTTGAGATTGTGACAGTGTTCTGTTTATGAAACATTAACATCTTATAGGGCAGAGTAGTAAAGGCAAGGCATACCTTGACATTTAGGGCCTCTATTTATTTCATTAACTTTGAGCTGGCTCAAAAGTGTCAGGAGTCACGTGCATATGAAGGTTGCCCACATGGGTAAGAAACGTAACAGAATTCAGGTCTATTTTCCTCATCTAGGAATGAATTCTTGAATAGCTGTAATAAGTAGTTTTATAGGTCTAAAATGTAGTGGCAATAGTTAATGCAAGAATTTAAAATATAAACAATTGTCACTTAAAATGTCAAATGCAGCAGCTGAGAGAGAACTCAGGATGGCAGCTGTGATGTGCCATATTGATAAAT
This sequence comes from Bucco capensis, assembly GCA_013396975.1. NCBI lineage: Eukaryota > Metazoa > Chordata > Aves > Piciformes > Bucconidae > Bucco > Bucco capensis. The sequence goes on from VWZO01022422.1 coordinate 391,007, forward strand.
CAAAATAATAAATTCAAAACATATGTTAGGATCTCAGTAATGTAATCCAGATTATGCATTAGAGGGTAATGGTTGTGCATTTGGGCTGCTAGAAGCTTGCCTTTGACCTGGTGCCTTGATGTACACTAATGTTACATTGGTACTGTATTGTGTTAAGTCATATTTGTACTTAAGTGGTACTATCAGTCTTTTTTTATTCAAATGAGACATACAAGTTTGATTTACTGTGTAAAACTCTAAAGATTCTTATTCCATAAGAATTATATTTCCTTTTCCTTGTTGCACCTTTTGGTGGTAGTGGGGAAGCTACTTGCTGTGGTCAAGCCTTAAAGTGAGTGTGAGCATTTTTATGCAAGTGATGAGAACCTCCTGGACATGATTGACTTAAATTAGCTTGATTGCTTTTTATCAATTGCAGCTGTACTATTTAGCATAAAAATGCAAAACATCCAAAAATCATTTGCCTTGCAGTGTAGTACAAAGATGGTTTTAGTTAGTCTTTAAGATGTTTCAAATGTTTATTCTCCACAGATTCTCTGAGAATGGATCCAGAACATATCTAGTTACAGAGAATTAGTACAGATATTGTAAACTTTGAGAAAATTAATTAAGGAAAATATGCTGCTTTATGAATTACATATTTAGGATTTTGTATTTTCGCTTTTAACTGTGTTAGTAAGTTAAACAGTTCAAAGGTATTTGTTATAGTGGCATAATCAGGCATTTGCTGTTTAAAGCTCAAAGAGAAAGAATAGAACTTTTTGTGTGGTGTGCAATTGTCTCTCTCTCTCAACCAGTGACATGGTTGAAAGAGAAATCCTGAAGTTATGTAAAAATAAATTTCTTTCTAAATAAGAGAAGAAAAATTTAGTGTTTAGGATCGCAACCCAGTGTTGAAAACTTGACCAGGGAAAGGCTGCTACTGTTATTTAAAGGCTGTTCTGTATCTTCAGCTTTGATATCCGATGTCCATTTGCCAGTTGAATTTCCTTTTCGTAGAACTGTGCTGCTTGCAAACTCACGATTCTTTTGTTTCAAAAGTTTGTTTGTCAGTGGCTTAATGATTTATATAGCATCTGATCTTGAGTGTTTTTTTTTTTGTACTTCTTGCATGCTTAATGTTATCTAATTCACAGGAAAAAATATTCATGTATGAAGCTCATGTTGTTTACTGTTATTTTGTATAATCAGTGATTGTGCTGAAGAACCCTTATGTTAAGCAATAGATTGTATTAAAGAATGACATTACTTATATTACTTGAAGTCAATCTTTTATATGCTTTTAAGTGCCTTTAATGCAGGATGCCTTCATTGTAGTCAAGATCTTTTATTATTCCTTAGATTTGTTTACTGATACATGTTCCTAGGATTATGTCAGTCTAAGTCTTTAGATGGATTCTTGGTCTTGAGATGTTCAAAACTGAAAAACAGCCAGTTAAGGATGTAGTTAATTATAGAATTTCAGTGGCTGAATGTATTTATAAAGGCAAACTCCTAAATATTTATATAAGCATATATATAAAATACAAAAAAATTGTACGTATATATCAAAAAGTGCAAAGAAAGTATGGATACTATATTAGAGAGCAGCCAGGTGGAAAAGGACCTGGGAGTCTGGATTGACAGGAAGCTGAACATGAGCCAGCAGTATGCCCAGGTGGCCAAGGTGGCCAATGGCATCCTGGCCTGTATCAAGAACAGTGTGTGACCAGCAGGACCAGGGAAGTGATTCTTCCTCTGTACTCAGTGTTGGTGAGGCCACACCTTGAGAGTTGTGTGCAGCTCTGGGCCCCTCAGTTTTGGAAGGATGTTGAGATGCTGGAACAGGTCCAGAGAAGAGCAACAAGGCTGGTTAAGGGACTCGAGAACAAGTGCTGTGAGGAGAGGCTGAGGGAGCTGCGGTTGTTTAGCCTGGAGAAGAGGAGGCTCAGGGGTGGCCTCATCACTCTCTACAACTACCTAAAAGGAGGTTGTAGCCAGGTGGGGTTGGTCTTTTCTCTCAGGTAACCACCAGTAGGACAAGAGGGCACAGGCTTAGGCTCTGCCAGGGGAGGTTTAGGTTGAGTATTAGGAAGACATTTTTACAGAGAGAGTAATCAGGCATTGGAATGGCCTGCCCAGGGAGGTGGTGGATTCACCGTCCCTGGAGGTATTCAAGATGAGTTTGGATGTGGAACTTAGTGCCATGATCTAGTATTCATCGTGGTGTTGGATCAGGGGTTGGACTTGACGATCTTGGAGGTCTCTTCCAGCCCAGTTGATTATGATTCTGTGATTACTGTGAAAAGACACAGTGTGCTTTTCAGGTTCATTCTTTTATGTTAAAAATCATATATATATACATCATTCAGCAAATGAAGTTTCAATTTTCTTTATTTCTCTTAGATTTCACAATCCAGTGCAGAGATGAATGAGGGTACAGGGTTATATTTCTTCTTGCATAAATAATAGAAAGGTTTAGAAAGCTTCAGTTACAGAGGGACTTAACTGCCACTGCACAAGTTTACAGGCAGAGTGCAGAGATATTACTGGTGCAGGAAGAACAAAGGTTGACTTCCCTGTCCTTGATTTAATTTTCAGGAATGATAGGCCAAAAAACCCCACCCTTTCATTTGTAAAGTTAGATGGAAATCAAACAGGCTAATCCACCTATGTATCCACAGATATGCTTTTGTAATGTAAACTTATGATAGATCTATATTTAATACATTAAATTGTACAGAGTTGGATTTATTCTTTAACTACCAGCTCTTCACTTTTCCTTACTAAAAGAGTATTTGGAAATTAATTTTTGAAGCATTATTTTAAGCTCCAAAGTGCTTATGCACTTTGCTGTTGTACTGTGTGAAATTGTGTCACTACATACAATTATCTAGGGAAAGCTACTAGGTATTGTTTAAGACAGCTTAACAGCTACAGAGAGAAATATTAGCAGCTCTTTGTCCTTTTTAACTTACTGAGTTGGAAAGGTGGAAGAGTTTCTGGGGATTTGTGTTTGTTATTTTCTTCCACTTTGAGACAGTGTTGTGATACTTCTATGCTGATAAATATAATTAAATTTGCATAGTACAGTGACCTATGTAGTTAATCTATGCTAAACTTTACATTACAATACTTTTTGTGTGCTGGAATTGTCCTGTTTCTTGAAATGCACCTTTATTTTCCCAATCTTTTGAGAAGATTGGAATAAAGAGCAGAATTTCATCCATGTGCAGAATAATCTGTCTGGAAAAAAGCTTATTTTCAGAGTGCTTTCCAGGAAAAGAAAAACAGATGAGGAATGATACTTGCTTTATTTATTTATTTACTTTTAGAATTTTCTTAAAGGGCAGATTTATAAGGCTCCATGTTAATGTCAACTGTCAGAGATTGGGGAATGAATTTTCATGCTCAGGTTTCATTTCCATAGTAAATCTGCTTTCATGTAGCCTCTACTTCTGTGTTAAATTACTTATAACCTTATTTTTTTTTAGCAGTACTATTTGTTTATATATGAATATGCATATGCTCCTCTCTATATGCACTAAATATATATAGACTAAAAAGCATACACATGAAATAAATATACTATATATACTAAAAAGAATATTAAGACTGATTAAACAGTTAACTTTTTTTTAAAAAGGAGTGTTTCTTGCATGATTTCTCTGGCATATTAGCAAAATCCTTTCCATAGTCTTTGTATTTAAGGATAAACTCAGTTCAAAGGGTTAAAATCCTAGAAGATTCAATCTTAGAAGTATTTCAAAGACATACTTTCAAGTACAGAAACTTTCAACAAAAGTCTGAATGTGTTTTCTTCAAAATGCAGGAATTCTGGTGATACTTTGTGTGGAACACAATAGTTAATCTGGGATGCCTTTGCAGGATTTAGAGGGCTTTGGGGTTTTTTTAGCTCTGTGACACTCTAGTTGTACTAGGTCTATAGTAGCCATATTTTTTCCTGATTATGAGCCTTATAGATTGTAGATACCTTTTAGAGAGCTGGGAGAGGGGTAGAAGGAAAGATTCCTTTCAATTATTCCAGAGTTGGTGATCGTGGTTTAATGATTTTTTAAAGCAGATTCTGCTACGGTGAAGATCAAGCATGGATATGTAGTTCATGGTCTTTTTCATTTTGAAATGTAATAAATTGTGCATGATATCTAGTATTGTCTTGCACATTTAGGAGAAGGAAATAATATGACATTCTGGAAATTAAGAAAATGGTTGTTTCTAGACTTTCTTGTGCTGTGGAACATCAGAGTTGGCTGGTGTTCTCAGTGAACTGGTGTTCAGCTGAGGACTCTTCTTTCTTTATTCAGTCTCTGTGTCTTGGCTGTCGCTGTTGGTTCTGTAGGTTGCAGGGCTCTTTCTCTGAAAGTAGTTTTTAAGAGTTATTTGCCTGATGATTCTTTTTGTGAGAGTATCCCTTACGTATTTTACAATGTAAGCCCACTTCTGTGATAGCTTCTTGTCCTATCTAACTTGACATAGCTTGTTTACCATTAAGACTGTTTTGAAAGCAGCACATATCAGTTTTGCTTTATCTTTCTGATGCAGATGCTATTCTGTCCTGAGAAACTGAGTGTCTCCCAGGTGGAATATAATTTTGGTAAACTAGTAAACCTATAGCTTCCAGCTGAATAATAAATAAATGCAAGATCAGATCCTGACATGTCTCTGACTTGCTGCTTAGGTGATCTAGCAGACTGGATTCAGTAAAAATATTTGGCAAGCTAACTTCTGTTAATACGTTAGGAAACCTACAACTAAAGCTTGTGTCTGAATTAATTCCTGCATGATTTTTTATTTTTAATTTGCTATGTAAATTCTGTTAGAAGCACTGTGTTTTTTCAAAGAATAAAATTGGAACTAGGGACTTAAAATCAGCTATCTCATGCATTTCTTTGCAGTATTGTTGGGTCTTGTTATCTTAGACTTAAAATACGTGGTGAAGATATACCATTACTGTGATGATTGAAATTTTTTAAAGTAAAATGCATTCTCTAGTTCTGCCTAAAATAACTAATGGATGTTATTCCAAAAATAACATAAAAAAGGAGTTACCAATTTGGAATCCGAAACTGCTGTTTTAGTCTTTTCATGACACACTGCTTCTCAAAGAGCTTCTCATGGTCTAAATAGTCTTTCCTTGTCTGGAATTCTTATCACAAGCCAGCATAATCTCGGGAAAATAGTTTGAGAGTCTGTTTCCAGCATAAAAAGTAAGTATATTTGCAGTGTCTAAGATGGGCAAAATGGCTGCACTCTTGTTTCAGTAGAAGTACAGTATGCTTTTTGGTTGAGGAACTTGTTATTAACAAAATAGTTTAGCAATATTACCAAGTTTCATCATTTTCAGCCGATGGGTTATCTGCTGTCTACAATATATGCCTGAATGGCTTACAGAAGTAAAATAATATTTAGGATACAGCATTTCACAGAGCAATTTCATAAAAGATTCAGAATATCATAGTATGGTTTGTGCGGGGAAGGACCTTAAAGATCATCTAGTTTCAATCCTCCTGCCATGGGCAGGAACACCTTTCACTAGACCAGGTACTGATCAGGTTCACTAGATATCACTGAAGACCTGTTAACTTCCACAAATAGGAAAACTACTGAGCCCTCACATTTAAATTTTTACTCATCCAATGTTTCTGAAAGTCACAACATTTTAAATGTGATCTAAATATATTTTTATATATTTTCATTCTCGAGATTTTTAGATCTTTTTTCTACGCTGTCTTAAAGAACAGGATTTTTTTTAATAGTTTCAACACTTATTTTCATAAAATTTGAGATCAGAAATAATAAGCAGTTATCACATGACTGACAGTGTGCTTTTAATCTTGTTCTCAAGCCACTTGCAGACTAGCCTAGTAAAGTTACTTGTCCTAGACACTAGTAAGGGCTTTGGCTGTGCTAGTAAATGAAATGTTTTCAGACTCTTCTCTGGTCCCAAAACTAACATATCACTAACATGATATAACATAGGTATGGCTGTTCAGGTATCATCTGCTAATGTTGGTCATGTAGATGTAAGCTTCCAGAAAAGATAATTCTATTCTGTGAACAGCTGCAGAGTGGCAGAGAAAGGAGATGGTACAGAAGCCTCCAGAATAGCACTTAGTACTGTGACTTCATTGTCACCTTTTATATTTGGAAAATTTTAGAGGTGAAATTTTAATTGGAGAGAATTACAAGTTGTTAGAAACTTGTTCAGTCTTGAGAAAAATGCAGCAGTTTGTAAAGAAAAGACTATAACTTGGTCTCTGAAAGAATGTGGGCAGGAGAAATACAAAAGCCAAAATGGCGTATTTCTTGAAGAAAAAGTTATGTTTCAAGTAAAGAATATATGTTTAGCTTATTGTTTTAACCTTCTGCTCGCTATGTTCTTATGAATAAACAAAAAATATTGCCCAAGCTGGTTTATGTCACACTGCTTCTGAACTGGCCATAGATCCTGGAAGATAAGCTTGTAGCCAAGCTGATTCCAGCTGGACCTACTGATGTAGGAATGTCTGACAAACAAGTGTGTGACATAAGCAGGTGTTCCAGTCCCAGAACAGGGTGAATCATCAGACTCTCCTCTGAGATGTGTCTCACTAAAAACATGGAACAGACTCTCTAGCTCAGTTGGAGAGAGATTTACCTACAGGCACCTCCTTCCTTTGAATGTTCCAAGTAGGTTACAAACCTAATGTGCTTTTTGCAAATCACACATATACTGCTATGTCAACTATTTGTACTAACTGACTCATTGAAAAAGAAAAAATAAACGGAGAGTAATATAAAAATTCTATATGTTTATCATGTGTAAAGCTAACATATTTACTGATGATTCTTGCACTGTTATGGAATTCTCTACATTTTTTTCATGAGGCAGTTAAATGCATTGGCGTGACTTTAAAAAAGAACACTGTGGCCTTTTAGTTCACTTTCTCTTAATCTCTTACAGTATAATAAAATTTGAATGTTATTAGAGACAGAAATTTTAAAAGTTAAAAGCTTCCAAGATTGATAGTTTTGTAAATTGGTTTTAAGTATTTTCAATTTATAAATATCATTATATTGCTATATAACATTGACTCTGGAATGACTGACTTCCTTTTGCAGTAATTCAAAAATATTATGACAGCTATAGTTTTATAGAGAGCATAAAAATCAGTGACGTAAGTTCAATGAGGTAAGGTTAGTGTTGGAAGTTTTATTAATAAAAACTTTAAGTATTAGCACATGAGTTACAATTCCCATGTGTTTTCCAAAATTTGCTGGAACTGAACTGAATATTAAATTCTGAACTTTGGACTAGTTGCTTTAAACTACCTAATTTTAGTGGTAGGAGCAGGCAAAGATATAAATTTGAAAAACCAGCTGTTAGGCAGTTGGCTGCATTGATAAGCAACACAGGATCAGAATTCCTTGTGGCATATAATGTTCCACAAGGATGAGTTTCAGACTGCCTGAGGGAATCATTTATGTCTTGACTATAATCTCTGGTTCAGCTAAAACCTTTTCTAGTGTAGTTTGACCAGACAATATTACCATTTTTCTCTTTTAAAGAGCAGAATAATCTGGACTAGTAAGAAAGAAAAAGAAAAGAAAAACAAGGATTGATTAGTAGAGATGGTGGCTGGCTAAGCTCTGGAGGAGGGAGGCTGGGAGCTCTATGGAGCATTTAAGTGCTATCTTTCCAGGAGGAAGTACAGGAGAGTAAGTGCATTTGATGCATTACACCATCAGGTGGTTCTCTCATTCTTGTACAGGAAGATTGAAAGAGCCTTTGACACTGATTCTTTGAGGGGAAATGGTGTGAGATGGTATGAGTTTGTTTTCCTGAGGGGAACAGCCAACACTCTCCTGTGTTTATAAACCAGGTAATGTTGCTTGCTGGCTGTTCCTCATTGCCACAATGTTACTCAGCTGCTTTAAACTCCTCTTTCTTCAATTCTTAGATACTGAAGTAGAAAGATGACAGTCAAATAGATTATATTTTAAAGAATATAAAGCCTCTTAACTGTCTGCTTTTAATAACAGTGAATTAAAATGTAGACTAGGGCAACCCTAATACCCAGAGTAATAGGGGTGGGCATGTTGATGAAATTATTCTTGAAAGTGCAGTTTTCCGCTACGAAGGGAAAAAGCTAGCTAACACACTAAATTTTCAATTTGGAACGAAGACCTAAAGCATATTAATTGTATAAAATTCAAGTGTCTGCAGCTTCAAAATGTGGCCACGTTCTGCCTTTTCTGCCTTGAATTTTACATAGATCAGATGTTTCTGAAAGAAAGGAATGTATTATACTATGGTTTACCAAGTACAGCAGCCATTCCTTTGAAAAAATCATGTTTATCACATCAAACTGAACAATAAGAGGCAAACATGATGAGGGGATAGTTTTACTTTTATTGTATTTTTTTTTACTGGCTCTGAAATGGAGAGTACTGTTGGGACATATTTAAAGGCATATGATATCCTTTCTATACTTGCAACTCAGTTCTCATATTTGCAAAAAGGCCCACGTGAGGATATGCCCTCTGGATTTGCAACTCAGTGCTTCTGGAGAGAAAACTGCAGTGACAGCTTTTTTCCCCCCCCCCCCTCCATGCTTTAAACTAGTTTCTGGAATCACAGCTTCGTATTTTAATATTTCCCCAGATATATATGGATGAATAAATTCAGGCACTAAGATCTTAAATAGCAGTTTGTTTTATGATTAACTGAAATGATTCCTCAACAGACGACTGCATGATACACTAAAGAGAGCAAATAGTAGCACAGAAAAGTGTCAACAGCCCTGTGGAGCCTGAAATGGTCATCAGGAATTGAGTGTATGGTAGCACAAAAGGGGAGAAGACTAGCTCTTGGACACAGTGGCAAATATTGACTGCAGTGTATGCTGGAACAGAGGTGGGATTAGGAGGGAGAGAGACAGTGGGTTACAGTTTGCCTTCCCTACTAGCCCAGGTGCAGTACCCTACACTTAGTGCTTGACTAGGAAGTTCAGAATTAGATTTAAAAAAAATACACCCAATCCTTTACTTCAAATGTATTTATTTATGATAGTAAAATAAATAGTTCTTAACCGTAAAACACAGTAGTGCTTCTTCATATTTTACTTCCTCACTGAGCTTCATAACACTAAAAACACTTTCATAAATGATATATATAATATGGTATATAAGTTAAACAGTTAACAGTAAGGAACTTCAAGAAACAGACGTCACTACTGGAGCTGGCCATGAGTGGCAGGTGATGACATGAAGATTAATAAAGTTAGACTTTGAATTTGGCAATTTTTGCCACTTACATGAACTTTTCTTTCTGAAGTATAACCCAATTCTGAAGTTTTTGCAGTATGTTGTATATTTCCAGAGCAAGTGACAGAGTTTACTGTGTTAAATAGTTGAAATAAGTAGTTGCTGAGGAAAAAGAAGTTAGACAAAATTAAAAAGCCGTTGACTTGGATAGAGGTCTTTTGAAATGCTTTATGTGTTAGCTATCAGATCTGTTTTTGCTTTCTTTTTCTGGAAAACGATGGTGTTCTTCAGACTGCCAAATTGTACTAGTAAATGTACTGCCAAAGCTTGGGAAAACTAAGTCAAGGAGTCTTAAAATTATATGGTGTTGAGTGAAAAGCCAAAGAGAGGGGTTTTGTGTACCAGAAATCCTTATCCTTTCAAATATAAAAATATATATATGATGTTGTAAAATGACCCATATTTAATTTCCTTTCAGATTATATTTAAAATGCCACAGATGTAAAAGGAGGAGTAAGAAAATGGCAGAAGTTTCTCATAGTATACTAGCATGCCGTGCTCCATTTAGAATACTTCATTGTTTCATTGTTTTTGGGACACATGATTTCACAGTGCCATTCTTAGGGAAAAGATAATTTCTAATGTTGGCAGATTCATCCTGGCTATAAATGAAGTAGTATGTTTTGCTTCTTGTTTTCCACAAGATGAGGAACTGATTTAACTGCTTTTCAATTTTACACCATCTGGAGCTTTGTATTTGACTTACAAAATGATGTCATACGTGATTAGCGCCAAACAGATACCATATAGTAAAAATTTTCATGCAGTTCAGGCTGAGGTACTCTTATTTTGCATTATGAGAATGTAAAATCTTGCTTCATGATTACTTGAGGCAGAAAGAAGAATTTAGGGAAAGAGAAAATGACTGACATAACCAGTGTTCTTGTAAACCTCCACGTTGCATTCCTGTGAATAGAAAATAAACCTGTACACCTAAGACCACACACAGTATGAGTTGCCTGTTAAGCCTCCCAGGCTGACACGGGCTCTGAATTCTGAAAACTCATGTAAAGCACTCATTTCAGAATGCCTCTATGCTGTGTATGTTAGTTTGGGGGATGATATACCTGTTCTACCAAAATACCTGGGCTTCATTCTGCAGGTGGATTTTTGAATTGAAGTGCTTTGCTATGTCAGTCTCAAGATACCTGACCACAGGTTGAGCAGATGTAAGAAAATAGAGCTGTATATGGTAGATTTCCCTTTTCCTTTTTTTTTTCTTCCCAACATGAGGACAGAATCTAATTTAACCTCCACAAAAAGTAGCTTTTGGGGAGGAATACTAGAGGTAATTCAGTTTTCTGTGTTTCCAAGGAGAAAAGGATGACACAGATCAAAAATCATACTGTTATAAATATTGTCCTTTTCTTAAAGGTTTCGGTCTGTATTCTCACATGGACTTGGGTTTAATTACAGCATATAATGGTTAAATAATTGCTACACACAGAGGGGAAAAAAGTGAGAACATGAAATAAGATATTGTCTTATAAAAGAATAGGAAAATGTGTGTTTTGCTAAAGATTGGTTCGAATCTCTGTGATCCAGATTGAAACATGGAAAATGCTATGTTATGCCTCAAAGCCTTTATTTGAAGCTACCAAGGCTATAGTGAATTCTTAAATGAAACCAAGATAATCCTATATTATGAGCAATTTGTGTGAACTGGGGTTCTAGGCAGAAGTTACACCATTTACATCTAAATATTCAGTCTGAAGTCCACGTGCAACTTCTTGTGGAAGAATCCAATTCACCTCAAACATGAGAGTTCATTAGTAAGTGTTAAAAAGTTACTATGGAGCTGAAAGTGTGTGGAGTACTCTTTTTGTGATGTTAACAAGAAAACAATCTTGTTTCTGTATTTAGTGTCAGTCTAGACAGCACTGAAGTACTAGGTGCTTTGGTATTCTGTGGCATAGTCGAGGTCATAACCTTGTTCAGGTGTATTTCTTTTTGGTGTAAAAGAAAACCATCATGCACCTTCTCTGATCCCTCCAGGTTGTATTCGTGTCATTGTTTAGGGAATATAAATAATGAATTATTTGTGTTATAACTGGCTAGTGGTGAAAGGAAATGCAGAAAGGCTCAGTCATGTGGTACTCTTTAATTAACAGCTGGTTTGAGGGCAGGACAGCAGTCTGAGAACCTGGAGTGGATAGGGCTCTGCCCCCCTTTCAGACACAAGTTGTCAGTCAAAGGCTTGGACTTATGCACCATCTGCTCATCCTTTCAACCCTCCTTCTTTGTGCTCTCAAGTTTTAATGCCTACAATTCCCATTCCCAAGTTGAATCTAGTGACCCATGATGGCAGGATGTATGGGAAGAAATCTATGAAGAAGAGTGAAGATTGCCTGCCTGCCCCTTAGGGTGGGGACTAGATGGGTAGAGAAGAAAAGACTATTGACTGCCTGCTTCAGCCAACCAGAGCAGAACTGCATCAACATCCCAGTCACTAAGGAATGGTTATCAGTGCTTTGTTTATCACTGGGTCTAATCGCCTTCAACTCCCTTTGACTTCAAGCATTAAGCTTCTGTCTAGTGGCTGTTGGAAAATGAGACTTGCAGTGCATGACTGAAAAAGGAGCCCTTTTGGAGCTCGTGCTGCAATGTTATGACGAGCTTCTTAGCTGCAGCTTAAAGGCCCAACTGAGATTTTTGTGATTTGACTTAAGGGATTCCTTTCAGACATGAAGCAAACAGATGATTAAGTATAAAGATGTGCTAATGAGTTTCAGATGAGGTCTTTTATGTTTATGCAAGAGGTCTGACAGTTTGCTGCTATTAGTATTTCTTGTTTTCTAACTTAAATAATCTTTGAATCTTGTCCTGCACATTGCTTTCAAAGTACAAGATCCTATTACTGTAATACTGTAAAGAAAAAAAACTTAAAATAAATCAAGTATAATATGAATCTTTTTTCCAGTGTATAGAAAAGCAATGAGCCATTTTAAGAGCAGAAAGAACATACATTTCAAGATCCAATAGATCATCTAAATTGGTCCCAAACCAAGCTTTAAAATGGCATAGCAAAGACTTTTGCTTTGAATAAATTTAGCATTAAAAAACAGAATATAAATAAAAATAAATTAGATTTTCTGATTGTTTTGTACTTTAATATTCTGATTAACTAGGAAAAAAGTCCTTAACAGATATGACCCTTGCTGACTATTCTAACTGCAGAACATAAAAATGCTTAAAAAAAAAAATAAAAAAATTGTGCCCTTTCAGTTACTTCCATCTAGCTTTTCATAATAAATAAACTGTATGAATGTCAAGGTAATGAATACTTTAAAACCTTGTTCTTCATTTTCAGACATTTATATATTTGAAATTTGAATTAGTGAATTTAAAATTTCTCACTTGCCTGACTTCCTGCAGCTCTCTTGTAGATGGAGAATTATGCTAGATTGTCACTTCATACTTTTTCAATCCAAACCTTGTCTTTGCAATGGCATATCCTGCAGCCAAAACAAGCCTATATGGGTCCACTTAATGTGAACACCTCATGGTTTGAGAGCTGCAGAAGAAAACATTACCGGAATATCTGCCTCTGTTCAAGGAAACTTCTCTTTGTATGGCTAGGCTTTGCAAACGAAGCTCCAGGGAGGGCTCCACCCACACTCCTCCTCAGCACCTTTTCCAAGCGCGCTGATAAAAAGAGGCTAGCGGATAGCACCCTCGAGCCTGTGCTATGGATTTTTTTTTAGGTGAGACACAGCATGCGCAGAGCTGGACCCACCCTTTAGTCCTAAGCTTCATCTGCCAGGGCCTAGCAAGCTTGGACGCTGGCAGCGGAGTCCTTAGGACGGAGGTTTTATTAGAGTGTCCTTCTCTTAGATGGAAGGCCTCACAGGGCTAAACGAGCTCCATCTGCCCGGGTTTGGAATCAGAGTTGTCCTTCTCCTAGGATGACTGCCAGCAGGCTAATGAGCTCATCCTACCCATACTTCTCTTTGTAATAACACATAATCACACTCTCTTTGTCTTAGTTCTCTATTTTGTATGCCATTGTAATGTCATTCTAATGGCTTGCAAACCTTGCCAAGGTTCTCCATGCCCACGCTGCCTCGTTTGTGCTTTTTGTGCTACAGAGCATCTCGCTCTCTGGGTGGAACAGAAGGGCAAATGCAGAAGTAGGTCTGTAGCAGTATTTTTAGTATCTCTTCTCCTGAACTTAGTTTTGAATTGTTAACCAGCCTTCTGAAAAACTGAAATATGTCGCTAAGAATAAAATCCCTGATTTTTCTAACCCAGAACTGAATTTGGGAGTTTGGGTCTGCGTAAGGAATGTAACATTGAGTCCATAATGCTTAACACTAGCAGTGGCTTTGTTTTACTGTTTAAAGGTGCTGACAAAATTTCATGGATATAGTGTATTTTCTTACTTTATTTGTAAATTAGACTTCAATAATGAGGCTCACCAAAAAAATGTATGATGAAATCTATTTTTTAACCAAAAACATCCCCACCCAGTATTCTATGCTGTGTTGCTTGTGAGGTGCTTAGTGATTAATTTGTAACTGCATTTCTAAACCAGAATATGGAAACAGGTGGAAGTCTTCACTGAAGGGAACAGTGCCTGCAAGGTGCAAACCTTGCAATACTGATGGTTAAACCCAAACATATTCTGTTGCTTTAATGAACTGAGCTATGTCTATGATTTTATTACAAAACTACCTTTTATTACAAAGCTTTTGAGAGGAATAATTAATCGAGAGGAATAATGTTATTTACTCTTTCCATTTTGCTGAAATTTTTCATTTTGCTAATTATCAAGGTCAGCAAAGATTGCATGCATCATATTTTGAACCCTCTAGATCCTACAGTCAGTATCCTTATGTTGTTGAATTATTATGGTATTGTTTCCAAATTGTCTTGTTCTTCTCTACTATCTAAAAAGCTGCGCCATTAAAAATTGGAAAACTTCATTTTCCAGCTCTACTTTTTGCTTGCAGTTTCACCTTATAGTTTCACATCCAGTTCACCATCACATCATTGTGAGACCACTTAAGTATTTGCTTTAATCTATTCCATTATTGCATTTTAATTTAAGGAAGGTATGACAAGATTTCTTACTTTGAATACCTTTTTGGAAGTTCTTGAGAGCCAGTATTCTGAGTAGTATATTAGATGTTCTCAGTGGTTGTATCAGTAAACATGTTAACAGTGGCTGCTCTCTGCTCCACAGTGTGAGGAATAACACCTTTTCTATTTGGAAGCATACTTTACTTTGTGGTAACTACTCCAGGCAGTGCTTATGTAGAAAGGCATTATTAAAAAAGGTACTAGGAATTTGAAGCTGTGAAGTAGGATTGTTAAATCTACTTGAAAAAAGTCACTTTCCTGTCTAGCTCTTGATTTCTTCCCCTATTTGTCATTTTTTGTTTCCACCTGGATTCATGTGTATTTGCCTACTGCTGTGGCCATGTCTGTCTAGCTATATTGTGCATATTCTCCCATTTCTTGATTATGCTTCCCAAAGGGCAGTTCCCTCCCTACTCCATTTCCTTGAACAGGTACCCTGTCATTTACTTTTTCCTTTTTCTCACCATTTTGTTCCTTGCTTTACCAAATGTTTTTCCTTTTTTTATATAAAAATAATAACCAGTATTACCACAGAAGAGCTCACCAAGGCCCATTTGCTAAGAGGCTTATGCAATGTATGCTGGAGATAAGTGAAGAACCTTATCATTTTCCTGTTTGCTACGTCAAATAATTCTGTTTCTGTTCTGTGTCTAAACCCGTGTAGTATCTGATTGCCCACTACATGGCTTTAATGGGCAAATTAAATGCAGTATACAGAACACTATTTTAATATTATGTATTTAGTAATTCAAGATGATATTTTGTTCATGAGTCCTTTATGTGTATGTCAAGTTAGGTCTGCTTTAATCCTGTTTTGTGTTTTGAATATTCCACTTTCTCTAGCCGTGCTTTGGTGCTACAAGTTCTTTCATTTTTTTTTTATTGCATTTAAAAAAAAAAAGGAATTAGGGGGGTAAAAGTGAAATATGCTAATGATTTTTACTAGAACCTAAATATGTTTGATTTATTGCTGTAGGTTGATGCCTTGCGGTTACGACTAGAAGAAAAAGAAACCTTTCTGAATAAAAAAACAAAACAACTTCAAGACCTCACAGAAGAGAAAGGAACCCTTGCTGGAGAGATTCGGGATATGAAAGACATGTTGGAAGTAAAAGAAAGAAAAATTAATGTCCTTCAAAAGAAGGTAAGATCACTGATGAAAGGATATGTTGTAAAACTTTTGAGGCACATTTAAAGGAAATGTGTTTTTTTTTTACCGTATTACTTTTAATATCTTAAAAATGCAGGGAATATGTCTGTAATAGTTGTAGTTCTCTAATATAAAATATATATTCCTGTATTCCATGAGTTATTTTCTATAATGTTATATCTTAATTATATTATATCCCAAAAATTATTAGGTGCTGCGGTTTTCACCAAATTATTAGAGTTAAATTTAAGTCCTAAAAATCCTGACAGAACTCATTATTCCTCAGCCTGGGGGACTCTGTTATCGTTATCCACACTGATTATTACTCTTTCTTTATAAAGTAAATAAAATGTTTGGAATTGCTAAGATATTAGCATACTGCCTTTTTTTCTTTCAGCTAAAGACATTAGGAAGGAAGGCTCTTTCCAAACAGCCTTATTAGTCTTACTTGTAATTTTCCACAGATTTAGCTAACTGCATTTACTCTCTTTGGGAAGTTGGATTTAATCATTATAGTTTCCACTTAGGTGAGTGGGGAGGGAATTTCCTGGGAAGGCAGCTCTGCAAGGATTCTGCCTATGTTAGTACAACTTTCTTAGCATTTCCCAAAGCCAGTATTATAACCTAAGTATGATGAAGATGATTGAGGGAAATTCTAGATATGAGCTGTCAAGAAAAACAAAACAAAAAGATCCCATTACTGAAAATTGTAGAGATGAAAATTTACCTTGCACTCAGAAAAATATTTATGCTAGCAGGTATGATCTGTTTGTGTTTTGTGTCTCACTCTGTTATACATAGATGCACTTGTGAGCATATAGATAAATAGAGGAAATGTTCCTGGCATCAAATGTATTTTATTTTTATGCCTCCCCTCCTTTTACAGCCATTCAAAGAATGTCTACTCCTTACTCTCTATTATTATGTAGGTATTTCATGTTACTGTGGTTTTCCTCCAGGATTCATAGTGTGCTCACATGGTCTAGCTGTGCTTCTGTCTGCAATTGGTTAAATACAGCCTTTAAAAAGCCAAGTCCTTATTTTCCAGAAACTGCAAGTGCATGCCCAGGAAATAAGGCCTATAAAAACTGCAATATAGGTACTCATCCACTTAATCTTATTTCTGAATATTTGCCTTATTAGCAATGCTGATGGTGTAAAGGTAGCAAACTTCAAGCCTTTTATCCTATGATGAGTACTAGTTAGTTTTGGATATCACTTGAGAATTTTGAAGAAAATAATGCATCTTTTCTTGTGGTTTGTATTCTTAAAAAAACCAACACCATCAACAATTTAGTGTTTCCTGTGTTTAGACCTTGAGGAAATAGATCAATAGGAAGAATCTTTTGGCTCCTTCTTTCATTATTATTTTCACTTCAAGTGATGGCAGCCCAGTCATTTTTGTGTTTAGAAATTAATTTTTCTCATTGTACATGATTCTGTGGAGAATTCAGTGGGTAGAAAGCAACATGGATCATTTCATATGGCACTTAGGACATGAAATAATTACTGGGCTTTCTAGACTTTTTTTCAGAATGTTGCCCTGGTTGCCATCTTGCTCTCATGTAAACCCTTCTGAAAGTGAAGGAATTGCTTCTAGTTCTTACTCTTAAGTACTCTCTAGACATTAGAGTCTTCTGACTGTAGTTTTGTATCTGTTCATTTTTAATTAATTTTGATAAGATTTGTGAATAACCAGTGTCCTTATTTGTTGATGCACAATAGATGGCTATATCTCTCTCCACTCAGCTGAAAATAATGTTTATTTTAATGGTTGTTTTCAAGTAACTGAAGGAAGAATTTGTCTATAGTGCTTAAAAATATTTCTGTTAGTAATAACCTGAAACTCAATAGAGAGGAATCTGTAACTTGGAAAGCTGCAATTTCTAGTTTTGTATTCTTTCTCTTGTGTGTACTTCTATCTGCCATGTTGAAAAATGCAAAGGATACCAACCAAAAACCAGAAAAGCTCTATTTCAAAGTTGAAGCTATTTCTTCTTCTTTCTGGATAGCTGTTATACTTGGAGGACAGGATAAGTTCTGTTGAGAGCTCTGCACCAAAGGTGTGGAAGAAACAAAAACACTGGCAACAAAGCAGCTGTGCTGACTCACAGGCCCAAAGGATGGCACAGGAGCACAAATAAGGCGACATGTTGCAGAAAAAAGTAATGGGCTAGATAATGAGCTAGTGATGCGTTGTCTTTTTATGCAGTGATTTTGGAGTAATTTTTGTGCAAATTGAAAAACCACTGTACTATTCAGGATAATATGCAGGCTGAAGGGAGGCCCAGCACTGGAACAGTATGTATTTTGAGAATTTGGATCAAGGTAGATTGGCATGGAGTAATAATAAACGTATGTCGATGTCAGAGGTGCAATATTACTTAATATTTTGTTCTTTTAGAATCTTTGGCACCACTGTTCCATTTTAGTGCCAGTAAAGTTGGGTATGCTGTTTTAATAGCCTTGTTTAACCTGGCAAAGCTAGTCTTACACCTCATATCTGTCAGTTTAGCACGCAGAGGGGCAGACCTCAGAAATCGTTATGTATTTCTTACCAGAGTGTGCAACTTCTATGAATATGGGCAGGTTGTAGGCTGAAGAGCAGAAGTACTGAACTGGGTGATTATTCTCTCATGTCCCTTTTTGCTCCCAGATTTTCTCTGATACAGTGGCTATAGCTGTTGTGTTTTGTCCTCCAGGAATCTGTAGATGTTTTAAAGAACAATTATATACTCTGAAGTATGAGTCTTAGTGTTGAAAAACAGTAGCTGTTGAGACCAAAATAGTGTAGAGGATATAGACCTGGATCATATTAGGATGACAGCTTGTGGAAATTCTTTTGTGGGGACTATTATAAAAGAACACCATATAAAGGGGGCTAAACAGAACTTTACATGTTAATAGTTCAAGCTTTGCAATTGATGAAGTGCTACATGACTGAGGGCCTTAACCTACCAGCTAATTAGCATTTGTAAGAAATGTCTTAAAGTCTTAGCACTCATGTAATAATTGGAATCTGTACTTGGAGTGGTTGGACTGTGCACACTAGCTGATATTGTCCAGTTTGTGTGAAATTAAAATGTGTTATACAATTAATTGTATGTATTACTCTTCATTGTCTTCTAAGAATAGGAAATTTGCATCCAGTCTGATTAAGAGTATACTAGTGTAAGTAAATGAGTCCTACTCTTGTGCTTAGAAATTTGAGTCAATATTATTGCTTGATGCAGGAATTCTGGCTGAGAACACCATGGAAATTGAAACTTCTAATTCTGGAATGGTCCAGGAAGACCTGAGACAACAATTTCTTTAATTTGATTTTTACAAGTAGAAAGTGCAAGTGCGTTGCTGGTAGAAAATGCCTTTGATTTTTTTTTTTTTCCCCCATGCTTAATCAGTTGGGAGCATGTTTTCATAATCCTGTAAAGGGATCATGATGGCATGATGGAGGACATTATTATTAACTTGGAAAAATTCTGTTAGAACACTGTAAACAGACTGTTAGGTGAACTGGGGTTTTGCAATTACCAAATCAGAGTTCTGTTGTATTTTTGGAATGAGACAACAAATTCTGAACTAGTTAGTTGTTCTGCAGACTACAAGAGTTGTTAAAAAAACTTAGGGAGTCATTCTGGTGTAACATGAAAGTTTTGATGTTTCAAAGCTGCTATGGTGACTATTGACTTGTGCATTACTTTAAGAAATGTTTCTCCTAATAATATATTCTCATTTATATATAGCATTCAGTTCTCTGAGTGTTAGAAAATTGTTCTTTGTTGGCTGCTTATGCTTTGCAGGTTTGCCAAATCATGTTATGTTATTCAGGTAAGGCAGTCTGAAAGTGAAATTGAACTAAATATAGCCAATTGTTCAACCATGGTGGTGCTGTTATTGGTCCCAATATATTTTCAAATCCTCGGTGATTTTGTACAATAAAATGCAACCTTGGGACTCTTAAACTTCACATGTGGTATGCATTGAGACTGTCTGAATAAATACATAAAAAACTGAAACCTAACCAGTGTAGCTGTTTGGATGCTCTTGGCCTGTATAATAACAAAGAATGTCATTAAGGCCAGAGGTAGTGATGATTTTCACTTCCCTTTTGCGTCTTTAATTTCTCGTTCTTTGTAATACACTAAATTTCCAAGTTTTTACAGGTTATAAAAAGTTGCTGGAAATACATGACTTAATATAGATTCACTTAAAGAAGTCAACTTGAATGATCACCCAGGCTGAAACCATAGCCATGAGTAACCCTTGCACCATGAAATCCATGATCATTATAGTTTTCCAATCTGTGATTGAATCTACTGTCATTTCCAATAAATTTGATACCCACTGAAGTTAGAAGCCCAGCATTTCATTGTTCCTCCTCATTTCCAGTAACCTGCTTGCTGCTGCTGGTTTTATTCAATTCTACTCTTCAAAGGGAGAATGGTTGGATTACATGCTTCTGCTTACTGACCTAATTAAAAGTAAGCACTTATCTTTATAGGACAATATCACTGAATTCCTCGGATGAAGTCCCATGAGATTACAAAATCTAAAAACTATTTTACCTAGTGCCAGTTCTATAAACACAGTAGTAGATATATTGTAAATCATGGACCCTCAAATAATTGAAGTAATATTGACTGTACCTTGTCTTGGTGTTGAAGTTGTTTGGAGATCTACTCATAATAATCACATCTAAGCAGGTCTCTTCTTCATCAGTGGCAGCTGACAAATAAATGAAATCTCTAGAGATGTTTAGTACCAAGGGTTTGGAAGAATTCAGAAGTGTCACTAGGTTTCAGTATAAGTAGTGCAAGTTTGTCTTAGTTTACAGTAATTATTCCCCCAACAAGAAGGGCAAGCATTTATTCTTTGGGATGTCTTTTACTTGTAAGAAAATATACAAGAAGCAACGTGTATGCAATTTTTCAAGAAACAGTCAAACTAGCCTCTACCTCTGAACAGGTGAAGGAAACCTGTTTGTTTGCATGTTTGAAAATCCTCATTTTATTTTAAAATAATAGAATTTAAATATAATAATTTAGATGCCTTTGTATGCTTCCTTTGGAAAACAGAGCATTTTGGATATATAATTTTATTTATTGGGGAGCTGTAGGGTAAGAGATTAGTAGTGAAAGTGAAAAAAGTAGCAGTTATTTGAAGAAAGAGGCTGAGAATAGGTGCTTTGAAGATTAGATGGTGTCATGAATTTATGCTTGTGTAGTTTTTAGTACACTAGTACACCTTATTAACTAATGCACTGTTAATTTTCTGAATGTAGATGCATATACAGAAAGGAGGCAATCAGCTGTAAGATCTAATTTATGATGTAGTATGATAAATGTGAGAGAGAAAAAAATAATTTTTGGGGAAATATTGAATGTGTATGTGTAGATCACATACATTTATAATTTTAAAGAGAAATCCTTAAGTCTAAATAACATAAATTATTCTAGATCAAGTTATGCTAGGTAGTTTTGAGAGGATTCTTCACATCAGGCCAAATGAAGAGTATTGAATAGCTCCAGGCTCAGGTTATACATAACATCCAGAAGTGCTCTTAAAAACAATATGCCATTTGCAAAGTAGAGCTGAGCTTAATGAGGCACTTACATAAGGGTTTCATACTGCTAGGGTGACTCCACTGTTACTGGAGAGGAAGGAAGCTGTCATTTGTCTCTGAAATGTCAGTAGTAATTAATGAAGTTATCTTTAAGATCCTAAGTTCATGCTCAGAAAGCAACCAAATCACATACTGGGAATTTTAAGCTTTGTGAAAAGTACTATTTTGCTTTCAATAGAGTGGGAGGAAATTTCTTTTGAAGTATGAAAGAGTTAAATTATGTGTAGTGTGACTAGGCAAAAAGAAAGTAGAAGTTACCATATTTACCAGGTACAGAAGAACACAAAGAAATTAGTTAAGGAAATGGATTGCTACCTATAAGATGCTAAAAAGAATGAAGGAGAATCAGAATTGCCATAGAGGGCAAATGTATTTTTCTGTGAAATAGTCTTCCAAGAAATGTAATAGAGGTCAGCTGATTGAAATTAAAAATGATAAGGGAGTGTGTTATAAATGTAATTGAGAATAATTTTACATTAGAGAGGTGTCCTGCTGTCAGGAGGGTGCTTTTGATTTTCAGCCACTGACTCAGAAGAGTGTGTGTTCATGTAATTCATTGCTCTTGGAACTGCATCTTTGAGTGACATCTGATTTCCTAACTGTCTTAACATGACAGATTCAGCTGCTTTTATACCTGCCAGTCATTTACCATAGATTCCTTGACAGTTCATTTAAGTGACACAAAATCAGATCCTTCAAAAAGTAGCCCAGGGAACAAAGTTCTGGACAAACCTTGTATGTCTTATTTACTTGCTAAGCTTTTTCTTGAGAGTTCTTGCAAGCTCCATGCTCTAGGTAACTGATTTGTCTAGGGAGGAAGGAGGCTGGGTGGCTTTTCACCTTTTCTGACTGACACAGGCATTGAAAAGGAGGATTCACAGGACCATACTGCAGCTGCCTCTCTGAATCAGCAGCCATTTCTCTGTGGGTGTTGTAACAGTGTAGGAAGTATTCTCTGCTAGTTGGTTTTTACCAATTTTGTAGTACATTAAATTTCTACACTCTTGTTGGCATAGAGTCAAACACCTTAATTTATGCATTGCTAAAGCTCCTTGATGTGGGCAATCATGCTTTCCTATTCGTATTCCATTGCTGTCCATCTGACTGAACAGTCTATGACTAAAGACTCTAATACCTTAGTAAATTGGATATTTTATCACTTTAGGAAAAGCATCACCCCTCACCTTTGAGCGGAGCTCTTATTGGCTTTATGAAAGCATGAAGTTCAAAGGCATGAAGTACTCATGCAGATAAGTTTAATGGTAACAATAAATGAAAACTATCTTCATACTTCTCCCTTCATATTATTGTTACCAGATGTAGCCAGAGCTAGTGGTGCCAATTTGGTCAGATTGCTTTGATAATTTTCTTGTTGCTAAGTAGTATGTATTTCTTGATGGTAGAATCAGCAGTGGTATGTCTGAATATGAGTAGAATAAATCCAACTTTAGAATGGAATCTGAATCTAATTCACTTCCTTCTAGCACACCTGACTTCAATTTTTAACGCCTAGGCAGGCACAGAGCTAAGATCAAAGTGAAATAGAGTAGAGTTAAACAGTTCTTGGACAGTAAAAAGAAAAATGGCATAACATTGCATAATCTTTTATATATGAAAGAAATATTGGGCCTATTTGCTATTTACTTAAGAATAAATCTGCAGTAAATTTACAAAGGTAATTATGCCAGTGTGTAAACCCTTCTTTATCTGGGGGAAAAATCAGGCTTACTGTATTTGTTGCCCAAGAAATGTTGTGATTTGATAGCAAAAATCTCTATTCATGTCCCCAGCCCGTTACACAGTGCTTTGTTGCTCTGTTCTTATCCCCTTACAGCCCAAGTGACTGTACACCATGGGAACTTGTGTACATTGTTCCCTGTGGTGCCTACTGCTGATCTGGATGAGGCTGAGAAGCTGCTAAAGGTCTACATGAATTTGTGAACTATTCATCTCAGAGCAGATTCTTGTTGATAGACAGGATTGAGAGTGTAAAAAAAGCACATTTTAAATTTGAGTGAAGTTCCTGTTGCGACCTATCCCAAAATCGTAATCTATGGTCAAGTCTGGATTTTTTTTGTGACTGTCATGGGAGGTATAAATAGTTTATTTTAAAAGAATATAAAAACCTGACTTTGGAGAGTTTCAGACTTTCTTACATGTCAGGAGGTGGATGTGATAGTAAACAGCTGAACAAATGTGAAGAACTTCAAAGTATAGGATCTAGATGACATAGGAAGGTAATAGAAAACAGGAGTTTGCTAATTCAGTTGTAAAAGAGATTGTTTCTGTGAACTATCCATGGGAGCTAGTCTTGTAATTTGTTAGATTTACAAAACATGATTTCTTGCACGACATTTTACGTGTTCAGCAATTTTCACTGTTAGCACTCTTTAATTGTTACTAATTCTTGTATACCAACATTTAATGTCATATAACATACTTGAGTTGCTGCCTTGAGATACATGAATTGCAACACTTTCCTTGAGTCTCTATAAATCATTCAAGCTTTGGGGAGGGAGAATAAGAGACACCTCATAGCCAGCTAGCTGCCTATGACCAGTTCATACTGTCACCCCTGTGACTTGCCTCCCCTTGGCAAGGTAGAAGCATTTCTCCTGCTTTGGGCATACTGTAATGCTGACAGCAGTGTTAAACCCTCTCAAAGGAATCATCTTCTTATGGAGACCTCTGCTACAGGATGTACTTCTTAATAAGGGTTAAATCTGTGGGGTTCTTTTGGGAGGGGATCTGAGATGATGAAGGGGCAGTGCTGCAGTCACTGGTTATCATTGTGCCTTAAGTGTTCTGCTGCAAAACCTGTTTAAAAACCCCCCAAAACCACAAAAAGGCACAAGAACAGAACCAGAAGATTCACTTGGTTTTGGTTAAGTTTTAGTATACTATTTACAGAACAACTGATGAACATTTATAGACTACCTAATTAACTTTTTGTACTAATGCTAAAAGAGAAGTTCTACTGCTCTACTCCATAGATAATAATCTCTCCTTATGCCTGGTTCTGAAACAAGCTTTTCTCTCTGATAGTTTTCAGCATTGAGCTGGCCATCACTCAATTGTTTAAAAAGTGCAGACCTCTAGCTTTCCAGTTAAGTATATTTCTTGAGGAGAAAGCCTGACAAAAATCAAGTTCTGTAGTAAATCTAATGCTTGCAGAACTACAGAAATAGTCAATCTGTGTAATTTATTCTGATATAGCCATCATCTTTAAAGGACTTCAAAGTGTTCTTAACTGAAAACTCCTATCTCACCACTCTTCTGAAGGTTTTATCTAGGGTTTGTCAAGCCCCACCATGGAGAGGGCCACATGCACCAGGTAGTGACAAGTGATCACAGAGGTACAAGAGCTTAATGCAATGGGAGAGAGAACTGCCTCTGACAGCTGCTGAAACTTCTAACCATCCTTTGTAATTTTTCTAAGATGAACTTTTAGTATCTGGCATAAAAAGCAAAGAAGTAAACATTACAGAAATATATTGCGAGTGTATTATCAGTTTTAGTACAATATGAGGTCAGTGTCATTGACATTGCGATAGCAGACGACCTTCAAATGCATCTTCAGGATATTACAATGGATTTTCTTCATTGATCCTTTCTTCAAGGCTTTTACAACAAATGAAAAAAAGTGAAGGAAGCCAAATGTATAAGGATGGCTACATTGATTAATAAATTTCAAGCATCAATGACCTAATGAAAAACTGCATTGGGGAAATAGTATGTCCGTGTTATAGACCCTACTATATAATAATTTAGATTTATTATCTTATAGATGATGATACTAGAATGAGGCTAGGTTATACATACAAACCTGCTTGTTTTTAGGAGACAGAAGATAAAAATTCAGTGAAAGATTTAAAAAAGGACATTTTTTCATAGGGACAGCAACTTACAGAACTACTTCAGATTATTTCTACTTCCTATTCAGTCATTTACATGGAAGCATTGCTGTGTTACCTTTGCTGCTATAGAAAACCTAAACTGTTGAGCAGATGTTGATTAAAGACATCCAAGTTGTTGCGTTTAACATTTCAGTTTAAGTTTAGCGGTGCTTTGATAGTTTAGACACAGAAAGGCTGTGTCTGGCCTGCAGTAATTAATGGTGAAACTCAATATGTGCATTGTCTTTTGTGCAGCTATAGTGCAAATATTAAATTACATCTTATAGTAACAAGAATCTTGGTTCTCTGATGAACAACATTTTGAACACTTCAACTCTTAATTGATATAAATCTAGGTACACTGACCATATGTAAATTTAGAATGATTAAGAGGAGACACCTCTACAAACAGGGGGCAAGGAGATATGTTATCCTTGTGCAAAGCTTTTCTTTTACATAAAGTCATTAGACTGTCCCTTATATATGAATATAGATGGCCTTTGTAACCAGGGAGCTAAAAGGAAACTTTCCAATGGAAAGGGTATTATTATTTCTGGTTAATTACTACCTAACTGTTTAAACACCACTGCTATATTTTTTTTCCTGCTTTTTACACTGGCACTTAAGGAAACTCACATAAAGTAGTACGATATGAAAGTGAATTCTCTATTACAAGCTTCTGAATGGAATTTCTAAGGGCAGGATGCTCTTCTAGGACAAAACAACATAGCTGTATTGAATTTATGTAGCCATCCTTTATTTGTAGTAGCTAGAGGGCAGGCCTGTTATTCTTTTTTTTTTTTTTCCCCGTTTAAAATTAGTTTCCATTTTTAGTGCTTCCCTCTTCAGCTTATCTACCCCCTTATTCCTTACTCAGAGTAAGGAAGTTTAAAGTTTAAAATTTTTTGTCTGTTGATTTCGATGAAGTATTATGTTACTATTTAAAATATTTTACAGGAAAACTGGGAATTAAGAAAATATTGGCAATCCCTGAAATAATTTTATAAGGCTATAGAAAGAGATATTCAATTAGGGATTAAATATGACAGAGCAGTTTTAAAGTGCTATACTTGCACTTTTTCCCTTCAGGTGTGGAATGTCTGTGATTTCTAAGATCTATATAGTCAATTTATCATTTAGAATTGAGAGGTACACTTACCTAAAAGTCTCTGAATTCAAGAAAGAATACTGAGATTTTTTTCTGTGTTCTGGAACAATCACATAAAGCTTACATTTAACTTCCAAGTCCATTACCTGCCTATACTTTTCAAGTCTTTATACTAACTATGTTTAGTGTGGTCATACAGTTCTATGTAAAAAGTATGTTATGAAATTATTAATATAAGGAAATACATAATTAAATTGTGTTCAGAGACTTCTAACAAAAAACAGTTGTAGCATGCTGCAGTAAATGTTCAACTATTTGCTATACTCACAATTTTATATGGCCTGAGTTACTCTGTCTTGTAGATTAGTATGATGTTTAAATGTGTATTTATTTTTACTTTTGTCTAGACTATTGTATTTTTATAGATTTCCATTGGAATCAAAACTATAGGAGTTGCTTATAATGAAAAGATGTATTGACTTTCAAATTCAAACCTTACAAAGTATGTTAAATATCTCTTTAAACTTTCCAGGGAAGGAAATAAAGGTATTCTTTTCTTTCACTCAGGCTATTGATTTAAATGATTACCCTAAGCCATCAATAGAAATATTTAGTGGTGTTAGTAAAAACAAAACAGATATTCTGAAAGTATTACAATGCATATGTACATAAATTAAAAGTACATGTAAAAAAAAGACAAGAAAAACTGTGAGACTACAGATTATGATAGGAATTAAGTTTTTTATTAATTCTTTAACTGGATCATCCACAGAGATGTATATGATATCTCAATGGAACAAAGAATTCTAGGCTAGAAATATTTTATTACAAACTGTAGTTCAGGATTGAATATGGAAAGAATGAACATGAGAGCAAAAATAAAAGCAAAAAAAATCCTTCTTGTAAAAAATACTACCCTGTGTTGATTGAAGAAATATGAAAGAAGGCTAAGTGGATAACTGCATTTAAAATGAGAGGGACTTGCTTGTAGTGAGAAAGCAGTTATTTATCTCAGATACAGCCTTCTTTGGTATTCTCACTTAGAAAGTACTCAGATATTTTGAATAGGAAGAAATGAAAGTTTAAATGGGGAGGGGGGAAGTCGCAACTAGTGTGAAAAAGAAATTTGGAGTGTTAATGCCAGGAGACTGAAGGGAGTGATTAGTATCAATTTAGAAGAGATTTGGAATAAGATGTTAGTAAAAATTGCCAATATTTCTATCTGCAGAAATATTGGGTAGCAGAACAGAAGATAACCTCTCTCAGAATGGCCTTTGCATCATCCTACCTGAATAAACATGCTTGATTTCAGACATCTCATTGTCAGAACAATGATGGAAATGTGAAAGAGCAGACAAAAAGAACAGTTAGACCTGACAGGTGCAGGTATATGGCTAAAACCATTGGAGTTTAGTTTTTTGATTCCAATATTCTGAAGTTATAAATATCACAAAAGAGGAGAAACTATTTAGGATAGCATAGAACTTAGAAAATGAGTAGCATGAAATCAGATTGACAAGGATACCTGTTAAGTGATTGGGTAGCCTTCAAATGGGAAAGGAAATCCAATTACCAGAGATTTTGCAATGCTAGGTATAACAAAGGCCATAGTCCTGGAAAAGTTCTTAGAGTATCATTGTGTGTTCCACTGCCCACAAGCAGGATTTAAAGGAGATTCTTAAAGTGAATGAAAACGTTGCCCTTTCTCTAGGGATTAAGCCAGGCTTTTAGCCTCTCTAAATCACAACGTACTCAACATTTTCACTTTGAAATGAAGTACAGTTTGGGAAGGTTTCTCCTTGTTATTCAGAGTTCTAGATGATGGAACTTTTCTGTAGTTAGAAAAAAAAATCTTTTTTTTTTCTGGATGTCTGTCTGTTTTCCTATGTTAATAATCTTCCTAAATATGTAAAATCATAACTCAGGATAAGTTAGGGTAAATCATTTCTTCTGTTATTTTGAAAGCTCTTTTTAGTCTTTTACTGGTAGAGATTTTCTGGTTTACTGCTTTATTTTAATTGATGAATGATGTCTATTAATTTATCAGGACTATATTGCTCTTTAACTACTACATTGACTTTAGGTAATATGCTTTTTAACTTCTTTCTTGTGATACTTTAGATACCAAAACTTAAACCTGCTTTCAGAAGAGATTGGTCATCTATTTTAAAGCTTATGTTATTTTTCTGTTTTTCTATACATTGCCTTTTATGTATCTGTGTATTTTAATAAGCACACAACATATACATCTTGTGCTATTTCCCATTCATGTTATTCCCCTCTATTGATTTCTCTGTGTTCATTGCTCTGGAAGACTTCCCATACTACTGTCTAACTGATTCTTACTCTGTTTTTGCAGCTCTCGAGGTGCTTATTCTTACTCTATTTCCTTTGTAACTTCCCTTTACAGTATTCCCTGTTGCCCAACACTTGTCTCTACAACTTTATCCGCTGCTTCCCTCTTCCGTTTGGTAACTTCTTTATGAGATGTGCTGTAAATTTTTAATCTGGGCAAAGGCACCTAAGTCTTCTCAGTTGATATAGACATAATAAGAACGAAAAGATACAAACCAAAAGGTGTACCACTGTTCATCTTAAATGATTTATATTAAAAGTGTAAGTATGCTGAAGCAGCTTTTTTATATGTGTGAATTTACATTAGAGTGTATATACTTCTCTGGCTTGCATGTGACACAGTGTAAAAGTCTTCCATGCAAAACTTCTTGAATAGTTCTTGTGTAAGCAAACATATTTTATGTGCAGATATAGCAAATAATACAAAATTAGCCACGAGTAACAAATCAGCAGATGTCTTCAAATACCCGGAAGGTAGAATTGAGCAGAAAGATACGAGTTTTTGTAGTTAACTGGGAGAACTAAGCCAGCCTGAAAATCTGTCCTGAATACATACAGTTGATTTTTGTAAGAGGCATTTGCTTAAGAATGGATGCCCACTTCTTCATGTACTGTAACTGGGATTATCTGTTAGTCCATTTTGTATTATTATATTTACAATCTGCAAATTACCTATTGCATTTTGAATTAAATCACAATATAAATATAAGTACATATAATGAGAGCAAAAGCTTTTCAGTGCATGTCTCACAAGACTAAGAGTCCTGCTTAAAGATTCCAAGAGTCAAGCTGTTGTGTTCAGAGAATTTATTGGTCCGTGAAGAGAAGAAGACAGAGAGTGAGTATTTCCAGATACACAAGTGGATATTGTCAACCCAAGCTTCTTTTGGCTACCTTCCTGGTGAAGGTTAATTTTAGCATTAAGTTCCAGCTCTTTCTCAGCTGGAGTCTGGCAACAGAAGCCAAGCTTTCAGTCCAGGAGCTCCTTTCTGTGTGACAGCCTTCTCCTCTCTTGGCTTGGTTTGCCCACTGACCTGCTTTTATAGCCCTGTAAAAGTATCAGCTGACTTGAGGTCAGATCTCTTCCTTAAGCAGCCCTAAGGGAGTTTTCTTCTTCTTTCTGTATGAACTCAGCACACACGTCATCTTTCTGAATCCTTCCTCTACCCATACATTTGAATCTTGTGAGATTCTAGATTCCTTTCATTAGACAGTAAGTAAAAATTACTGATTTTTTTTTTCTGTAGTGATTACACAATAACACAACAAATATGTTTATTTTGGAAGAAGAAGAAAATACATTTTTTACTTTCGATGCCTGATTTTAGTTGTATTTGTTTCTGTTTGTTAATGCAATAGGATGCTCTCAGTTTCTACATGTCCATTAATAGTAGGCTGATGTTCCCAATTATAGAATAAAGAAAATTTCTTTCTAGTCACATATAACAGCACTTTATTGCAGGTGCTGACTGCATATTCCCAGTAAATGATATACATTTTCTCTTAGTCATCAGCAGTTCATAGGTTCCTTTACTTCTTTATGTTTTTCTCCTCTCCTGCATTAAAAGGTGTATACATTCTCTTTTTTTCTTTAGGGAAATATCTAATTCTATTGGATATTTTTTTAATGCCATAATGGTACTTTGTGCTTCTCTGCTGTTTTCCCTAAGATCTTTACTAATACTCAGTTGATGCTCCATACATTTAACAGACTGAATCATAAGTTCTCCTGATTCTACCACTGTCTTATATGCTTTCCTCAGCCTACTTTAGGAAAGTTTAGTTACTGCATAACATCTTCAGAAACTTGCTATCAATGTGAAGTCTTCATTAATAATGCACTTTTTCTTCTTTGCAACTTTATGACCATACTATTGTGAATGTGTTGAGTAGACTATCAAATGGATGCAGAGACAGAAGGTGCACATATGAGACTTAAAGTGTTCAGTAGCAAGAATGTCTTCTAGACCTTAAAATATCCATCTATTCCTAAATAACTTGCTCCTTAGGACAGAGATTTGTTGTGAAGAAACCTGACAAAATATAAATATAAAAGCAACTATTAGTCCTGTTCAGATGACAGGGCTATGTGTCACCTATGTGTACACCTATGTGTATTGTCATTTGTCAGCATCTGTGTAAACACTTGCTTTTGTTTGTCTGCTATTTTATATTTGGTTACCACTGCATCTTTAGTGTTCAGTAGTAAGAGCTTATTTTTTTAATGTAAAGTACTATTTGCTGTATTCTAGTCCTTGTTTGCATCTTTTTTAAAATTTCCAGCTCTCCCTTTTAGAGATGTGCCTCTTGTCTTGCATGTCCTCTTTAATGGCAGTGATTTTTTTTTTCCTTATTCAATCACATATGAAATCAGCCACACACACTGCATGTCTTATTTCTTTTGAAGAGTGTATGCAGTTGTTAATCTCTTTTATGTCCTGTTGGGGACATAAAAGATGGATGGGGGGAATGCTGTGGATGTTGTCTACTTGGACTTTGGTAAGGCCTTTGACACAGTCTCCCACAGCATTCTCCTGGAGAAACTGGCTGATCATGGTATAGACAAATGTACTCTTCACTGGGTTAAAAACTGGCTGGCTGGCCATTCCCAGAGAGGTGTGATTAATGGAGTGACATCTAGCTGGCTTCCAGTCACCAGTGGTGTCCCTCAGGGCTCAGTTTTGGGGCCAGTCTTGTTTGGNGAGGCTGAGGGAGCTGGGCATGTTTAGTTTGGAGAAGAGGAGGCTGAGGGGGGGACCTCATTGCCCTCTACAACTACCTGAAAGGAGCTTGTAGAGAGTGGGTGTTGGCCTCTTCTCCTTAGTAACTAATGACAGAAGCAGAGGGAATGGTTTGAAGTTGAGACAGGGTGGGGTTAGACTGGATATTAGGAAGAAATTCTTTAGAGAAAGAGTGGTGAGACACTGGAAGAGCCTTCCCAGGGAGGTGGTTGGGTCACCATCCCTGGAGGTGTTTAAGAAATGTGTAGATGTGTAGGATTTGGTTGGACTCTATGATCTGAGAGGTCATTTCCAGCAATGAAGATTCTGTGACATAAAAGTTAGTTTGCAGTGTGCATTTTAAGGCTTTTATTTAGTATGTTAATGACAATTTTTGCAGGTTAACAAAAGATTGGAGATATGTGAGTGAATGGCTTTTATAAATTTTGGATAGTCCTTGAATTATCAGTGTTAACAAACATGAAGCAAGCTCTCTTTTTTTTCTAGCTCAGAATTCAGCTGAATTCCCAGTGCTCATTTTTTGAAGAGAATTTATTCTAGCTACTGAGCAAGACAGAGATCAAATTTTCATACAGTCTTTCACAACTGTCTTTACGCAGAACCTTGGCTAACCAAATTAGTTGTACGCAGTATGTCATCCCAAGACTTGACATTTGTTCTCTATGGAATGGTACACTTGATTTACTTAACATGTCAGTGCATATTACAAGGGACAGCATAAATCCATGGGGTACAGTTTCTGCATTAGTTCTTGTTTGACAGTGTTAATACTGGATAATTTTAACATTTTTTAAGTATGGAGAAAGGTATATCTTGGGTAAATTATTGGTTTGTAACATTTTATTGGAGCTATTTTATACAGAATTGTTTTAAAATATCATTATATATGTTAATACAATAAGTAAAGCAATAACCTTTCCCAACGAAGTGTGATGAAAAATAGAGATGACTTGATCTCACCGAGGAAAAAATTTGTGTCACAAATGCTTCAATTTCATTTGTGAAATGCTGTGGTATTTTGTATTGCAGTATATCTATGAAGGCACAAATTAGAATTTGAAGCCTCATTTTGCTCAAACACCATATAAACTAACATCCTCCTGACCCAAAGCCCTTGCTATTTGTTAGAGTCAAGTTACCATGTAAAGTTTAGCAACTTGAAATGAAGCAAAAGGGAAGATGTTCTATTATATAGACAAAATGGGCACAAGCAGGTGGTTCTTAATAATGTAAATATAGGTAAAAAAAAAAGGTTTTGATGGTTTAAGACTAATTAAAAAATAAAATTAAGTTTTCAAACTGCAGTGTTAATCTGATCAGCTGTGTAATCCTAACAGCAAAAACTTGAGTTTGAAGAAGCAGAAAATGTATTGTATAGAAATGATGTAACTTTGGAGGGAAACAACACAAGTGTCCCTGTTTACACTTTCTTCTGGTTTCTTATTATGGTCTTATGCCTTTTTCTGTTCTCTAAGCTTGTCAAGTAGAGCAGAATTCCAAAGTTTTATTTTCTTTCCTACTTGGATTATGTGAGTTGGGAATGTAGCAATAGGGTAAACTACTAGCTCATGCCACTTCTCTATTGCACTTGTCATTAGGTTAACGTGAGAGCTCATGTCTGAAGCAGCATTTGCTTCATTAGCTCCTTTCTGACACTCACTGTGCAGCTGCACTTTGCTACTTTGAGCTGTAGTCCTGAAGGAAGTTTGAGGTAAAAACTACTCGGATCAATCACCTTTTGTGAAAACTTTGCAGACTCATTAATCTGGAGACTGCTTTCTCTTCAGGCACACACCCTACCTGTGGCTGGAAATGTAGGTTTACATATCCTAAAGGGTTATGTGAGATTTATGGACAGCTTTACAAATACCTTTACTGTCTCTGATTTAGTAATCTCCTGTCATATTGACAGTATAGAATTGAGCTGATCATATGCTTTGGGACACCTAAAATCTCTGACATTTAAGATAGTCCTTTTGGAACAAAATAACAAAAGAATATAAGAATATAAAGCTAAAAGATATTATATCAGCACAGGGTATGTGGTAATCTCAAGTAAGTACAATGCTGCTGTATTACTCCATTTTGGAAAATACACATTTGGGAGGTAGTAACAAGAAGGCATTTTGGAAGGATTTTAAATTGAGAACATATTTTTCAATAGACTATAGGTAAGAAGCTTGATACTATTGAGAAATAATCAAGCATTTTGATATCTGTTGGAACTGCTTTTGAAACCCAAGAGTATTTTTCATTTCATAAGATTAGCAAAGTTTTTTTCCAGTTACCTTGGTAAAGCCAAGTCTTATATATATATTTAGTTTCAAGCAGCAAAACTCCTTTTAATAACATTTTAAGAAGTTTTATATTATAGTATAATTTCCAATATAACATTTATTTTGATTTTTAGAATCTATGTGCATTTTGACTTTTGAAATAAAGATTCCTAATTAGTGCTGGACTGTATACCTACTTAAGAGGAGTTAAAACAGAGTGAAATTAGTGGTACTGAATGATGAACCACTTTTGGGGCCAGTCTCTTCCAAAATAAAGGACAATTCTGCAATGCCAAGCTGTTGAAGCAGAAGTTGCTCTTCAATTGTCTCATTTTGTTAATTGAAATCCTGCTTAAACTGAAAGATCTATTTAGGTAATATCGCTAACATTAGTGGAAAGCTATAGAGCCATAGCTTTCCCCTCTTGCTCCTTAGGCAGAAACTTCAAATTGCTGCTGTAAAGCCTGTTAATTTTAAAATAATTTTACTCAATATTTAATAATTGCACATAATTTGGTAAAAAATTCTGGCTAAACTCTATAGTGCTTTCTGTTTTGATTAATAGTTACTTCTTTCGTCTTTTGGTATGTACATCTATGAGGCAACATAGTTAATGCTCATGTTGGACAAATGCTGTTTATTAAATATCTTTTTCTTGTAGTTCCATGAACTGTTTAGGATACAATGTAATAGCACTTGGGAAGTTGAATTTGTTTTCTTAAAATAGGAAGGGTTTTTTTTTGTGTGTAGTAAATGATGAAAATGAGAAATCCAGAAGTTCTGATTCCTCCCCTGTATTTAAATTTAATCTTATATTATTGATCTACTTCAGTGGAACAGACATGACCTGTGTTTAAGTGAAGCAAATCTCAGAGTTCTGCCTAGAGAAATTTAGAATGAAGTGAAATGAGTTTTAGGATTAAAAAATCCAGTGGTACAAAATACTTGCAAAATACTGAAACACAGAGCAAAGAGGAAAATACATGGAGCCAAGCTTAAGTATATGTCTTTGTGGTTTCACTAGTAAGGCCTAGGAAGTCTCTGATAAATTTTCTCTTGCATTGTCTTAAATTCTCTTATTCTTTAATGCATATCTCTAAAGGTAAATTGTTTTAGCATGGAACGTTTTCTTTGACTATGTAATTTTCTTGCAAATTCCATAGTACAGTACCTTAATTTTGATAATGAAAGTAATTTTCTTTTGAGAACTTGGGTTACTGTAGAATTTTAAAGCCTGTCTGTGGGTGAGATTTAATTTAATCCCTTGAGTATTTAAGAAGCATTCTTGGGACAGTCGCCACAAAGTGGCAAGATTAGCACTTGCAGTTTATTGACAAGATGCCTCATAGGAAAGACTTTTATCTGTAAGGGTATTGTTTTTTAAAAAAATCAGTAAAGTCTTAAGCTCGGGGAATATACAGATTTTCTAAAATGTGGAAAGAATGGGGCAGTTCCTTTTCAATACAGCTCATAGCACAAAGATGTGGCAGTTACAGGGGTAAGAACTGCATGTTGACTAAACTACAAGGTAACAAATTTTCTATCAGATAAAAATCAAAGTGCTTGAGGCTTAAGAAAGTCTTAACAGTCCCTGTCATAAATTGATTTCAGGCATGATCAAAAGTAAGTCATTATTCAGCAGAAAAATGGTATCCTTACATACATGCCTGTACCCAAATATACATTGGAGAATGACAGAGGTTACTGTAGGGCTCCTTGTTCCTTCTGGGTTTGAAAAAGCCAGGAAGAACTAAATCATGTCTTTTGTTCCAAGATTTTCACCTGTGAGGCTGCTCAATCTCTTCATCTCCTGTAATCTTTTTGAGGGAAGTCTTCATAATTAACTGGTCATAAAATCTTGTCTGCATTAGCAGATCTTTACTAATCCCATGCCCATCCCAACAAACAAATACACTGTGGTGCTGATTCTACTTTCACATACTCCAGTGTGGTCCTGTTCTCATCAAAGTATTTCCTTCAGATTTATATAGCACAAATAGAAGAATAATCAGATCCTTTCATTTTATTTTATCTATGGACTACGCATTGAATGACTTATTTTAAAACAGTTGTGATTCAATGGGGATGTTTTTAATTTGCTGCCTGTTCCCTTTACCTCTGAGGAAAGAATTTTGTAAATGCTGAATAATTTTAAAACATGTTTTCTTGGTTAAGAGTTGGATCATATTTAAAACTAGTTTTAGGAGGAAGGAAATCGTGTAAATGCTGTGGAATTCAGATAAGCACTGTGCATAGGAAATAAGTACTTTAATTTAGGGTGCCTAGAATTGGTAGGTCAAACTGATGGTAACAAGGGACCAGATTTTAGCTTTGTTTCAAAGAACATGTAATCAGTATTCACTCTGCTGTTTTATTTCCTCTTTCGCCTCAGAATTTATTTTGGTGCAGCTGAAATGTGCAGTTGCTTGAGTATTCCACAGGGTGTCATGAGGTAGTTGCTGGAATCATTAATACTTGGATGAAAGTAAAGAAACATAGTGTGCAGTCCTCTGCATGCCAGTTAATGTAATTTTAGATGTGACTAATACACATGCCATAAAATAAAAAGTCCTTAACTCATTAACACATGTATCTTATTTCTGTATCTGTATAAAATATACACACCAAGAAAAATATTACGAGAGGTCGTTTACAAGAGTAAGCTATTCTATGTCAGGTCTTCCCAAAAAAACTTTATGTATACCTTAGTATTTTATAGTTTACAGAGCAAGTGGAATTTTTGGCCTATAGTAGTAGTCTGACATACCAAACTATGTATATATGTATTTAAAAAGTACAATACTCCTCCAAATGTACTTTCAAATTGTATTTTTCTTTTACTTCAGTTTTTATTTAAGTTCTTTTACATCTTAAATTTATTTAAACAAACTTTATTCAGTGCACACAGCTGTACTGTGGATTTTATGATTTGTTAATTAAAATACATATGATGTCAAAATTTCAGGCTTTTTTTTCCTGCACATGTATAATGTAGTAGTAGGAGAATTTGTACTAAAGTATGCTGTTTATTATGGTGGTACATTTTTTGTATATGGAGATGAAATTTTTATTGACATATTTGTTGACTTCCGTGGGGCTGCCCATGCATTGAATTCAGGTTTGTAAAAGAATCTCTAAATGCAGTTTAACAATAATTAAGAAGGATCCTGCTTATGTTAAAATCTGAATTGCTTTAAATGAAAATGACATTAGCCATGAGAAAAATTGCATTACATTTTGAAATGAACATCAAAGCTCCATTTCACAACACAATCCAAAGTGTGTAAAATCAATGATGAAAGTAAGACTTTGAATGCCTGTTGACTGTAGTAAGTTCTCAAATTTTAAGCATATTTAAAACCAGTTTAGAACTAATAATACTTTATGGATTTAGGTATATTTTGTTATATATAGTGCAATACTACATTAATAAACTAATTAATTTTCTTGCAACTATTCGTGCTAAGTATTGTGGAACAAATTTTGGTTTTATTTGGTATAATAAGTGGCACTGAGAAGATAAGATGAAGGGAGGTTGATTCATCTGGCAGATAGTTGTGGCTAGGCTTTGCGAACGAAGATTGAGGGAGGGCTCCACCCACACTCCTCCTCAGCGNATAGTGAATTGTACACATATGACATACCACATGTCCTCTCTGTGTTGTACCCAGAAGGTCATAGTGCCTTATAGCCATAGAAGGTGATTACCATGACAATCAGAAGCTGAGCACTTTTAGTCAGGTTTGCTTCCAAAATCCATATGGTCCTCTGGAAATCTTTTTGTGCAAAACCTTTCTGACTTAACTACTGTAAATCATGACCTGTTTAATGAACCAGTGTGTTTGTAGGTGCCTTAGTATGTGCAAATATTTGCTAGAGGAAGAGCTAGGCCTGTTTAAAATAGTTTTAATATCCAGAACGCTGTGAGATACCTTTAATCTTCATGACATGAAGAAAGGACGTGGAAATAGTGGTCTTTGAGTTGTTTGGGGGTTTTTGTTTTGTTTCTGGGTTTGGCTTTTTGAAATATAAACATTCCAAACTCTGTCCAGGTAAGTTTCCTTTACAGCAGGGCATCATGGAAGAAGAGATTTTTAGACAGGTAGATTATCACCTTTCTTCTTCCTCAGTTGAACTTGCTTTGCCTCTCCCTTTCTTTGTCCTCCTTATTGCAACTAGAATAATCTAAAGAGGTAATTCCACACATACTTTGAATTACTAAGATAATGCAGTACCTTAAACTTAAGTTATTAATATCAGAAAATAATTAAATAATACGTGACTGCTCTGAGATTTTTCCTATGATTTGTTAGAAAATGATGCTTTTTAGCAAAGAAAGACAAACCAGAAAGGACAGAAGTTAAAAACTGTCACTATTATGCCATGTAAAAGCTTGGCACTATATTGGGGCCTATGTATCATACGTGTGATAAGTATACATTCTATTGATCTTATCACCCAAGTCCCTCTTTGAATGTTAAGACAACACTGATGAATATTACCATCTGTTTTTAATTTCAGATTGAAAATCTACAGGAGCAACTTAGGGACAAAGACAAACAACTAACTAATCTAAAAGACAGAGTGAAGTCATTGCAGACGGATTCTAGTAACACAGATACAGCACTAGCAACCTTAGAGGAAGCTCTATCAGAAAAGGTAATGTGTTCTTACGGAACAGCATTAGGTGCTGCTCTTGTGGGTCAAGTGTATCCAGAAAGTGTCTTTTTACAGGTTACAGGTTTGGCACCTGTAACAAAGCCTATAAGCCTTGTAAGGAAAGCAGGTGGCTCTATTCTGGTAGCATGAGCCTGGAATGATTCCTAGCTGATGAACTGAAACAGAACTCTGAGGTAAAGAAAGATGTCCTTATAAATGAGAGTAGAGTAAATAGCCCAAGACAGGGGAAGATTTTCTGTTAGTCAATGGGAGGAGTGGTTGTTCCCTGAAAGAACTGAAAGGCATGGACACCTGACCTAAAGAAGGTAGAGTTTTGGGTTTGGTTTTTTTTTTTTTTTAATGTCTTTGTGATCTTGATTATCCTGTTCTTTTGTCTGTTAAGCAAAGCCTAACTGAACAGCCAGCTGCAGGTGACTGTACCAACTGTTACCTTGACTTGCTGTTAGTGCTATTGATTTCCTACACTTAATTTATAAGAGAGAATGTATTTCATAAAAAAAAAAAATCCTTTTTTTTCTTCTTTAAAAGCTATATGCCTTTAATTTGGAAATACCTAGCAGAAGGGAAAAATCTGAAACGTTTAAATCAGTGGCAACATTCCTGCCAGTTTCAGTGAGGTCTGTTTTTTAGTTCCAGTTAACTTTGAATACAGAGTAATCCAAGTGAATTTATGTGCCAGAAAAATTAGTACAAGTATCCACTTTTTGCAGCTCACAGATCTTAATTTATATCACTTAAATGTGCACAGGTAAGCACAACTAAGTAAGTATTATGTGCCTTTCTGTAGTGTTGTATTTTTTATTTCTTTTATGTTTAATCACCTTACTAAAATTAGTTTGGTCAACAACAGTGAAAAAAGCTGGCATTACTATTACTTTTGTAGCTTCATAAGGATAAGCTTACAGCTTTTATGCAGTAAAGAAAGTTGCACACATTTTCTTAATCTTTCACTGCTAATCTGGACATAATGCTTACCAATCTCACAGCATATTATAAAAAACTGACATGAAGTACTTTAAATCTGTTTTTATTCCTTGTAAACTATCTTTTGTGGATTTGTCTGTGTTTTCACTTTCCCAAAATGCCCATAAAGGCAGCCTGGATTTTAAAGCAGTCCTTTAACCATCATGCTACTGCTGTCAATGTAGAAAGCAGAGTGAGTGGCACACTGCAAATTTGCCAGTTCTCCTGTGCAACTGAGCATGAAGTAGATTGTCAAAAGCCAAAGAAATCTTTCTACCTCAGCTATATCTGCACCACTTCAGAGAAAATGCACTTAGGCAATACTTCTTAGCTAGGGCAATTTAAGTTGCAATCTACCTTCAATTGTAATGTTATTTCTCTATATTAATATTAATATATTAAATTAATGACAGTTTGCCAGGGTTTTGTACGTATCTGAAAATAAAATATTAATGTCAGACATACATTACATTTTACTAACTCTGGCTGCATTATTTTTTAATATCATAGTGAGGATTTGTCCCAGACTGTTTAAAATTTGTGCAAGAGAATTTATTTGTGTATATGAATACTTGAAATATGACACATATGTATATGACAATACTAGAGACCCTGATAGTATGGAAATTTTGTGTCCGATACATGATGCTGCTATTAATGTTTTGAAAAACTAAGATAAACTTAGATTTTCTCTGAAATATATTTTTGCAATTCATGTCTACTTCATTTGGAATTGTGTGGATAAATATGGACAGACTTTTTTTTTAAAAGAATGAGTGTGATTAGTGACTTTCCAAGTGGAATTGATTAGAACTCACCTGAGGTCCCTTAGGTTGATTTCTGTGCAAGTAGTCACTTTGCTTACATATGGTCAGCTGAGAAATGACATCTTTCCTGCAGTGTTTGCAGGCTACTCCAAGACACGTATGCAGTGAATTCCATGGGATATTTTCCTCTGGCACAGAGATTTGTCATTTTGCAGCTGATGAAGGCAATGATATCTTTTGTAAGCCAATGCTTTTGAGAAGTGGCACCAAGCTGAGTTATTGTGTGGTTTCTCATGACTGTTTCAATCACTTAGGGTGAGATAGTTACTTATATCTAAAGAGAAGTACTCAATATGCTAGTGATATGTTTATTGTTGTATGTGACCAGAAATGCTACTATGAAGAATGATTAGTACATTGGAAAAAAAAGAAAAGGTGAAAAGCAATACTGAGAAGTAGAATTAAGAGGAGCTTTTGAGAAACAAGAGTACTTGATCTTAGAGCATTAGACACAATGAGACAGAAGTTTCCAAGGTAAAATCATGTCTGCATGGTTTTGATTGTTAATTGTACAGAGAAATCACACACAGTTTCTTTCTGATTTTAAGTTTCTTGAAGGTCACACTTCAAGGGTGGGTTGAACCTTAAGTGTAGACTCTGAAATGTGCTTATACATTGAAAGAAGCCAGTAGGCATCTTCTAGATGTTCCAAATGAACTATTATGTCTACCATTTTTGTGTTTTCTGGCAGCTAAATACCTTGACAGTTTGTTTACATATGTCTCATTCCTACTTGTGTCCAGATTTCCAGTGCATCCCTGCTGCACTCAGCAAGTAACCTTTCTCATTCCTGTTCCTGTCTGCACTAGCATTCTTAGGACCTATAGACTTTATCAATAGTTACTGACTTTTTCCACTGCAAATGCTGGTAGAAATAATGGAGTAGGATTTTGTCCTAACGGGACGAAACAAGAACCCTTAGTGATAGTTCCTTATTAACAGGTGCATCTATATAAGTACTTTTATCAATGCAAATTTGTAATGCTGTCGAGAGGATGCTGCTGTCATTCAAGAATACATGCTTTCCCTGCAAAAACATTTTTTCTAGAAATTATGCCAATCCTTCTTTGCAGCTATACCATCTTGTTGTATACTCTGAGGTTGGCACATTTCTGCCTAAACTTAGTTTACTCCTATTAAAAAAACCCCCACAGTTTGAAAATCAGAGTACACAGAAGTGCTATCAGCTTCCTTGATGTTTTAACAAGAAACTTTTCAAAGAATATCTCAACTCTTGGACTGGCCCAAAGCAGCTCAAGAGGCTGCTTTCATGAAGCTGATATTTATAAAGTTGGTCCTACTGTAGCAGCATACAGCAGATAAGCAACTGAGTATGGCTGATAATAGAGCTATATGCTGTGGCAATTCAGTTCCTGCTTCTGTGATAAAGTGCAAATAGATTAGACCTGTGAGGTCCTAGATTAGTGCCTAAGGAAAGCTTGCCAATGCAAATAAGACTGGAACAAGAACACATTGTTGGAATTTCTGCAAGTTAGCTGTTAATCAAGTAAAACATAGTATATTAGGGCCTTTTAACACATTTTTGACATTTAGCCTTGTGCAGCTGACAGATAAATTAGTCTTCTTTTGTGATTGACTGAGAAAAATATATACTATCCATTACTAAGATGAAATAGTGTGATGTTTAATTTATTATGGAAAAGTAAAAAAAACATTTGAGTAAATAAATCTTCAAGAAGGAATTGGTATAAAACTAAGTCTGACTATAACTAGGTGTATTCTGAATGGTTATTAAACTATTCCACTTAGCAGAGGCTGGCATTTTAACATTAATATTAAAGGGATTAAAAACTTGTATTATTTGTTACTAGGAATAAGCCCAAAGCTATTTAGTATCCCATATTTCTTGCACAATCTATATAGGAAAAGCCATCTAACAGTAACATTAACAAAACCCAACCTAGTATATTGGCAGGTTTGTCATTTGTGTAATACTCGACAATGTTGCTGTTGAAGGACCTTCATTCTGTATGAACACATTTCTACCTGAAATCCTGTCACTTTTGAGCCAAAGGGAGATCTAGCTTTCCAGATCTATCACAAGACTAAATGGATTCATGTCAGTATAGACATTTAATGAAATTTCTGTACTATGTTACCCTTACCTAGTATTTAAAACCTTGATCCGATGCTTTTGAAATCAGGGGAAATCTTGCATTGACTTTAATACCATTAACTCAATCATCCTCTGCTTCTGAAGACTGATTTTTGTAAGTGCCACTTAATATAAAGAAATTTTATTCTGCCTTTTCGTAAAATGATTCACAACTTTTTCATTTTGGAATTCTTTCCCTTGCTAGGAAAGAATAATAGAGCGCTTGAAGGAGCAAAGGGAGCGAGATGACCGAGAAAGACTTGAAGAAATTGAATCTTATAAAAAAGAAAACAAAGACCTGAAGGAGAAAGTTAATGCTTTACAAGCTGAACTGACAGAAAAAGAGGTCAGTCTTTTCAGTTAAATCTATGTTCTTCTATCTCTGTCATTATGATGAAAGAAAGTGCATTAGATTACTCTTGAATCGTTTTAAGTACTGAAATTCTGCCACTTCAGTGGTCAACTTCTGAACTGCTGTTTTCTTAAGCATTCCTCATAGTCCTCACTTCTGTATGTAAAATATTGCTTCACATTTTGTGTAGTTGTGTGTCATTATCTTTACTTTTTACGTAAGTCTCCAGTAGGCTCAGATATTCCGTTGCTTGTATTTTCGTTTGCGAAAGCAACAGACTTCCAAGTAATTGTACCTCCAGAATATAATGTCAACTTGTCTGTATTATGAATGTTTCTATGTTTCACTGCATGTCAGCTCCTGTGGTTCCAGTTGGTTTTATTCTCAAAATGGTGTCTCTTGCTATCAATGCTTATCTCTGTGTCAACTCCTTTTGGGGAAGGGGAGGGGGAACAGCATCCAAGCGATTAGATAATTGGCAAAAAGTTAGTGTCCCGGTGGCTAGGAATTAACTTTTACTCTTGGTCATTTTTCAGTCTAGTTTAATCGATCTCAAAGAACATGCATCTTCATTGGCATCAGCAGGGCTGAAAAGAGACTCCAAACTTAAGTCTTTAGAAATAGCCATAGAACAAAAGAAAGAAGAGTGTAGTAAGTTGGAAGCACAGTTGAAAAAGGTAAGTTGCATCTTAAAACAAAAAACCAACAATCAGAAAAACAAAAATTACCATCTCACCCCCTCATTATGAGAAGATAAGCTTATT
This sequence comes from Bucco capensis, assembly GCA_013396975.1. NCBI lineage: Eukaryota > Metazoa > Chordata > Aves > Piciformes > Bucconidae > Bucco > Bucco capensis. Next base: position 434,246 of record VWZO01022422.1, read on the forward strand.
TATTCTTCTGGAGTAAATGTAAAATCTACCCATCTTATGCTGTTTGCTGATGCTTGCATCAAATACTGCTAAATTTTTCTTCAGAGGCTTCTACCCAAGCCACTAGTGAGCTTCAGAAATTGTCTCGAATACCTACGTGACAAAGTTCTGACAAGCTACTACAAATAGGTTGATAGATGAACTTGGTGCACAAAATTGGAGGGAACCAAGAAGAGCAGAAAAAATTGTCAAACCAGCAATTTGCATGTATATGAATTTCTACCACTATCAGAAGTAGACTGAAATGTTTGTAGCATGGGAAAAAATTAAAGGCTTGTCCAAGAAATGCTATACTTCCTAATCAAAATAGTCTGCTTCCAAAGTGGAAACTTCAGCTAGATTTTTTTTTTTGGGGGGACTTTTTGGTCTTTGTTAGTGAACACATCTTTGTGATAATTAAGCAAAATAATGCATAGTTTATCTCAGCTAGCAATTCAGTATTTCTATTTAAGCAAGTAATGGAAGCAAGCATTTAAAGGAAAACATAAAAATCCTATATTTTATAATGTGGTTTGTATTGATGCATTAAAATAGTTTTCACTTAAATGATTTGCAAGTTTGTTGATGCTTTTTCTACCATTCATTGTTTCTTTGACCTTTTTCTGTGTCATCAATGTCTGCTCTCATTGTTTGAACACCAATCTCATGGCATATTTGATGGGTTTAGGCTTTATGTTTATGACTAAGTGTGTGTCAAACATTTTTTTTTTTTTACATCGGTATCTAACGTTTCATTTTCTAGAAAAGAATATTTATCTGTTCTATGACTGTTAACACTGTTACGATAATATTCTGACATTCTTTTTACCCAGGTTGAGTAATATCCTGCTCTGTGTTTAAGCATTGTTTCAGTAGCCTTACCTGTGAAGAAGATATTACCAAGTATAAAGGATAACCAGAGTGTAAACCTTATACTTCTATTATTTTTCAATTCAGAATGAATATGTATAATTAGGATACCTGTGTAACATGTTTAGTTGAGGAGGAGGAGGAAGGGACTCTCTTGAAATAAACGTATAGAAGAGCTTTTAATAAAGCACAACTAACTTTAAATGTTTCATAGCTTATAAATGCTATTGATGGTTAGACTTAAAATATCCAAAGAAACTGTTTCTCTGGAAGACCTTTATTTTGTGTTCTTTTGTTAGAAAATGTGTTTGTTCACTTTCCACTTCACTACAAAATATATTTCAGTACAATCTGAAATATAGGGCTTTCTTAATTTAAAAAATAGTATAAACCCCCCCCCCAAAGCCCAAATCACTTAAAGAATCAAAATCCTCTTGGAGGGCTAGAAATCCTAAGTCAATCTTTTATGATTGTACATATAAAAACATCATACAGTCATGGAAAAATAATCACTTATAAAAGTCAGACTGTGTCTGGGATGTCTTTTGTATAAAAAGAGAGTATGTTGCCTCCATATGAATACAAAGGTTTATTAAATGAAAGTTCAAAACAATGCTTTTACTATATCTTAAATACAGCATAAGGTTCCAATGGAAATTCACCCAACATTTGTAGGAGATCAGGCATTTCCACAATAAAATGTAGTGACAGCCTTCTTTGTGTGCATATTTAGTTGAACAGAAACAGTGACTGTTGATGATAGTAGACTCCAAACAGTAATTTTCAACTCACATTTTCTCTAACGAAATAATTTATGTTCAAACCTGTAATTGGTTGAAAGTAACTGGTCCCCAAAAAACTACCTTCACCCTGTTTTTATTCCTTAAAAACTAAACTGAAACAAATCTGGGTTATCCTTGCATACGTCTGAGTTAAAGTAGGAGGGAACATCAACACAGTTGGAGTAAATTAACCTACATGTCCTCTAAGTGTGCTTATATATGAACATTAACCAATTTGGAAGCTAGAAGGAATGGGCAGAGTTTAGATCTCTTTCTCAAAAGTGACTCCATGGGACTATCTGTTACTTTGAGAAATTTGAATGCAGCTTACACATTACTTCTCTCTCTAAATATATCCTAGCTTAGGCGCTTTTCATGATAGTGTTATAAAATCATTATAGTTTAATGTTGACTTCGATGTTTTAGGAAATTATATGAATAAGTATGAAGATAGTATTCTGTGTACGTTTGCTAGGAGTTAGTTTTCTGTGAACACTGTTGGTAGTACCATACCTGAAAGAAAATGTGTACTTGGGTAAGTCTAAACAAAATCTGTAAATGTTTTTCTTTAGAAATATTTTTAATATTTAATATTTTTATTCTCTTCCCTTGTTTCCTATCCTTCCTGTTTTGGGGGAGAGTAAGATTCATTTATTGATAATAAAGATGTTTTTGATTGGGTCTGATTAGATCCAGATATTTTCAGTACTGCTTAACTAGATTGTTTTCATTTCAACAGGAGAAAACATGCTGATTCTAAACCCATTGTTTCAATTTAATAGACTAGACACATTTCAAAAAGTAAAGAAAAAACAAAGAATAGTTATTCATGTGACTGTGCTATACTTTGGGACACAAAATTGTTTAAAACTATAGACAAGCTTATTAAACCTTTTATGACAAAGATTATGGATTGAAATTCATAAAATTAAAAAAGTCCATAAACGCAGTAGAATGCTCAGTATTGGGGGTTTTTTGGACAAAATTCTACAGACTTTTTGTTGACTGATTTTGTATTGCTACTTAGTGAAAGAACAGCAGGAGTTACGTACTAGGTAGCTAAGTGCTTTATATATGTGGGTGTGTGTATGTATATAAACTTATTATCCACTCTAGAGTTTCCTCATTTTGTTATTTTTCATTCTGTTAAATTTACTTGCTTACTGACATATTTGCAGTTGCTTAAAGTAATTTTTGCCAAGCTGTACTGTCAGAAAGTCATTCTGCATAGAAAATTCAGTCTTGTGTTAAACAAAAGGAAAGTAATAAATTTAATGATACAATTTAATTAATCTTTTATTATTACCATCTTTGAAGCTTTGGTGATAAATTGTAGCCTCAGCCAAAAGCACTTCTTGTGATTCATTGCTTGAGACCAGCACTTAATGTATCATCAAAAGTGGACACCTTTCTTTATTTCATGGGTTATTTAACTTGAGAAAAGGGAAAGTAATACAAACCTTAAATTTCTTACTCCGGCTATTCTTTTTTAGGAGCCAAAGTCAACATTTGTGTTTCCCCAGTGCCTCTCACTTTCACCAAGGAATGTTTAGAATCTTAAATTTCTACTTGTGTATGACAAGTTCTGTGCAAATGCACTGGTTTTGTTGAGCTAATGTTGTTTTCCTGGATCTTTCCTTCTTTTCCTGTCTGTGCTTCACTCCCTTCCAACTTTGCAATGTAGCAAGCTGAACAGTTGTTCAATCAGATGTACAATCCAGTAAGTTGTTGTTTTTAAATGCCCGCTGTAACATATGAAAGCATGAGGATCCATTACCTTACTGTGTTGTGATCTTCCTCTGTGGAGCTTTGCAGAATACTTCTGATGCTCACTATGCTATATTCATCATATCCAAATAAATGAACTTTGTGGACTTCAAGGCCATTTTTTGGTATTAAATAGGTACATAAAGAACTATGAGAAAACAGACATCCTAGCCTTTAGGTCCTCAACTTCTCCATTAGAGAAAGCATGCAGAACTATGACATTTTTTGCTTTGCTTTGCTTTATAATTCCTGCTTCTGCAGTACTTTATTTGATCCTTCAAACTTAAATAACTTCTAATTTATCCAGTTTCTTAAGTGAGTTAATTTTCTGAATAATAATAGCTACGAAGTGACTGGTACTATTTTCAAAAATCTATATGATTAAAATAGTTCAGAGCAGTTTTACCCATAAAAGACTATGTATTCAACATATATACATTTGCAATACACAAACATTGCATTTAATTGAAAAAAAAATGGTGAAACATAACATGATGAATGCAAAGGGTGGTATTTGAAAAAGGCAAACAGTGTTGCTTTGGTTTGTTTTGCATTATTATTCTTGCCAATAGCTGCTTTAATTGCAGAGGCACAGCAGCAACAAACATTCTCTCTGTGGAGAGCAACTTTCTTCCCCCCCCCTCCCCCCCTTTTTTTTTTGGATGAGACATTTAATGTGCTGTGAGCATCACAAGACAGGAAGGTTATGTAACTGTAATAGCAATTTACAAGCTATAGTTTACATAGTAATCATAGTTGGAGTTAGCATGTAATTGAGATAGTGTATATATAGAAGGACTGGTTTTGTAGCGTAGGTAATGTGATACTATGCATTAGGGAAGGCATTGCCTTCCCATTGCTGAAGTCAATGGGAACTTTGCCATTAACGTCAGTGGACCAGGATTCCAACTTTGGAATCTATTATTGCTAAGTTTTGTAGCTTCTACCCATGTAATGGATATGTCATTACTTATGTGTGGAAAAGGAGTCCCACAGAATGTGCTTCACTAACTTTTAAAGCTAGTGGTTAACTGCTCTTAGAATCCAGTTATAAAGTGGCATAAGACCTGATGATCATTTCTGCCATTCAGCATGCTGCTGGTCAAAGAGTTTTTTCCTTGGAATGATAAACCTCTGTTTTCTGTATTGTATTGACTCACTTTTGTGGTAGTTATGCTTCTGTTCATATCCTTTGCACTCCTACAGTGCATGTCTTTTCAGACTGGAGTCTTTTTTGTGTTTTTCTCAGTTTTCATAAATGCTTTTGAGTTGTCATTTCAATATTAGTTAACTCTGCTGTATGAAATGTTTGTTATTTCCTAGTCTGTGTGTGGTATTCCAAAGCTAGTCATTCCTTTTTTTAATTTTATTTTTTCTGCCTTTACGTGCTTAATTTTCATAAGTACTATTGGCATTTCCAAAATAATGGATGCAAGATTTTTCCCTTTGGCTCCAGGCAGCAAGCATAGTATATCCATAACTTTTCTTGCTCATTTTCTTTTCTCCTACATAGATATATGTAAGCTTCTCTATGTAGATAGAAGTAGGAGAAGATATGATAAATATATGTGACATGATAGATATGATACATATCTATGAGTCTACTTTTAACAGTGTAAGTAATAATGAACCTCTTCTCCCCAAACCCACCTAAATCTTGAAATGAAACTGATTTCATTAAAGTCAATGGCAACATATTCTTTGAATTCCAAAAGGCCAAGATTTCAACTTTGTTCTTTGAGATGGCTGAATAGCAGTTACTTGAACTTTTTTGTACTGCAAGTCATTATGATGCTTTATTGCATAGAATGTTTCCTTTTTTTTTTTTGTTTGAGGATAATAATGTTATAAAAACCCAGATGCTAATCTAATCTTAAAATACTGATGCTTTAATGCTCTTCTGTTTACACGTCAGAGAAATCACAGTCAATCTCTGAGCAGACCTCTTCTAGCCCATGCAGTAATATAGCTTTATTTTTATTTTTGTGGCGGAGTGTGTTTTTTTTCTACTGTGCCACACAGGTATCAACTCCAAGAATTTCATTTATTGCTGAATCTAATGTTCTTAAAATACAGAAATGGATAGAAGTGTTTTATTCTTGGGTGCTGAAGTGGAGATGATACAGAATGGGTTAAGTCCTGCATACTCTATAGCAAATGGTTTCATAGCGTATTCACCTCTGTGAATAAGATGTGCACAGTAGTGGATGCACATTTCTTCATGTTTTGAAAGGTGAACTTTATCAGACACCCAATAAATTCTTCTGCAAAATCAATCATAAAAAGTTGCACCACTGTTTTTGTACTTTAATGAAAATAAAATGAGGTACTTAGTTTGGAGTTCAGGTGAACCTTTTCTTTTTAATATTAAAAACCTAATTTTCCAAATGCTCCATCAGAGCAGTGCCAGATTAAAATTTAAAGTACTTGCAGAATCCACTCTGAATTCCTTGGAGCAGTCCCTGAAGTTAAGTAAAAAAACCTTGGAATTTTAAGGAGACTACAAAAAAATGAAGGTGACAGCAATTGTTTTTAGTTTGTTATTGAAAGTAATGCAATTTGAAGGATCTTACAAAGTAATTTCTTGCATGTACATTCTGCTCTTTCATTTTTTATTAAGTACTCGATTGACTTCTGTGTATATTTGTCTGAAGCTTTAGAAATGAAATACTATATCCATCCATTTTTGTTGTGCAGAATAATGCATGCATGATTGTACCATAAAACCTTAATAGTCTAAATAATTCGTGTTGCATGTCTGTGCCACACTATTATGGTGTTTCTACGGGAAATTTGTGGTTTACATAAGGAACTGTCACTTGACATCTGAAGTATTTGTGGTACTTAATAAGCAAACATCAGAACAGATATATAATTAGTGAAAATCTAATGGTAGAGTGATATGCTCTTTTTATTGAATTGTAAAAATAACATACAACAACTCAGGCACAAGACTGACAGACAAAACATCATAAACCAGCTGTGCTAGCTTGAAACCAGCCTAATCTGCACACACAAGTGTTATTTACAGATAGAGCTAAAGAGAGTAGTTACTTTGCTGCTGAAGGGTATGCATGAACCAGTTATTCTTACCCATAAAACCAGAAAATGCATTCTTCCCAAGAAAACAGAAGTGACCCAAGCCTGTCTCCCACAGCCTGCAAAAAAAAGCCAAGGAAATCTGCCCTATGCAAGTGGGAGCAGGGTCAGTATCAGCTGAGCTACCTTTCATCTCCTTTGGGCCTACTGTTTGACCTCAGAAGTCAAGTTCCATCTGTCAACAAATCACCCCTGATCTGTATATAACAATTTTTAAAAAGTGCCTAGTTGTAATCCAAACACATCTTTCAAAGTCATAAAATATAATAGGGCTTTTCTAAGTAATTCTATGCCTTTGTCCTGGGAATATCAGATAGATTGTGTTTTCCTCTCTTCTTGTATCAGCAGCTTTGTTTACAACATGAGGATTCCCTTAAAGGGACTCACTGCAAGTTGGAGTACCATCTGCAGAAAGCTCTTTTTCAAAAATGTTTTATGTTCTTGCTTTCCCTTTTTAACTAACTTTCCTTTCCTTCTTCATTAAGGCAATGCCCTAGCAGAAATCTGATTACTGCCAATAGGCCAAAAATATTCTATAGGAAGTGCTTGTAAAAGTAGAGGCAACCAACTTAATTGGTGGGTTTGCAATACTGGGGAGGGAGAATAGTATAATCTTATTCTTGTCTTTGAACTGAATACTTATTTTTGTTTATATATGACCTTTTGGATAACTGTGCTGCAACTCAAAACCCTATATAAGGTGGATACTTAATCACATTGGATTTAATCACACTTTATTGGTTCTACTTCATGTTGAAAACCATAGGGAAACACAGTGACAATTTTGTGCTACAGAATTTTCCAAAAACACATCCCACAGATATGGAATGTCATGGATACCACAGAAAGTACAAGAACTGAAAATACTTTTGCAACTTAACATTTATTTCCTTAGCATGCTGTTATAGGAGTAAGGAATATAATTTATATGTAATATTTCAGGTCATGTTTTGGTTATAAGCTGTGCACTAGAAAATTAGCTCAGCACACTTCTGAGCTGCTATGAGACAGGAATATTCTATGATAGTTGAACATTTGGCGCTTTGAATTGGTGATAATGTCATGTTCTTGCCCAGTTGTGTACTTTAATGAGAGGAAGTCCAGTGTGGAAATGAAAAGCAAAAAAAAGGGCAAGCTTCTTTATCTGTTCTGCATTGCTGCTTGTCCTGGGTTAAAACTAGGCAAGAGGTGCAAGAGGGGAAAAAAGTTTGGGCTGAAGCTGAGAGTTCCTGTGTGCTCAAGTGAAGAACAGACTGGTTAGAGGCAGGAAGGTGGGAGTTTTGCCTGTTTATGAGATGCTGGAAGAAAGGCTGGTAAATAAGTGGATTACATGCTAAAATAAACAGAAGGGAAGGAAAGGTGACAGGTCAGAATATGAAGTGATAGCCTATAGAAGGGAACTGTGAAATTATTTACCCTTAGGAGAAAAGTAGAAATCTGAAGAGCAGGAGGTAACAACATGCTCTTTGCACAGGTTTCTTAGTAGTTTAATGGTGAGAGTTGAGATGCGTGGTTTGTTTTTTTTTTCTTTCCCCTGGAGTGAATTTATCTTTAGGAACATATGGAATTATTTTTATGCTTTGCAAAAGAACACATAGTGTTATTTTTGGAGAGATAAAACATTGTCTAATGTCTTAATAGAGCTGATGAGAAATTGAAGTGGTTTGCAGCTAGAAGTTGGTACACAGTCTCTCACACAATTGGTCTTGACTCTGAGCACTGCATTTAGTTAACAAAAAATACAAGCTAGTTGAAAGTAAATTTCTTGACACAATTAACACCCAGTATAATATAAATCAAAGTTTATTATTAAAGCAGGAAGATTTATGTGAAAAGGAATCTGTTGATAGGATCTCACCCAAATGGTAAAATCAAGATATTGTTTGGATGTTACCTTGAAATGAGCTCTGTGTTAAGAAGGTTCTGTATCTCTATAGAGGTCAGGGCTGGAGCATTTAATATTATTATTTGACTGGAATTTGAAGATCAAGGCCAGTAAGTTTAGTAGGCTTCTCATGTCATTCCCTTGGCATATTTTGGTAACCAAATATTTATTGTGAATAAAAATCTCACAGTATGATAACTAACCCTTAAAATCTCCTATCTCTTTTCTTCTTATCCTCATGCTTAAATGATATGTTACATGCAAACCTGCTAAGTTTCTTCCCTAGTAATTTAAATTTTTTAATTGTATTTGTGCTAAACTGAGACTTGTTCTTCACTTACACAGAATATTTTAACCATTGCAAAGAATATGAACCTTCTAGTATCTAGAGTTTGTTAATTCTTTCCAGAACACGCATGTTTTGTTTTGATCTGCATTTCTTTCATTGCTTGTGTTGTCTGTTCCCTGAAATTAAGAAGGATAATATGTCCACATCTTCTCTGCATAATAAGATAGCTGGAGGATCTCCAGTTCTAAATATCCTGATTTTATGTAAAATTCCTGTATATTAAGACAATGTTATCTGAATTTTCTATGTTTCATGTGCACTGCCTTAAACGACTTGTTCTTTCCTTGCCTGCTCTTTCAAGATGCCAATTAGGAATAATGGGAAGCAAGGGGTAGGCTAAGCATTGCAGTGCATTGTTGTTTCCATCTGTCTGTGATTATTCCAGCCAACAGTTTAAAGCACTTGATGCCAGATCATGCTCCCATTGAAGTTAATTGGGTTTTTGCCATTAGGTTTGATGGGAGTAAGACTGGGCTCTGCACTGTTGTTGTATTCATTGCGTTCTTTCTTGTCTGTGAGACTGCCACCCATCCATGCATGTGTTTGCCAGGTTTGTGCTGTTTTCACCAATGGGCTTGTTCTTCTGATGTTTCAGGTTAAGTATTAATGAAGAGAAAAGGATTATTGGGTAAAATGTTTGCTGAAGGCACCTTTTAGTTTGTGGATTTGTCTTTTAAAAACAGCACTGCATAAAAACTTTTCCTTTAAAATTCTTTGTATCAAACGTACAGTTTATATATATTTATTTGTGTGTGTATGTATATATACACACACGGACAAAGTATGTGTATATATGGGGAAAAGATACAATAGGATTTATTAAGAAATTGCCTCTATATTTGAAACATTTCAAAGCTTAAAATATGGTCATTTTAATATGTAAAAAAACCTTAATAAATCCCCTCCACCTTCAGGACCATAGCATTTGATCATAATTTTAGACTACGAAGATATTTTCATTCCTTTTTCTACTGCTTCTGTAGAAAATATTGTCATTGGGCAGAAATACCCATAATCCTTTTTAATGAAAATTTGAACTCCAAGACTGAAGAAGTAAAGCTCTTAAAGCTACATAAAGTATTGTCATCCTTATTTTTCTTTTTCAATATTGATTCTGAAGGCTCATGAGGCTGAAGAGGAGGCAAGTATGAATCCAGAATTTGCAGACAGAATGAAACAGCTTGACAAAGAGGCATCATACTATAGAGAAGAATGTGGCAAAGCTCAGGCTGAGGTTGACAGACTTCTAGAAATACTCAAGGAAGTAGAGAATGAGAAGAATGACAAAGATAAGAAAATTGCTGAGTTAGAAAGGTAATTCTTGTATTATTTGCCTTATATTGAGTGGCATTTTTATTTACTTGATCTTCACTGCAAAGCCGAGAAGCTAAGAGTAGAACTTCTTTTTTAATGGAGTATTTATAATGTCTTGTAAAATTTAATAAGAAATGGAAAAAAACAAATCCTGAGAACTGCATCTCCTGCCTGCTGACTTTGGAACTATTTAAGGTTTCCACTTTTTCAATAGTCTTCATAAAAGGAATATTTAGAGGAAAAGCCATATACAATTTACAGTAACAGCAATCCTCCCAGAAAACCTCGTTGAGGAACAATCCTGTCTTTGTATTAACTGGTAAATCAAAACTGTCTCCACATATGTTGCTTCAGTGTGAACACCATCACTAGTTCTTAGAGGTCCTGAAAAGTATTGATGAGTATTTCTAACAAGTACTTAACTACTTAATAATAGTTGTAACTATTTCTCATGTTTCTGTACTCTTCAAATGCATATATTTGACACTGACAAGGCAGTTTTTGTCTTATTGTACAGTCTTTCCTTAATGGGGACAGGAGGGTTTTGGGATCTGTTTGTCTCACACCCTTCATAATTAAATGATTCTTGGACCCTTCTCCCATATGGTATGCTGCAGTTTATTTGACTGATAAGCAATTCACATGGATTTGATTTCTTTGTTCCCTTCCTGTACTTAGCCACTCTTAGGTAAGTGAAAGAAGGAATTTTATGTTTCCAAATACTTTATGTAATTGTTTTCTAGTGATCATGTTGGAAGAAAAGTGCTTCCTGGTCCCAAAAGAGAAGTTCAGGTGATCTCATTGTTGAGATTTTTGCTGTAGTTCGAGTCAAGATGTAGCACTGCTCTGTCCCATTAGGGAGAATTTTCATGAAAGAAGGGAAGATCTGCTGGAAATGTTAGTTACCTTAGGGCAAGGAAAATAGCCAGCTTGGAATGGGAGATGTATAAAGCATCTTTTACTGATGATGACTTATCAACCTTCACAGTTATTTGTTGCCAGAACTTATCTTTCTCTGCATACATTTGGCAAAGGTTTAATAATGATAATAATGGAAGGCATATAGTTATCAAAGTGTTATGAGAACAGAGACCTAAAATTTGAAATGAAAAAGAAAATTGTTCTTGAAATAAAACCAAGTGTTTACACGACAGCTTTAATTAGCAGTTACCTCTCTCACCACATCAGAAGGGGTTTAGAATACTCTAGTATTCACACTGATTTTAAAGTGTAAAAAAAAAACAAAAAACCAACTATGGGAAAAAAAGATTTAGTTTAAAATTATGGAAAAATGATTTCATCAACAGAAGCTACTGCCTTTACTTGGTAATGGAGTCTTAAAGCTACTTTTCACCATGCATATATAAGCACAGGCACAAATTTGTTGATTAGAACAGTAAGGCTAGCAGTATGCCAGCAAGGTAAAGGTCTAATAGGGAAATATTACAGAGAGGTTCTCTAACTCTTCTTACTACTAAGGCTCACTTTAGATATCTATAAAATTTAATTTATTTTCTCTCCTTATCCTTTATTTTCTAAAAACATTGGCCTAAAGACTTAAACCTGTATATAACTGTGCCACCTGTTGGTGTCCCTAGAGAGGGAACTTTGATGTTGAAATTCCCCTTTCTAGGGGTTAGGTGGCATGTAAATTGCTGTAACATTTTATGAAGTGCTACTACTTTTTCTGCTTGTGATGACTACTTGATTGGCTCATTATTGAAGGGAAGAGGTGGAGCCAAAGCTCAGTTTACCCACTTTATGGGAATAAAGCATTGTGAAAATGAACGTGACTTTAACAGAAGCATATTTGAAAATGTTCTTTCCTTCTTGCCCACTCTTTTATAATTCATATAATGTGCTCTAGGTTGCTATTTTCTCTCCTTACGTTTTCTCCTCCCTGTTTTTATTTTTCTTTCTCAGAAATTACATAACTTCAGCTTTTCCCCTGGCTTCAGATGCAAGGGCATCTCTGAGCTTTGGCAGAAAACTGAATGCTCTTTTAGAATGCATTTATTGGCTAATAGCTAGCTAGGATCCCTGTTCACAGCTATGCCAGTATCTTTACATTGCAAGATGATTGCAACATAAAATCTCAAACTTTACAAACACAAATTTGAGAGAGTTATATTCTAGAATATTGCAAGAGATGGTATTATCACAGTATTTCTTATATTCTCATATTAATTCTTCTGCATTTTGAAAATGTTTGTTATAAACTTATCATTTACAAATTAAAACAAGATGATGCATGCTCATGTCCTACTATTTGTCAGAAAGTATTGACACAAAGTGTCAAATACTCAAGGATAGAAATATCAGCTTCAAGATGTGAGCAATTGAATTTATAACTGTATTTTATTTGGCAGATGAACGTTATTACTAATCCTGAAGAAGATTTCATGTGAATGGTAATGTGGTTTTCTTGCCTCAAGCTGTCACACTTCTGAGTTGCATCCCATAAAACTCAAAATTTCTACTATTCCTTATATATAAAACCAGGTTCATCAGTTTCTTAAATTACTCCATATATATTAATTTTATATTTTATAACTTATTGCTACATAGGAGAACCAATTCTTTCTCCTATACTACAGCTGTTTGATAACTTTTATTCCATCTCTTATGATTTATCTGGTTATAATGAGAAGAGGTTAAAATGAAATGCAATATATCCCAGCATAATGCATTTTCAGTAACTTTAGCTTGGTGTTTTTCTTTGGTTTTCTTGATGAAGAAAATGTGGTGTGGTGGGATTTTTTTTTTTATATATAATGTAAATGAAACTGGATACTGTAGTGATCAGCTTAAATTTTAATGTGAAGAGCCTAGCCAAAGAGAGGTAACTGCAGCTGAAATGGAACTGTCAGGATGGAAGGAGTGTATAGTTTAATGCTTTTATTAATGGTGTTGGGATGAAAAGTATATTTAAGAAATATGCTAGGGAGTTTGAATCATGAAATTAAGTGAAATACAAGAGTACAAAATGCATGATTGTGAAGTTAGGACCAGTATGACTGCCTGGTGTAAGCTAAGGATAATCTTTGACACAGAGTAGGAAAAGAAAGATTGGGTGAATTGCTTGTGGCAGTGTCATTATGAGCCCTCTAAATAATGGAACACACATCTAAGTAATGAGGTGTGAATCCTGATACATCGGAATAAATGTCTGCAGTAAGGACAAGAAGGTATTTATGTCACCAAGCACTAGCAAGACTCCATGTGGAACACTTCTGTGTACTTCTCATCAGTCATATTCAAGAAGGTTGACTGAAAACTGGGAGCAGGTGCAGAGAGGGCTGGTGGGATAACTAGATGAATGAAGTGCTCATGTCACAGGAGGAGTCTAAACAAGCGTGGTTTGTTTCTCTGGCAAAACAAAAGACTTGGTAAGGATGCTTGTTCTCTATAAATATGTAAGGATGAACTGCATCAAGGAGAGTGATTTCGGTAAAAGAATGTTGGTGCTTAATATAATGGATATATATTAATCATTGGTAAATTTAGATTTCAAAGAGAAAGAAAGTGATGAGAACATAGCGTAGATTGCAACATCTTGAATCTGCTTTTCTCCAGTGGTATGGTTGGTCATTTGTTTGGTTGAGTGCAGATTCTCAGCAAAGCTGATAACATCATGAAAATTAATTTAAAAATACTGTACTAGCTAGGACACAAAACCAGTTTGGTTTTAAACAAGAAGTTTTGGTTTATTATCCACTTTTCATATGCAGTGGCAAGTTTTGGGTAATAACACTTTTACATTTTTAGGTACAGTGCTTTGTGAAATTCTATATAATATCTTTGAACAAGCTGCCAAATAGCTGGTTTGGTTTTCATGGGAACAGTTAAGAAATATGGATTACCAAACCTGTGTGGGTTTGAAAAATGACCTTGTGGTATATAAGACCTTTCATGTGGCAGCAAACACTACCAATATCCACCTAGTCTATTAGTTCCATTTGGTGTTTGTATGCATTTGGATGGCAGTAAATATGGATAGCTTTCCACAGTCCAAGAATGACAAGATACCATTTAAAATTTCTGTTTCTTTCAGTGCACGGCAAGGATATACTGCTACAGAAATTTTCTTTTACTCCTTGTTTTTTACTCCTTATTTTTCCTTTTCTTTTTTTTAAATAAAATCTGCTGATGTAACATCTGCTTGTTATATTATTAAAGAACTAATGTGTTCCTCCCTTTATTCTCTTTTGCTGTCTTCCTCCCTATCTGTTTTCCTCCAAATTGCTGCTTTCCTCCCTACTCCAACCAGCTTGACTTCCAGGTCAGTATTTTCTGCTCTCCTACTTAATTGCTCCTTCCACAATGAAAATTTTCATTGGTGCTTCATTTATTTGGCCATTTTGATTCCATGTTAATAATTTCTGCTTATCTTTTTTTCAGTTTGTTTTTATTCTGCTTGTCCCTATTGTGAAGTTTTTGGTCATTCCGTTTCTAGATCAGAAACTTTACAGCGACTTAATGCTTTTGTCAAGACAGTGTGGGGGGAAAAAAATGTTTAGAAACAACATATTCAATTCATATGTTGTTTCTTGTGAAGTTTTTTTTCTCTGCTTTGTTTTACTGTCTTTGTTTAGGGAACTCATTGGATATCGCTTTTTGGTAGACAACCCGATCCAGTAGATAATGGATTGAACAATAACAGTAGTATGCAGAGAGATTTATGCCTAAGATCAGAGACTTAATTAATACTTTACCATCACCCCTTTTACTGTTATTGCAAACATAACTGGATAAGGGGGGAGTTTGGGGTTATTGCAAACGTAATAGGATGAGCTGGTTGGAACCAAGTTCTGGTTCAGAAATTATTGAAGGTAAAAATTGACCTAGTCAACAATTTTTAGTAGGCCTTGATGTTTTCTTTCTTGTGCTTATGAATGACTGTGAAGTTAAGTTAGCAAAGTCTTTAATTATCTACGTGGTGTTTTTGAAACCAATAACTTTATATGGTTTGGACTACAGGTTCATCTGCTACTTCCTTTCTCCACATATGGTTCCAGGTGTCAGGTTGCCATGCAGCACATTTGATTAGAATCATGGCAAATGTTGAGTCTGCCTTTATAATGTGTTCAGATCAGAAGTTTTCAGAATTTTTATGTCCATGTCTACTTTTTGCATGGCATTGTTCTCTGTTCTTATAGAAATAGAGCTTGTCAGTTTGGGAGAGTTTTGGTATCTTAGTCTCAGAACCAAACATGGTTCACATTTCACAGTTCAGATGTGTCAGAGAACTTTTTGACATGCATGCCTTCAAACTGTCTGAGAAAAGATATCTCATTAAGAAGAGATTGATAAGACAACAGCATGTTTTTTGTGCTGTGATTTAATGCATATCATATCGCAAACACAAGTTACTTTCCAGGCAGAAAATTTTATTTCTGAGATTTGAGGCTTATTGCTTATAGTGATGAATTAGATTAATACTTTCTTGTTATTATCTGCCTACTACAAGCACATTTTAATGTGCTTGAATGAATAGTTATTACAACTGAACTACAAAAATACTTAAACAATTGATATTCAGAATTTTTTTTATTCCAGAAATTAATTAGATGCATTTACTCTGGAGTTGGCTATGATGAAATTGTCTGAATGTGACCACTCTGGCATTTCTATCAGAACATAACATTGAAAATCTCTCTAGCTGGAGAGAGCTTGAAGAAAGGTATTATGCTATGCAGTTGTCATTATGGTTGATTTCACTGGAATTCAATGATTGCTATTCAGAAACATTTGTTCAGCAGTTGGAAGTGCAATTTCTGTTATGTTTTATTGACCTAAAAAAACCATCTGACCTTGTTGAAGCAAAGTGTCCTCATACCCTGCCAACTTTCATCCCTAGAGTCCTAGATAAGTTGTAGCATATGATTAGAAGAGTTTATTGTGGGATTTCAGTGAAGTGTTACAGTTTTTGCAGCTTGAATCGTCATTAAGGTCAAAACTTAATTTAAGAAACAGGTCTGTTTATTTCTTTAATTTCTGCTAGTCAATATATTTTTAGCTGTCATTCATCCTTTTTTATATGGGGTTAGAATGATTAGAAAAATGCTGTTTCATAACACGAGGGGCTGTTGATACCAATGGCAAATAAGAAAATCAAAGGCTTGGTCATGCTCCCCCCCCCCCCCCCCATATACATCTATATATACAATAAAAAACATTCTGAGCCAAGAATCAGTAGAGTAACTTCTCTTTTTCATTTAGGTTAGATCAAGTTATACACTCCCCAAACTTTTCTACCTGCAGATAAATGAGATGTTTTTTTTCCATGTATAATATACTGACTAGTGCTAGAAACTTTCCCACCAGCCTCTGATGTTGACCTTCCTAATTGTTTCCGTGGGAGGCCAGAGCTCGATGGGATGTGCAAGACAAGGTTTAACAGAGTTTTAAATTTAACTTACGAGCCTTCCACAGTTTTGTCAAATGTCAGTTTGATGGTTGCAAGGGCAGAGTGATATGTTGTTCAAAGATAATTTCCCAGGAGAAATGGAGATAATGTACTAATGAAAACTGAGAGAATCTGTGATATACATTACTCTTCTGAGAGACTGTTTCTTCTGAGTGAGAAACATAGTTGTCACATTGGCTAACAGGCAGATTATTTTCATGTCTTTCTGGTTTAGTCTACATATACAGAATCAACATTTTAGCATTTAAACATTTTGGAAAAATATGGAGATTTGAGAAGAGATTATTTAGATTTATCTGATTACATGTGTGGTTTAGAGTTTGTATACATTTATATTTAATTTTATTTAAGAGATGATAAAGAAGGAAGTTTATTTCCTTGGAATTCTACTTTCTTAAAAAAAAGTAATATGATTTCTGTTCGTTTTGTAAGATAATGATAAATAGTGAAAAGATACAAACATGTCCTTGGGACAAGTTAAGGCATTGTTGTTCATTTTTATTCCACTGACTTCTGAACCTGTCTGCTCAGTTCTACACTTTGCCTTCTCAGTTTGCTTAATGGCGGGAGTTAAAATAATAGTTTCAGAGATAAGAAGAAATGGATTATTTAAATAAGGAAGGGTATTTTGTACTTTCACTGATGTGCTGCTTTTTTTGATTTGGATTGTAAATACTCTGTGGAAGTAAATGGATTTGCAGCATAAACTGGATATGAAGAGAAGAGAGCTCTGCCTCTCTGAAGGAAATTAATCCACTTCGGATTGAGTTAGTTTTGACAGCAAAATTCTGTGTTGGGGAAGAGAGAACATAAGGAACTGGTACTCTTTCTGTTTCGTGGTTGCTAATTTCAAGACAGAGCAATATTTCTTATGCTTCTCTAGACCTGCTGCTTCTATTAGATTTCGTCAGAAGGAAGATCTTTACCTCCTGAATGGTGTGAATGAAGCAGCCATACAGCACTCCTCTGGGAGCCTGGCTGCAATGCTGTCAGGATTCCCTGTGTGCAATGGAGCACATGTGAGTGAAGAATCGTTCTGAGATAGCACAGCTTACCCTCAAAAAGCTGTGACTGAAAAGAGACAGAGAAACTAAATTTAGGAATTGGGCTGTTGGTGGAACCATTCTTCCACTTGCATTGTTTGCTTTCATAATGTGGGAGCAACATGACTGGACAACATGATCGTGACTGGATTGAAATGCTTTGATCTGATTTACAGTAAGGGGTAGTATGTCAAACCAAGAAATCACACGACGTATACCTAATTTATTTGGAGTTCTGAAGATGTTACTACAAAAGCATAGAAAATTTGATTTATGTATCAAATAATAATGCCTGGATTGATCCTGAGAACTGCTAAAATGAGATAGGAGTTGCAGTCAAAAGATTTGATTCAGAAGGAAATTGCAATGAAACATGAAGTACGTCAGAGGAGGTTTGAATCCTAATTGCTCTCAGGCTGCTGAGCTGCACATGCTGTGGAGCAGTTGGATGCACATAACAGTTGGACAGGAGGTTTTTTGTGATATTTGTTGTTTGTTTTTTGTGGTGTTTTTTATTTATTTTTTTGTTTGCAGTTTTTGTTTTTAAAGGAGGAAAATAAAAGAATAAAAGTTTACCTGGACAACAGCTGGAAAGGAGCTGATGATGCAGCAGGGCTGCAACTCCTTGGTTGTGAATATCAGGCAACAAACAATTTCTTGTTACTGGTTACAGTTATTGCAATTGGTATCAATTAATAAAATAGCTAAGCAAACAGTTGGCATATTAAATCAGATCAAATATCCTTCTTATCTAGGGTCCTGTCATCAGCAGTATTTTTATTTTTAAGAACATCAAAAGAAAATGCAGAACAATC
This sequence comes from Bucco capensis, assembly GCA_013396975.1. Lineage (NCBI taxonomy): Eukaryota > Metazoa > Chordata > Aves > Piciformes > Bucconidae > Bucco > Bucco capensis. The sequence goes on from VWZO01022422.1 coordinate 452,618, forward strand.
TTGGGTGTGTAAGAGAGATGTGTGACAGATGAGTGCAGATTTCACACATGTTCATGTGAAGTGTCACCCAGTAAGAATGTGCTGAGAAAGAGTAGTGCAATGCACTGTGTTGGAGTTTCAGTGGTTGCAGTGCAGATATGTGTTGAAACAAAGTGATATGAACTGTAGTTTGGAACAGGATTTTACTAGGTCTGTTTCATTCATGCATTATCCTCATGTAGATACTTCTAGCATCTCTGTAGGGCTTTGGAGGGAACTGTGTCAGACTAAACACTTCTTAAAGATTTTGGACAACTTCCCAGATCGTGTGTTAGGTAAATCCTTCCTCCCATGATTTTTTTTTTTGAGGTGAGAAATGTTTCAGTGAGTTCTGTTACACTCACTCTATTTGGAGAGGTAGAATTTGTTGGTTCACCCAAGATAACAATATCTTTTTGTGATGTATTTGGAGGCAAAATAGTTGTCATGCTGAAGCACTGTCATGATTGAATCTTAAAGTAGGCTTCAAACATTTGAAATAATGGTGTTTTAAAGGAGGAAAAAGAAGAAAAGGGTTTTAGACTCAGCAATAGTGTCACCATGTGTTTTTCAGAGCTATAGATCTGTGTGGTCTACAGGCTTGCTCCTTGTAGTGAAACTGAGATAGCCACATAATCCACTGGTAACAGGAGCTGGAAATGTAGTGAATTAAATTAATTTTAGCATATTTAATGTTTTATCTTAACTGGTAACTCTGTTTTTTTGCATTTAACTGGAGAATTAGGAATGCAGGAATCAAATTCTTTGGATATTTTAAAATTATTGCTTGGTTTGGATGATTTTTATAACAAAAGGAAGAACAAAGAGAGCCTACATCCTCTGCTAGACCCAGAAGGAAATATAGTAAGAAAAGACAAGGATAAGGCTGAGGTGCTTAATGCCTTCTCTGTCTCAGTCTTTAATAAAAGTAACACCTGTACTGAGGGAAGCCAGCCCCCCAAGCCAAGAGAATGGAACCAAAATGCCCCCTCCATAATCCACGAGGAGATGGCCAGGGACCTACTCCTACTCATTGACATCCAGAAATCTATGGGGNTTGAGGGAAGGGAGGCTTTACAGAGCGATCTGGATAGGCATATATGTGAAGTGTTAGTTATCTGTGCTACTTTTTATAGACTTTTTTTTTCCTTCTTAAATATTATGAGCTCAGAACATCCTTTCCTTATGCCAAATGTGGTGTTGGCACCACTTCAGTGTGCTCTGGGTTTAGGTGCTTTGGAACCAGTTTGAAGACTGACTTTCCAGTTATGTGAACAATTCCAAACACAGCATAATATTCTATAATAACTACTTAGAGATGACTATAATGCCTAGTGCAGTGGTTAAAGACTTTAGCTCACTACAAAATAATAGATACCCAAATTCAAAAAGAATTATAACAATGTAGAAAATCACAAGGCTGTGGATTTCATCTTGCTGCTTTGGGGTGGTTAGACTATCAAAGACAGAATACTTTTGCATGTGTTTTAGTACCAGAACATTGTTAATGTGTGATGGTAAGGTCAGTTCTACTGCCTAGAGCCATGCAGCATATATTTCAGTTTTTGAAGACTTATAATGTTTTATTTATTTTATTTTGTCTAATGAATTTTGTGGTCTTTTAGCTTTAAATTAAAACAATGTAGCAGAACACATGAAACTAATTTCATATGATAAAGAATAATGTAGACTCAATTATGCATATCAGTGTAGATACTAGTAAAGTATTATAGATGTTTTATAACCTATGTGGTAATGGCATGTGATAACTTGTGCTGGTTTTTTAGTGTTCCTAAGTATTTTTCTATTTCATGTAAAAAAAATTTACTTATCCTAATCTTCTGTTTCATTCAAAAGCATTTTAGAAACAGAGCCATATGAAAAAGTAACAGAGCAAGCATACTCAAAAAAACCCCCAAACCTGGATGAAGAATTAGGCTTGGCATATTTGCTGCTAAATAAATAAACAAATAAATGGGGCATGTGTTATTTCCTCTGTTGAACTCCTCTTGTACCTAAAAGATGCAGGCCTAATAGAAAACTGCTTAGCTAGGCTTTTTAACTGTAGCATTTTCTTTTCATTTCCATAGGCATGTAGTCAGTTGTGGAAGAAAGAAGGACTATGACACAGCTTTCTTTTATTTCCTTCTCTTCAAGATTTTGCATATCACAGGCACCAGATGTTTTCCTTTGCAGCTTTTCCGTGTTCTACTTTTCAGTGTGGCATTAGACAGAAACTGAAATGGGAAGCTGTGAGAGGGAAGAGTGATGAAAGAAGCAGTTAGCATTGGCATAAAATGGAACTTCTTACAGAGATTAAATATAAATTAATTTATCATTTACTCAGCATTAGATTGGAAACCAGTTTATATTTTAACAGCACAAAGTCATATTACACCACCAATATTTCTGCCAAATATGACAGTTATATATGAAGTTTTAGAAGTAATGTTTTCTAATATTCATTTTAGTTTTATGATGATTAGGTTTATGCCTAAAATTATATGACATGGACCCATGAAAGAGAACTGATTTTTCACTTGGAGCTGTACAGAGCATCTAACAGATATTTGAATACTTGATTTAGCATCACTTTAAAATTCATGAGGAAATATAGTAAAAAATAGACAACTCACTAGCTAACACCATATATTCTTTAAAACCTAGAAACAAGTTTAAACTGGAACATGCAATTTCTGATTGGTTTTCTATTAACCTGTCAGTGTAACTTTGACATAAATATCCCTAATGTTTTTAGCACTGTCATGTTACTTATTAGTGAACCTGTGACTGTGTTGTGTATTTCAGAAAATTAACATTTCTTGAAGCACTATGATAAAATACTGGTGATATTTGTTATGCTTCCAGGCCCATTGAGGTAGTTCTTGTGTGAGCAGGTTTCTTCTGACCACTGTGTAGTGTATTTTTTATTCTCAAGTGACCTTGGGAATCTACCAAGAGAGCTGTAGTGCCGTATTTGTGGCCTCTTTGAGTTGGAAAAAAGTTTGCCTTTCCTTGGAGCATCGTCATTTTGTTAAATATGTGTCTAAAGGGAAGAGACCCTTAGATGTATAGTTTAATAGAACTGTATCTGGGTACCAAAAAACCATATTTGAGAATATTTAAGGAAGATACAGGCTATGGTCTCCAAGTCTTTAGCATTGCAAAATGCTAACTCCTGACTGAAGGTGTTCAGCTGTTCATCTTCCAGTCACTGTTTTGTGGAATGCAGAATTTTGAAAGGAGAGCTTTTGTTTTTTTATTATTTTATTTTAAGTGGTCTGTTTTCTGGTAGCAATGCATTTTGGGGATTATTTTAGCTTTACTATATGTACAATATTCACTAATTTTATTTCTAACATGAGAAAATGAGTAGAAAAGACAAGTGCTGTAAACAGATGATCAGCTAGGCTAATCTGTCTTTCTGTGCCTTAACAGGGTGAGACACACTCTGGATCACAACTAGAGCATACATCTGTTTTTCAAACAGAGGAATTTGTATTTATCTTTTAAAAAAATTATCTCTGATATCTCTTGATGTAGATTCCTTCAAAAAGCAAAGATTTTAATTTGAATTAGTTATATCTACTTTTATTTTTCTTGGCAAGAAGTTATTTTTTTTTTAGTTATAGTAGATAATTATATAAAGGTAACTTTTCTGTTATGTACTGTACCTCCAAACTTGGGTAGGAAGTGTCTTCCAAAAATTTTTGATATGGTAACATTTATTGATTGTGGATTTATTTTTAATTTTTCAGTATAAATAAGTAGTGAAAAAGTCAGTGGTAAGACAGAGCAAACCAGTAGATAGAAGTAAATATAAAATGACCTAGTTTTTTTTAGCATAATAAAATCAGTGCAAGACGTGTTCTATAACTTTTTTTTTCACTAAAAGTTCTAATGTGAAAGCAACAGAGACATTTTCAGTGATCCTTTTGGACATCAAATAATATTCTCTTCACTTGTCAAAATAGGATTAGTGAGTAGATCTCATTAGGAATTTGCACATGACTTTATTTTTGTATAGATAAAAGGGAGCAAATTCCTCGAAGTCAAAGAAAGTTCTGAAAATAATATCTAAGAATGTGAGCAGGTAGAGAGCATTACTGCAAGAATATTTATTCACTCCCTGCCAGGTGAAATTAGCTTGCCATCTTTTCTAAATGGATTTGTGCTAAATTTCAGAATTGGGAAAGCTTCTGGTAACTTAATGAAAAAGATAGACAGCAAAAGATAATTAAACATTGAAACAATTTATAATTTTAGTTGTGTTTTTTTTACTTCAGTACAGTCTTAATAGTAAAGATTGTTTCATTTTCGTTAGAAGCTACTCATAAATTTATTTGATAAATTTTTGTAGAAAGAAGTCCTGTTATTAAAAAAAGATAGAAATGTAATGGTTTTGTTACACACAAAGCTATTTGTAAAGTCATCCTTTACTCTTCCTGGCATATTTATGACCTGACCTTCTGCCCCATCACACTTTAATCCTCAGAAACATTGTATTTATAGGCCAGGTTTTCAAAAATAGAATTTCACAACATACATTAGTCATCACCTTCACCTTCTGCTTCCTTTGAAATTAATACTACTTAAAGCACCCATTTAAATTGTTCCTGAACCCACAGAGTATGTAAGGATTGTTGGATAATCTCCTTCCATTACAGGAACATTTTTTCTGCATACTGCTTAGGACATCTATGAGTATCTGGAGCAAATGATAAAAAAGAAAAAAAAATCTTGTAGGCTGGAATAATTGCTTTACCATTGTGTAATCTGATGATATTAAAGCTGTTTCAATATGCCATCTTGAAACCAAGATGAAGTTTTATTGTTTGTGATACTTGGAGTACTTATATCTGCTGAAGAATTGATGACCTGTGTCATAATCACAAGTTCATTTATAGAGGAAAAGGATTGCAGTCTTTAACAGTAATGCATATCTGTATACAATTCTTAGACACATGAAGGACCAAACTAAGAAGGTTGCCAATCTGAAGCACAATCAGCAAATGGAGAAAAAGAAGAATGCACAATTGTTGGAAGAAGTTCGTAGGCGAGAGGACAACATGACTGACAACTCTCAGCATTTACAAGTGAGTTTATTTTTCAATTGTGTTTTAAAACCTTCAAAGAAAGTACACTTGGTTTCACTCTGTGTCTTCCAGGATGTGTAGTGAATGTCTTCCTATACATACTCTCTCCTTTCCTACCAGAGGATGCACTACTGATTGTTATTTATTTATTAACTAGGCAGACATTTACATATCTGAGTGATTAGGTATGTAAAATACTATTTAATTTTTCAAAAACATTCAATTTCTGCCATATTTTCCCATGTGGAGATTGAATACAACAGCACTTGAAACCCGTGATCCTTTTCCTGTTCTCTGTTTCTAGATATAACTCTTCATATTAAATTCCACTGTCTGGGAGTGAAGTTCTGTATCAGCAGGGATATCATCATCTGGCTGCATACTCACTTAGATCATTTAATGAGTGTGATTTGATCTTATTAATTCTCAGTACATGCATATGCAGTGGGTAAAAGTGATGAGGATAGATTGTCTGGCAGGTTATTGGTTAATTTAGGATCCTCACCTAAGATCATTTTTATGATATGTACTTAGATGTAGCATAGAGGAGCACTGGAGACAGATCTCTTAATACTGCACAGTTACTACATCAGCAACGTTTTTCTTACAGTGAAAAGGAAGAGTTCTTCTCTTTTTTGTTTAACGTAGACTTTGAACCTTAATTTAGGAGAATTTTTCCAGTTTGTAAGTCAGAGTTTAGGCATTGAGATTTGAAAGATAATTAGCTAATCTGGTTAAATGATACATTGCATACTAGAGAATTTGTATTAAAGACAAAAAACAAGTTTGGTGCTTGACTTAAATTATTCTCATGAAGTACTGATTTCTGTCAACATCATCAGTGTCTCCCTACCTGGTGTTTATAGGCAAGTCTAGTTAACATAATGAGTTTATGGAAAATTTCCAGTAGATAGAATTTGACTCTCATGTGCTTCATATGTTACTATATTTCTCATGTATTTCTATATGCATAATGGAGAAATTAACACCATGCTTCAATTTAGGCTTGTGTTGATATAACTGTATGAGATAGTCAAGTTCAAAAAATTATACATTCTTTATGCATCTGTGTAGTGTTATGTATACTTTCCAACTTGGTCATTACATACTGATTGCATCACCATGCACTCTAATTCATGTGATATGGTAATAAAACTTTGTGAAGTATTTGGTCTGGCAGTGTGATACATCAAAATTTCAATGTTGAGCAGCTACTTGAAATTAATGTTGTTCAGTAAAGAGAATATGTTAGAGCTTTATTTCTCAGCATTGTTTTGGAAATCTGTCAGAGTGGTGTTAGCACTAGAGAAGAGAAGTCATTCCTAGGGTCTTTGCTGTACCTGCTATACTTGGAGTTTTCAAGCCTTTGATGAGAATGAATCTACCAAATCGAAGCAGCACAGCTGAAGAGCCTGAATTTAGTAAGAAAAAACGTTGTTTTGTGCATTGCTCTTCTGTGCCATTCACTTGCTGTTTGTTCTTGGAAGTTTCAGTAGTATGTTATAGTTCCTGAGGCTTGTAGCATCGTGCATATTTTTTACACTTTTCCCTATCTTTCCAGATAAAAGCCTCTCAAAGCTAGTTCATATTCTAGCATCAGTGCTTGCAGGTCAAATATGAATCTCTGATGACTGCATCTCACAGCAGTCCAGGGCCACTGCTGTGATGGAGAGTGCCCTGGGATGCCTGGGGAAGGGAGTTCACTTTGGTCTTCCTCAGCTATAATTGTGAAGGATGCTTCAGGTGTTGTTTTGGGGAGTTATATGGATCACTGTAAAATTAGAAACATCAGGGATCCAGACTTCAGATTAATTCTTGGGAATGAAGAATAGTTGCAAGGTTTTCTGGTTTTTTTTGTTCCACAAATCAAGGGCAGACCTGTGCAAATCTTGCCAGATGTGATGGTCATATATTACATAAAGCATCACAGCAGGAGAGCAGACCCTTGAACACTTTATCATGAAATTTTTTGGGAAGGGTTTATCTAACATGCTTCATTTTTCTCTCTTTTTTGTCTATCCTAAAAAGATAAGCCTTTTCAAGAAATGCTGAGCTAAGAGATACAAAAGTGTGATGTCAAAGTTGTGCATAATTCCTCAAATCTCTTTTCAGGATCTTGAAATTTTATAGTTGAGATGTTTATTTCCTGAGGTATGTTTTTCTTGATTCTTGTATGGAACATGTTTGTTCCAGTAACACTGTTACCTCAACACAATTGGGAAGAAAACATTTGCCTAACATGAGAACTTGAGTGGATTTGTTTTTTATTCTGATTTTAAAACCTGCTGTAGTAACAACAACAATCCTTTCTTTTCTCTAGAGCAAACAATAAGAATGTGCATGCAATAATGTTCCCATATGCTTCATAGCCTCAAAGGAAATTAAATGTACAATTTTGTCTTATCAAACTTTTCATGAATGTAAAGTATCCATTTAATAAGTGAATTGAACCTTATGGAATCATATCTCTACTAAACCCAGAAACACTTCTCTGTGGAAACTTCATGCAAACAGCCCAACACGTGCATGTCACAAGAGAGGTGCAGGGATGAGACTGAGAACAAAGTTTAAAAGCTTGATGCCCTATTCTCCTCTGATCTACACAGTTTCTGGGTATTTCTGTCTTTTCTTCTGGTTTATCTAGTGAAAAAGATTTTACTCTACGAATGCTTCAAATACTTGGGTTATTTGTCACAATTCTCTTTTAGGCTGCTTGGATTTTCTTTAGGTAAAATTCACAAGCAGAAAAGAGATTTCACTAAAATAGTTGTTTTTGAGCGAGGCATCATGTAGTTCTCATTGATTTCAAGTATCATATACAGGCAGCTTGATCAATGTTCTAAGCCTAATGTACTGTGGAACAGATTGTGTACACATGTACATTTTCCAGGTATAAATATCTCTTTTCAAACAGAACCCAGAATGTCAGCCTTGGTTTGTCACTGGGCATACTCAGGCAAGGCAAGAATTCTAGTTTTCTCAGTAGTTTTGTACTGGCTGGAAATTTAGACATAGGTAATAAATAAAACATGATCATGAGAAAATCCTATCTAAAGAGAGAGGAAAAACTGGGTAGTTCATGTTATTGCTCTCTGATTCTTGCCATGTGAGTATCTGTGATATCTTACTCACTAAAAATAGCTCCCAAGAGATTTCACAGCTAGTCAGCATGAATCCTTAAACTTGGATTTGTTTCTTTATTTTTCACTTTCTGCTTCAGTATATAATTTTCATCTCCATAACAGTTCTAGAAATGCAAAATATACTGAAGGTATAGCACATCACCATATGTTATGTCTGTGTCTTTTAAAACAAAATAGAAGTATGGCCTAAACAAAGGGTATACCTGACATTAATTTATTGTGATTTTTCTCTTAATGCAGTGTATTTCCTACCACATCGTCTCAAAAACTTTGAAACTATAATATTACTAGAAAGAGGAAGCTGAGAAATGGGATGAAGTCTTGCAAATAAAAATGAACAGAGCAGTGTAATCAGTTCAGAGACAGAGGAAACAGTCATGACTGTTATGCAGACAGGCATTAGTGTATGTAGCTGACATAAGGCAGGAGAGAATTCATTGCATAAACACACAACTTTGTATTTATTAGTGCTGAAATATATATGCAGTGAGAAAACTCAACCTTTTAAGAGGTTAAAGTCATGACTTATTGTATTAAAAGTGAATTCTGGTTTAAGCATGCATCCAGAGGTGGACCTGTACCTCTCTGGAAGGCTTTAATAATTCCAAATGTTAAGGAGATTCTGTAGGTGTGTCTTTAGAAGGCTGGTCATTTTGTGATAAAAGATGGAAATTAGACTGGGATTCTGCCTTTTGCACCATTCCTCTCTCATTTCCACAGCATGCATGTGTGAAATGCACATGGTGGTCTAGCTCTAATAAATAGAATTACTCCCTGCCTCTCATGTAGTTGTGGGCAGAGGATAGAGGGGAAATAGGTGCTCGCTCTTGATTTTCCTTTCTCGATGTTATGAGCAATCAGAAAACAAAGATGTGATATGATAGAAACTTTGGAAATATGTACAGAGGAAAGAGAAAGGATAAGATATGTGCTTCAACACTTGGGAAGACCTTACCTGTTGCTAAGGCTATCAGACACAAATATTTTGAAACAGAAGCTGGATATTTTTACAAGTCTGAGTAAGCTGCAGCAAGACTTTCAGTCTTTGTGTCTGTGTGTAAGTTAATAAAGAATCATAAGGTTTTGGAACCAGTACAATGTCAAATTTGGAAGGTGGTATAAGATACAGCTACAATGAAGTTCTCCCTTTAAAGTTCACATGGATTTGTTTGTGGAAAATACAGAATGGAAGCTTATTTTTATTAGGTTGTAGTAAGTAAAAAACTTACTTTACTATAACTTTTCTACAATTAAAGCAGAAGCTTGATGATACAGCTGACATTTAAGATCAAAGATTGTGATGATCTTTGTTGTAGATCTCCTATTTAATACTGTAGCTTATATAGATATATTTACAACAATAACATTATTTCCAAAGTTGCTTATTAAATCAAATTTTTTGACTGGATACATTTGTTTAAGTTTTTGCAAGTGGTTTTTAACAAGTGAGTTGATTCCAAGTGCAAGTGAGCAATTTTTTGAATTTTTGTCTAAGTTCTGCATCTGTAGCCTGTTACATTAATAAACTAACATACTAAGAAATAGAAAAGTCAAGATTTTATGCTAGTTTTCTGTAACACATCTACAGAATTCTCTTCAGTTTATTGCTTGAAAACTGAAATATGTTCCATGTACTTCTGTTGTCAAACTGCAGGTTTCCTAGGACTGTAAAGATTCGTCTTTGGTTAAGTTGAGGTTTGGTCGATTTGTAAGACTATTAGTGTTCATGTACATATCAAATAGTGTTATTCTTCTAAAGCAAGAGCTAAATACTAGCAAAAAGAGCACACTAGATTACAGAATTGTGTGCATTAGTGATATATTCATGGGTACTTCCTTTGGTATTTCCCTGCTTGACTAATTATGCCAGGATTTTGCCAAGATAGTGTGTAGCTAATAACTACAACCTCAGCAAAAGGTATAATTTATAATAAGTTTCACACAGTTGAGCGAATTTGCTTCTCTTGTGCGTATCTACCAAAAAGATAGAAATTGTATTTTCTTAAAGCAGTCATTTTCAGGAAGATGAACATATAATTTTAGTAGGCATTTTGAAAAAGTAGGACTTAACAAAACTCTCTTTTCTGTTACATATTGATAACCAATCTATAAAAAAAAAAATCTTTGAGCAGAGACTTAGTGAGTAATAAAATAAATAAGCCTGTGATGATGGAGTGCAATATATTAAAAAATCATTACCAGATTAGAAGTGCATGCTTACGAAATCAGACAAATCAATTCAAACACATGTAAGTCTCTTGAAGACCCAACTAGTCTACTTATCTTCAGTTTTCCAACATAATATAAATATAAATACAGATTGTAAACATGGATGGACATTTAGGAATTTTCTTTCCTTTGCCTGTGGAAGTTACACAAGTTGTGGATAAATTCCATATGTGTTGCTGAAACGTGTGTTGAACTTCAGCCAGTAGTTTAAGATGATGTTGAAGAAACTATTTCTAAAAGGTTTCAGATGAAGAAAAGTATTTGAGAGTCTACAGAGGGCAGGGAGGTTGATTGGTAGGTCTGAGGATCAATACCAGAAGTGGTTTTTTCCTTTGGGATTTACTTTGACATTTGTTTTCATTGTGCAATGTAATCCCCAGAAGCCAAAGCTACTCTTGTTATAAAATGTCCCTGTGAAAATCTCACTTGAGGATCAGTTTCTACTAGATGTAGTCTCTTAAATCTTTTTTTCTTTGTCATAATTGGTGAGTTGACAGAAATGACTTGGTGTTCTGTGCTATGTTGGTCTAACCAACACGAAAAAGGTTTAGTGGGCACACCTGTTTTATGTAGTTGTCATGTCTGTTCTTTCGTCTTGACTATTCCATTAGCATGTATAAAATAACATGATTTTATTCTTAGAACTATCCCAATTTATTACTTTTGGATTTTAAGCAAGTATACATTCTTACAGACCATTAAATAGAATAAATAGAACCTTTATAATAGAATTAAATAGAACCTTTGCACTATTACAAGGACTACTAGAGCATCTTATATCCAAGTCAGTATGCAGACTTTGTCACTTTTCTCAGTTTCTACAGCTAACTCAGAAACATAATATTTTTTGGTGTTGTCTAAGTAATGTTAATTCACTAATTTCAGTTACCCAAGAATAAAACCTGGACATCTTGATTTGCAAACAGTTAAATTTGTGTAATATAATTACTTAGAAATCTGTGAACTGCAATCATTGACAAGTATATGCTTTGTTAGTTGAAAAGGGCACGTGTGGCAAGGCACTGGAAGAAAAAGATCCTGTTGGATAAAACAAAACTGCAACAATAGGAAAGAGGAAAAATTTAACACGATACACCTTTATTCCCCCTCAATATTTATGTAATAACTCACACATGTGGGACTCCTGTTGTCTCCAGGGGGCAATCACATTCAACATGCATCAAAAGAAATAGTTCGGTTAAACCAACTCTCTTTGCCCAGCAGTAATTACCACAGGTTTACACTGAGATATAGTTGCAAAAGGTTAGTCAGTAGGGCATCTGCAAATCAAGTCATATGTCAACTCTACATCAATAACCTTAGTATAATAGATGTTAGTATTTCAGCACATGACTGTCCAATATAGCATTCCATATATAGTTCATTTTTAACTTTTACATTGACTTATAGCTCGTCTAATGTTTTACTAACTTATGTATTTAAATGCTTTATATTACATAAATTATAATCAATGACAAAAACAGCAATTTAGATTGAAATTCTGCAAAGTGAAATTGCAATAAAATGTCTGACCCTATTTGTGTAGCTGTCTTCAACATATGATGAATACAGGAGGTTTAACCCTGTAATATAAAAGCAATGTAATAGAAATTTATATTAGCATTTCCGATTTAGGCATTGCTTAAAAATGTTACCTATACTACTTATTTTCAGTTTTCACAAATGAAGGCTGCTTTCATATATATAACATAGCAAAAAAAGTAGTCATGTAGTTACCTGTTTGGAACCATGTAAAAATAGTGCTGCTTTTTGTCACTCTCCATAGATCATTTGAGTAGCATGCAAGTCTGTTACTAATGCATCTGGTCAGTAAAAAAAGTTCTGCCTAAGGTAAGCCTAAGTAGAATTATTTTGGTTGGTTGCTAATAAGCTAGATTTATACTCCTTATCTCTCATTACAAATGCTCTGTAATAGCCTTATACACTATTACTTACAAACTGCCTAGTGTTACAGAGTGGAAAAAGAAAAGAGGTGAAGGTGCTTCTTTTACATGATCTTGTCTAGAATGCTGCTATCTTGGGAAGTTTTCTTAGAACTGTGTATTGTAAATGATTCTTTGCTTTGTGAAGATTTCTTGTGATAGATTTCATTAGAAAAAAATAAATGAGACTGGAAGATTGGTCTTTAGCATGTGAAAGATGAGGAAGACTACATACCACATTAACTGCTTGGAAACAGCTAGGCTGTTTTACTAATCTCTCACCTCTCTGTGGATGGTCTATAACAGCTGCATACGAAGAAAAATAGAGTACTGCCATTTGCAGTTTAGTTTTCTTTTACGATGGATTCAGGATTTTTCTTCTCTTTTTCCCCCTCTTCCCTCTCTTCTTTCTTGTCCCCCTCTTTGTTTCTTGCCCCCTTCTTTCCTCTTCTCTCTCAAACAACACTGGAGTGCAGTGTATTTAATTTTATAGAAGTCTGTTCTTTCAAGTTACAGCTGGGGTCCTTATTGCCTTAGCAAGCATTTCTTTGATCCTCTGCTTCTGCTTGTATTTTTCCATTTCTTTTACCTTAGGAAACAGTGTGTTGAACTTTCTGCTCTGAAAAAAATACTCGTTCCCTAGAAATACTTCAGAGAGAGTCTCAAAGGTTATGGATATTCTTGAAGTCCCAATGTTTTCACTAAATAAATGTATTAATACAATAGGAGGTTTTTTTTTCCATGACACCTTTCATAATTGTCAATAGGGAAAAATGAATTTAATTTAAAATAACTGTTTGATGTAGATTAACTAGAAAAATGTTAACTTTTAATCTTAAACACCAAAATTATGGATAGAATTCAGAATTTTTACATATTGCTGTCTAAAAAACAAATGTTTCTGTTCCTCTAGATATTGTAGTGACGTAAATTAGAAATGCATCTACAAATGTATTTGTTCCTTAGTGGGGTGGAGTTTTATTAAGCAATATTATTTGCTAACAGCCAGTCATGTTTCTTTTCACAGTTGTATATTGGCATAATGAAAGAAGCATTTTACACCTGCTCTTTAGCTGTCAGATACCTTTGTTGTATTGAGAACTACCATAGTTTATCCATCTAGAAGCTATGACAAAGATAAAAGGCAGGTGTATATGATCTCTTCTGTTTTTTTTTTAAAAAAAAACAACCCCAAACAACCAAACTTCAAAGGGACATTATAACAATGTGAACAGTGTGTCACATGAGTGCTGCAGTCCCTTTGTTTTGAAGAATTTTATGTTTTCCTGCATGTGGTGAATTCCTGGCTCTAGCAAAGTTATTAGGAATTTTACCACTACCTTGTCAGACAAAGATTTCTCACATGAAGAGAAAAATAATTAAAAAACCCCTCTACAGACAAAAAATAAACTGAAAAGGTCATTGAGAAAGCAGATCTCAAGTACAAATGGAAACAATCCATTGTCATTCATCATTTACTTCTCATCTGTTGACGGGAGTTGTAATTTGTAAGAAAGTCTTTCCACAGTGAGCTGTAAGCTTTGTCAAGATTGGCTTCTCTGTCTGGGTGTTCTTTTAGAAGAACATTTGGCTGCCAAGTCCTAGCAAATATAATTACTTCTCTTAATACAGACATTAGAGGTCTAGAAGGCTGCTGTCTGATTCTCATGCTTTCAGCATGGGCCTCGATCCTTTATATAACTCAGTATTTTCATGAAAATTTGAGATGTTTAGCACTGAACATGTATTCAGAAGAATAAAAAAACTTTTCCATGTTCTGTGGTTTTAATGTAAAAATTGAAAAAATAAGTCTATAATAAAATAGGTCTATAATATGGATGTGTGAACTTATACATATTACCATGGATCCTGAAAGCTACAAATTTATTTAAGAAATAGTATAGACTACTTCCATACATACAAAAGTTATAAATTGTGGAAAAAAATTGGATTTTTTCAGAAAACACACACACACAAAATCTCTTTTGCGGAATTAATACTTGAAATATGAGCAACTAGAAATATGCTTAAGAGGATATGAATTTTTCGGAGTCTCTTAGTTTCAGTCACATTCAGTATCCTTGTTGCTATTACATTTTTTCCTGCAGTCTGAAAACATTGTCCAGTATTAAAAGTATATAAATCTAAAATTTTACCCAATTCTGATTTTTATTTGGATTTGTTTTATGTATATAAAAGGTTGCATTTACTTCTCTACACTTTCTCAGTCATGCAATTTTGTAAAAAAACCCAGTAACATTTGTATAGAGCCTTGTCCTTATTTTTCATGTCTTTTAAAGGATTCAAATATCTTTATGTGTGTTGGCAGTATCATGTCTTCTTTGAGTCTTGATTCCCAGTTTTGAATACCTAAGGAATTTTGTTTTGGTGCATCCATAGATATTAACAATCTGCATATTCTCATTGNTTTGCGAAGCCTAGCCATACATACATACATTCTCATTCTTCAGGAAGCACTGTAACTTCCTTGGCAGATGCACCATTCAGGGAACTTTTCTTAGTGTAAGTGAAGTTTCATGATTCATGAGGTAAAACTGGAAAGCAAACAAAATGCAGTTGATGTTGTCAAATGCAGTACAGCAGTGGTGACTACTGCTCATAAAAAGGGAAGCTGGTCAAAAAGAAAGTAAAAAGGACAGTCAAAGGAGTAAAATCTTTACAGGCATCATGAAGGCTATTTAAAGAAAATTATATTGGCTCAGAGGAAATGGATACCACCTATCAAAAACTTCTTTAGGAAGACCAAATGAAAACCAGCATAGCTAAACAGCAAGATAAAGGAAGCTATCAAAAGCCAAAACAACAGGAAAAAAAATCTTTCAAAAAACCTGAGATTTGTTGTGTTGAGAAAAAAGAGTTATAAAACCTGGCAAGTAAAATGTAAAAAGCACAAATAGGGAAACCATGAAATGTATGAAGTACAGTAAGGAGTAAGTTATGAAATGCTTTCAAACTAGTAATTTTCCAATGTGTCAGAAGGGAGAAGCCTGCCAGGGAATCTATAGAGCCAAAGATAATCAAGACATTATAAAGACTGCTTTCAGAAAATAAGGTCATGAGGTCAATAAAATGAAAGAAATTTCTTTCTCATGTGTTCGCAGAAGAGGAGCTTGGGTAGTTTCTGCTTCTGGAATTCCTTTTTATGGGAAAAGTACTGGAAGACTTATCTTAGAGTGAAGCAATAGTAGAAGAGATTAGACAACAGTTACCGAAATTAACAATGCCATCACCATGAGATGAGTGGATCAGAGGATAATTCACATTGAAAGGAACCTCAAAGGAACCATCATATTCAACCTGTCTTTCAAAGCAGGGTGAGCTTGTGATCAGGCCAAGTTGCTGTCAGAACCAAATACTTTTCATTCTAAACATCTTTGAAATTAGAAGTGAAATATCTGTATTTATAAGTCTGATGCGTAATTGGCTTAAAGTTTCCTTTTTTCCAGAGGACTGGGAGTTGGCTAATGCGGTCATTTCTAAAAAGGGTTCCAGGTAATTTTTGGGAAACTATCTCTACCTAGGATATCTATATTGGACAGGAGAATTTGTTTTTAAAAACATAGAATTAGCAGGCACATGGCTAAAGAGTATCTTGGTGAACAGGCAAAGAGCTTTTCCTAAAATTAAGTCATTCCTCATGAGGAGTTCACAAGTCATGATATTTTTGAAAAATCCTGTAAAAATCTATCATGACTGTTTGGTGCATTTAAAGGGCCCAGAAAACAGTGAATAGTTTAATGAAATTCAGCTTAATCCACTCCAAGACCAAGGACTGGTTCATTGTGCCTCTAAAGGCAAATGCCATAGAATAAGAAAGCCATTAAGATAGAAAGCTATGTAATCATGTTACTAAATGCAGTGCTGAGGTCAAAATGCTTAAATGTTACAGGGAATAGTGTAGTGAAAAAGTTTATGTAGAACATAAAAGGACATTTTGGCAAACTCAGGCTGATTTATGATGGTAGGAGGAACTCTGTGGGTTTGTATGGTTTTGACCCAAAACCTGCAAAAATATGTTAGATTTGGCAAAGTTTCACTTGGAGCTTTTGGCTTCCTTCAAGCCCAGAAGTCAAAGGAACATTAGGAATATGAACCAAAGCCAAAGAAAAGGTTTGGATGAACCGTGCATACCATAACAGCCAAGTTTCACACAACTCTAATTATCATAATGCTTTTCCTCTTTCTTTGTTTCTTTACACTTTTTTCCAGAGCTGCTTTTCTATTTCTGAATCTTAGTGGATATATCCAGAAAAATTGTTTTACTATATGTGCATAAGGACATGAAAAATGAGAGCTCAAAGGATTTGTCTCTCATTTTTGTATTACAACAGAATTTGAATACCACTGGCTATGATGAAATCTCTTCATGCCCATTTTGGAAATATTTTGTCTCTTTGGTGGAAGTGATAATGTTGGATACTTGGCCTTGTGTGTTTCAGAATACAAAATGACATAATTATGGTGCTTGAAACACTGAATGATATAAGGAAGGGATATAATTTGGCTTTTTTCTACCACTTGTATTAACAAGTGTCTCTTAAATTCTGGTGATGTAAATACTACTTTCCATGAAGACAACCATGCCTGTAGTGTAAATGGTGCATGTTCTGCATCTCACTTGGATCTCATGAAACTGTGGGATATGATATGTTCAAGCTAGCTGGTCTGAGAAAGTGTCTCAAATCTGTAGTCTTTGTACATATGGTAAATGATAAACATACCGTAAGGGATCTGGGAAGTTACGACTATCAAATTCCTCTCCCATTATTTTTTCTTACATTGTGTGGTCAAATCAAAACCATATTATTCTTCACATTATTAAGGGGTCATGTTTGTGGCCTCATTTATAAGGTTACAAAACTGATCACGCTTTAAGCTTTACTTTGGCCTAAAATTTTTCCTGGTTACACTCAGGTTGTCATTTTAAAAAAGAAGGAGTTGGGGGAGGTGTGTGAAGTTTACAGAAGTTTGGCCAATTTTTGAATTACAGAGTTCTGAAAAAATCACATGTAACCTCAGCCAAATATTACAGCTCAAAAGAGCTGAGTTGAAGGTTCATTTTGAATACTTACTTTTCCAGAATTTTATTGTATGTAATGTGAAGATGTCATCTGGAAAGAATAGCTGCAATCCTGACAGTATGGCCACTATATATGCAACTTCATGATAGCTTTGCTTTTTATGTTGACTTAGTGGACTAGAAAAACACTATTCTTTGCTGAACTGCCAAATGTTTATCTAGAAATTACATTTTTAGTATCATCTTCATTTACATTCACATGACAAAATTATTTTAATTCTTTTAATCTTACCCCAGCATTTAAATTAGTCATGCTATTGAAGAAATGTGAGTTTACATTAGATTCATAATGCATCTTTGAACTCTCTTATTGAACAATCATTTGCCTTAAGTTCATTAGAAAGTAGAAAAGCAATGACCACAGTAAACTGGCAATGGAAATTTATGGATACTAGAGGAGAAAGTAGAAACCAAAGCTCCTTGAAAAGTTTAAGAATTGAGGGGAGGGAGGGAAAAAGAATAGATATTGTTACTCTGAATCCTGCATAACCAACTTAATTTCTCTTTTGCTACTTGTTTTGATAACAAGTACTATATATTCTGTAGCTCTATTTTTGTGTCCTCTTCCCGTGGTAAGTCAATAGCTGAAACAGATTAGGGAGAGAGACTCTTTCATGCAGTGTGCATCTGTGTGGTTAACTCTCTCTGTAGGTTAGCATAGACTTTTCCTCCCCTCCTCCCATTTTTTGGCAGTCTGAGGGAGCAAATCTCTGTATGTTTCTACTATAACGAAGAATAAAAAAGCTAGAAGTAGATTTCCCTTGTGTCTCTGTCAGATTTTCTAGGTGAAGATTAGTTTTTCACCAAAAGTTGTGTGTGCAATTTGTAAGCAGTAGGGATATTACTACTGGGTAATACTTGTTACATGTGGAAAGTATAGCTTTTTTCTTCTGTGAAGATGCTACAAGTTTTATTTCTAGAGGTGTCATGATGCTGAAGAATATGTGGAAGAAAATCTTATTCCACCCTTATTTTATGTCCTTCTCAGCATCATCTTCTCTAGGGACACACAGCAGAGAGGGTTCTATATGTGAAGTCTTTTGGTAGATCCATAAACAGGTGAAAGGCTTCTGCACTTTTATACTAACACTTCTGACAGTTTAGCCTAGTAAACAGACATTTCATCAGTGAGGCAACTCCCTGAAAACTGTGTAGGAAGGAAGAGTCAGACACTTAACACTGTAGTCTTGGGGGAAATGGGGTAAAAGTTTCTGAAGAGATATGGAATGCTAGAAATATGCAGAGTATTTCTGAAAATGAACGACTGACAAAATGAATGATTTCTTCCTGTGGGACCATAAAATTGATACTAATTGAAGGCAGTGAAATTACCAGGCAAAAGCCAAAGATGGGAAAAAGAACTGCAATACATGGTGAATGATGTTCTTGGACTGCAAAAGTAAAATGGATGCACATGGAACTTTTAGAGGCGTTCAATGCCTGAGTAATACTTAAGTAAGAAGGGTATGCTTTAACTGCTGCACAGGTATATAGGGTCAGTTGCTCAATTACTTAGGATTTAGGTAGTAGAAGCTTAATAAGTTCAAGGGTTTACACCCTTTGCATACTACCAGTTAGTTCTATACTTTCTAAAACACTATAGAAATATGTACAAGAATGTTTTAGAATATCTGGGACTGCAGGAGAAAATTTTTTTTATTATTTTTTTACTTTTGTACCTGAAGAATAATTTATATGATTTTTCTGTTTTCCTCTCACCCCTGTGCTACAACAGCATATTCTGAACAAGCAAACAACTTAATGGTGTAACTTAACTTACTGATTCTTTGTAAAAGCCTAGAATAGACTCTATAGACATCGAGGCCCATATTCCAGCCAGCTTACTTTCCTAGGAAAGAACCCAACATGGCAGCTCAAATGACTCTGTTTCCTGAGCCATCTGAACTGTGGTGTAGTGTCTTTGGAGGCAAATAGTTTCCCGAGATGTTTGCATGAACATTACACTTCAGTAAGTTATTTTGAATGTAATGATATGGTGTGTGTGTATATATACATTTTAAATTCCAGTGTTGTCAAGGAAAAATGTGCAGGCATTAGTATAACACGTTGTGATTTACAGTATAGGCCTTCTATCCACATTACTATATACCAGAGGACCAAAAGTGTCTGTTGGTTCTTATCTATCTACTCACAGCTGTATTTAGGCAACTAATACACATTTCTATAAACAACTTGATATATAGACAAAGTCGGCCACTGAGAAGTAAAGTTTTCCTGAAGGCTAGGAGACAGGTCGTTCTTCTTTGGCTTAGTGGAGAGATCACAAACTTTCAGCTTCTCTCATGCCTTTTGGTGTTCAGTACTAACCACTTTGCTCTCCATAATACTTGTGAGTTATTTTCAGTTCATAATACATTTTGTCATTTTCCTAAATTTTTTTTTTTTCATGAAACAGGGAAGTGCTTTTTTAGTACTTTTATTCTAGTTGCTATTATTAACTCTCTGATAGACTTTCTTGACTTTAAGGAGAAACACAGAGGAATTTGAAGGGGGCCTACAAGAGGGCTGGTGAAGGACTTTTTAGGATGTTGGGCAGCAACAGGGCTAGGGGGAATGTGCACAAGCTTGAGGAGGGTAGATTTAGCTTGGATGTTGGGAACAAGTTTTTCACCATGGGGGTGGTGAGACACTGGAACAGGTTGCCCAAAGAAGTGGTGGAAGCCCCATCCCTGGAAGTTTTTACGGCCAGGCTAGATGGGTTTCTGAGTAACCTGATCTAGTGGGAGGTATCCCTGCCTATGGCAGGGGTGTTGGAACTAGATGATCTTTAAGGTCCCTTCCAACCCTGACAATTCTATAATTCTAATTTGACTTATATTTCTTTTCTATTTTGGAATTCTTAGCCAATTAAGAACTGTTTTGGTCTCACCAAGACTGATTTCTTCACTCTGCGAGAAAAAAACAAAACCAACAACTGAGAATTTTCTTCCAGATGTGAATCTTTCTGCATTTCTGTAAGCACTTTACAGCCTGAGAATTCTTTTTATTTAAGGTTATATGTTACATTGCTAATGTTCTGATGCCGAATTAGTGCAACCTGTGTGACATACCTGAGTTGTCTTTAGCTGTTTCCCCAGAATGAAGATTAAACTGTGAGTCATGCACAGCAGTAGCTTTAATTAACATGTCTACAGGTTTTGTGATTGGTCCCTGCAGCTTGGGAGCAGGTCTGAAATTCTGTGTCATAGCTACCTTCTTTGGGCATTATAATAACAATTATGCCTTCCTGATTAACTGAGAATATTTTCAAAGGAGGAATCATCAGCCTTCACATCATTCCTATCTGTTGTTTGCACAACTGAAATGCATTCACCCAACATAAAAACTGACACACTGGATCAGATAAGAGATACATCTACTTTTTTTTTTTGTCCTGGTCAGTAGAAAATAATGAAGTAGAATAACACAAGAATTAGGGCATGAAAAAATACAAATAAGCAGAATGTTTTTTCCTCAGTGTACTGTCTAGGATTCTACCAGTTGGTGACTTTAGGGACCTTTGGAGCTGGAAATAGCTTATATATTGTCATGTTTAGAAGCCATAGAACTTAGAATCAGTAAAGGGTTTGAAACATTTTAGCACTTGTTTTGGGGCTGAGAATTACCCTGGATCCTTGAGCTATGCAACTTAAAATGTCATATTAAGAGGTTTTACTTTTATGTGGGTTTTAAGCCTGTTGCCTAGTAATGTCCTTAGATGCCCATAATTCTTCAGCTGTGAGAAATGGTGAACAATAGTTCCCAGTTCACCTTCTCTCTAGCATTTTTGGTGTCTTGTTTCTTTTTCAATAGCACAGAAAAGTCCTACTTTGAAGTCTGCCTTTTCTCACTGCAGATAGTTTTGATTTGTTTTGCCTTTCTTAACTGGGAGAGATATGGAATGTTCTGCCTAGCAATTCTTTTGTGCATTTTATGTTAGGAAGTAAGAAAAGCAGGTTTTATATATATATATATATATTTTAAATTAAAATATCATAGAAAACAGGACTTGAAGGTAAATGAAGGTATGTTCTAGTGTATCCATAGTACTCAGTATCAATTATACCACTGTTTTTTTCTGAGAGAAACTTGTCTAGCTTGGTCTTAGTGACCTCTGTAGTAACCTTGTTAATGATTCTTTGCCTATATGTATTAAAAGACTTCTCCAATATCTTAACTGAGTGTATTTTTCGGTAATTTCAGACAGTTAATTCTTGTCTTTTCCACATTGGACATAGTAAACTGATTTTTTTTTCACCTCCTTTGTGAGGCCTGTATCTGAAAATGCATATCATGTTCTTTAATTTTCTCTTCTTGAGGTTGATATACCCTAATTCTTTCAATTTACCATAGAGGTTATGTTTTCAAGTTTTCTTATTGTCCTTGTTGCTTTTCTTTGTAGTCTTTCCAGTTTGTTCACATCTTTGAGTGGATAAAATTGGATCCAGTTCTCCTGCTGAGATCTTTCCAGTGCCAAAGATAACAGAAGGGTTACTGCTATATACACATTTTGCCATAGTGTGTTTTCTGCAACAACCTGACACTCTTGACTTGTCACCTTAGTGTCTTGATCCTTTTAGTTAGTAGAAAAAGACAACTTCTTAATCAGTTATTTCTCTTCCTGGATTTGTGGAGTTGATTAATTCTGCTCAAGTGTATGACCTTGCTTTTCTCCCTATTACATAGCACGATTTTTTTTTCCTGTTCAGTCCTTGGGTTTGGCAAAATGTCTTAAAATTAGGTTTTGTTTTTTCTTACTAATGCAGTCTGCAAACTTGTAGTCTTAGTATTTGGGGTTATTAATAAAATAATTGAATATCATATGACCTTGCAGAATCCCATTTTTTAAAACGTCTTTCTAGTTTAACAGTAAATTGTTGGTGGCTCGTTACAGTTTTTTTGTGTTATGTTTATTTGGATCACAATTTTTTTTAGTTATGTGAATATCTTAAGATTTGTTACCAAGTATGACTGCTACTTTTGCCCTTCAGTGAAGTCAGTTACTCTGTCAAATGAAAAGATTTGATTCATTTGACATAACTTCTTGAGAAGTCTATGTTGATACTTCTAGGTGTTTACAAATATTCTGAAGCATATTACTTGTTCGAATAAGCCTCAGAATCAAAACTGTCTTCTCTATAATTCCCCAGTTCTCCTTTTTTATGTTAAGATCAAAATTATATTTGTCATTCCCTAGGTTTTTTTGGTATCACATCAGTTGCCCAAGAGTTCTCAAAACCACTTTTCAACAGCACTGAGATTTTATCAGCCCTTTTTATTCCTAGGACAAAATTGACTACATATACCTAATATTAAAACCCCCCGGTGTTCTGTTACCTGTCTGTTTACACCCAACCCACCCCTAAGTGAGATTCCCCCCCCTCTCCTTAGTGCTAATTGTACTAGCTGTTTGACCAGTGCTACCCTTAGGTTAAGAGTGGTGTAAAAGAGCATAAACCTTTTGGTGGTCTTGGCATAATCATTTAATAAATTTGCAGGTGTGTCAAAGACAGTGAGCTTAATAGAGTTGAGCATGGCTTTAGTAATTTTATTTTGTATGTGTGTTTGTTTATGACATTCTTTTAAAAGTTTGCAAATGAAAGGGTTAATGGTGTCTCATCTAGTACAAAATGCTTGGACATTAAAAGTCAATAAGATAGTAGAGAATGCATTTCATAATTATGATAGTTAAAGATCCCAGTGGGGTTTGATATCTACTGGCATCCAGTAACTTTAGCACAGACAGATGTTAAAGGATGGGGGAAATATAGTTGTAGCCTCAGGCAGATACTCCGCTCATGTGCAGCTGTTTCATGCATTCTGGCAACATGACTCAGTTAAAATCAAATAACATTCCTTATGCCAATATTTCTTACCTGCATATGAAACCAGTTGTCTTTCATTTTGCAAAAACATGATAATTCAAAGAGCATTAAAAATGTACTGTTTCTCACACAGAATTTATATCTTGCAGCTGCACACTAATCCAAGTGAAATGGAGTAAAGTTTCACTTTATCAGCCAATCATAACTTTAAAATGTTTTTACAATTCATCGCACAGTTTTTAAAGCTAGATTTAAGTCTGTGTATGAAAAATAGTCTACTTGATGTATGAAACCATAGATTAGTCAATATGTATTTAAAGAAGTACTTCAGTAACAACAGAAAAATGACTTTAGAGAATCTATGGACTAAACTCTGAATGATACACATGGAATACAAGTGTTACACTATTAGTACAGTTAAGACTGTGTGTGAAAGGAGTAGCTGAAAAATATAGTTGATTTGCTCAATCTCTGATTCTGGCACTTTTTTACAGCTGTCATATTTAGATTACTAGTCTATTCCATATCCTAGCTGCTTGATAGCCTTTTTATTTCTGAGTAATTACATTGCAGGTGAAAGAGAGTGGATCTGTTCTGTCTGGGTAAGGCTGAACTTGTTCATTATTTCTTCAGTTGGGATCATGGAAGAAGATGACAAAACAATTAAATTCCTACTTGTGATTATATGTGCCATGTAAACATGCTTGGAGATGATCCCTGTCCTCCCAGGACACAGCTGAGAATTAAACTGCACATGTGGATTGCAAAAGCTGCATCTTGGTTCCTAGATTAATCTTGGTTCCCTGTTTAATCTCCTTTTAAGGATTTTTAGAAATAAAGAATTATTAATTCCTTATATTAGGAAGAAAGGAGAAAAATCATCATAATGCACATACTCAGCACCTCTTGTCACATGCCAGTGCTCAGTTGGTGGTTAATAATTTTATATCCAGTGAAATGTTGCATGCTTCATCTCTATCTGAAAGTGTCAGGAGAATCATAAGATACTGATTTGTCCTTTTTGTCTAACTTGACTGAGGAGTGCAGATTGTATTTTAACAAGAATAAAAGGATTAGAAAAAAACCTTCTGTTGCCAGTAATTAAAAAAAAAAATTATCTTCCACACTCATATAATTTTTAATGTATTTTTGTTGTATTTTTCTTGTTGTGTGTTAGGGTTTTTTCTATACAGCCTTAGATAAGCTTGTTTTACTACGTGAAAAGGAGTTTTTGTATTAGAGGGTTTTGGTACTTTAGGAATTAGCCATGTAGGTGCACAAAATTGACAGCAGTGACTGCACAGGTCACTGTCATGATCTCCATGTAGACAACACGTTTAAGTGTACTCATAGGTACACCTTCATGTATGACTCTAAAAAGCTAGCTTGTAGGAATCAAAACTATGCAAGTTTTACCCTTACTTGGTCCTTAAAATTCTGCTTACTGTGCTAGATATATTTTTTAATTGATGCCAGTTACAATATTTGTCTATTTTTGCTGTCATCAAGCTGTTAAATGTACTAGTATTCAGCATCATTGTATGAATAACACCTTCCCTATTTCAACTCATTTTTTTTAGAACTAACTTCCTGCTATAACAATATTTTCTGGAAAAAAGTCAAGAATACTTAAATACCTTAAACAGGTTTTACAAGTTAACAATTCTGCTATAATTAGTCTTCAGGCTACTTCTGGCTCCATGGATTTAAAGCTATCAGAGTTTACTGTTTTGTGAAAAATATGTTTTACTTTGTTTGGACATGCTTGTCATAAGTTTCTCAGTATATCATTATCCTATAAAACCTCCCACTGGCAGTGTCTGGAAGGAAAAAAATATAGTGTAAACTGTAGAAGACCTAATGGCAGCTTCCTGCCAACGTTCATTCTAGAGTCAGCAACATTTGTTTTTGTTTTCGCTTTTGTGAAAATATCACAATGTAGTTTTTCATATAAACTTGCTAGTTTTAGTTATCAGCCTTGTAAGCATATATCCACATCTTCTACTTTCCTCTTTTTTCTTTTTTTTTTTTTGTCCTTTTCATTCCATGATATCTGTGTTTCTGGTCTTACCACCAATGAATGTTTGCACACATAAATTATACACCTAAAAACACTCATCACTAGAAAATTTACTGCTTGTAATATCTTTCTCGTGAACAGTTGTGTTTATTTCTGAGTTGACTTCTCTGGTAAAGACAGCAATGCTCTTAGCTTTGGTTCAGTTCTTTGTTTTTTCAAGGCTCTCATTTTAGATATTACAGGGTATATAGGACCATGTGGGCTTTTAACCATAAGCCTGTGCTGGGAATATTAAAATGGTTTTAGTTTGTAAATGTGACTCTATTATTTTTACTCTGAGTAAAAATAATAGTGGATTGCTATCTGTAATAACTATACTGCTTCTACCGTGCTGAAGCTGAGAGAAGTATGTGGGAGCAAAATATATCCTCCTGATATAGTATATAATTGGCTTTTCTTTTTGAAAACCCTGTCTGGAGAAGGATGGATGGGGCAGGGAGAAAGATTGCTGTCCTTTAAGATAAAGAGCTTGAATCTTCTTTCCTATGTCCAGGAAACTTATGTTATTTGGTTTGGGAAATCTTTTTTATCTTCTGGCCCTCTTTTTGGCAGCTTAACTACGAACTCTACTTAAAGGTGAGACAGATACTACAGATACTGTCTTGGAAAAGTAGATGGTCTTTTTTAAAAAAAAAAACCCACAAAAAAACCAAACCAAAAAACAACAATCAACTTCTTTAAACATTCTTTGCCAGCGTTTTCAGTTTTTTGACTATGAAGTACTTGGTGCTTTGGTAGTAGCGTAACAACACACTAAGTTAATAGTGATGATTTTTATTATCCAATGTTACTGTGCATTTATAGCAATGAGGCTTACTTTTTAAAAATTGTTTATTTTCCCTCCTCTTGAGGTGGAGTTTTGTTTAACATTACATGAAGTACCATGAGATACATCTCAAATGAGACTACATTTATAATGCAGTACAGTAGGATACCAGTTATTCAAACAACTTGTATGACAGTAAATTTGTCTGGATGACTCACAGTTTGTATCATGAGGTGTCAGTGTCAGACAGGAAGAAACGAGCAGCAGGGAAGTTTGGATAACCAGGATCATACTGTATTTAGATTTTCTTGTTGAGCAAATCTGTTATATGTAGAAAGGCTATATTTCTTGTTCACTTACAGAAAGCTTCTTTAATATTACTATCACATTAATTTACTGAACGGATGTTCTATTACAAGCCATTACTTTTTCATCTTGTAATGAACAGTAGGTTTCAGGTAAGTGGCACCAGCACAAAAAAGACCCCAGACTGGAAAAGCCAACTTAGAGCAAGAGAATTGTTGAGCACTAATTTTGAATAATAATTTTATTTACTCATTGTAAAGAGTGTTTCTTAAAAGGAAAAAATAGTAAAGCCTTAATTTTTAAGTGTCCATCTTATATGTATTTACTCACCACTGTTATCTAATTTTTGTGTCTTTTGTCTTTGTTAGGCCAAGGAAAATGGACAGATATTATTTAATTCCATTTAATTTTGTTTTATTTTTTACTAGCCTTTTAACACAATACTTCTCAGTATCCCTTATACCAATCAAGATCAAGAAGTATCCTATTTCCAATTAAAAATGCCTGCAATTGTCTAAGCTGTGTTGCCTAAATGAATGAGAATCATTGAAATCTCCTACAGTCTCTGTGGAGATTTTGCTTTGTAGAATTCCTGTGAAATTCATCTTAAAGAGGGGAAGGAATTCAAATGTCATTTATGTGCATATGTGTGTGCTCACTGAGGTGATTTTGAAGGTCTTATATATGCACCAAGAAACTGGAGAAATTAGATATTTGGGAATGGAAATTGGTAGTCTTCCAGGCAATACTGGATCTAAAAGTGCTAAATCCTTTAATAAATAAACCTTGATTCAGACTGGAATGTCTTGGCTTGATCTTAAAGGTGATATTATGAGGGACTTCTAGCTGTTGACTAGCCTCAAAGATAATTATCTGCGCATTCCAATCTTGTTCTGCCATCAGCAGTGCCTGAGGTCTAAATGGAGCAAACGTTATTTCCATTAAAACTATATTATATTTAGACTATTCTCATTCCAAAACATTTCAAAAAAATTTGCATCTGACTGGAAATATGAAGAATAAAATAAATAACTATATAAACCGCTTCTTAAAGTTTAGTGTGCTTAACTGAGGAGTCATAATTTCAGCCATTGTTGGCAGTTTTCTGACTGTGATATCATATGTTGCGAGCACAGTTACATTGTTGGTGTTGCTGTTTTTGTTAGCCTGTGAATGACAGAATAATTTTTTCTTTGAACATTTTGGAGGTGCTGTCTCTTAAAACACATCAATACAGTGTTGAGGGTTTTGCTTGAATATGATCAGATGCTCAACAAACTTCACTTACTGTGTCATGTACTGGAGCTAATTTGAGAGACTGCATAGCCCATCTGAAACAATATATATGTAATATAAGCATTAAAGAGTCATGTTTCTGTATCAAGCACCATGAAACAGGTGGAAACTCTCCTCTGCCTCAAAAAGCTGCACACTAGCTTCATAGTACATAACTGCTTACTTAATACATGATACATCTAAGAATTGTTTGTTTCATAAGTTTACCTGCACAAGTGAAATAGAAGTTCAATTCTTTAAAGGACTTAACTTCTGAGTATAGCAAAGACTACTGTAAGAAAATTTTTGTGACAAAAGCCTGTATAAAGCTGAGAAAGCAAGCATTAATTTATAACACGCTGTGTAAATATGCACTCTTATACAGTTTTAATGTATCATCAATTGTGGGATTGTGTGTTCCTTGGATGGGGACTCTAGATCTTAAAAAATACTTCAAATATGCAGCTTGCCTTGAAACAGAGTGAATGATGTATGCTTGTAGATCTGCATGTTTTCTGTCTATAATCTCCTGCATTTTGCCTTGTGTGGGAAGAGGCTTGAGAGACTAAGAAAATAAACTTCTAGCTGAGGAAGAAGAGGCAGCTTATGTTAGTTAAAGATTTTGTTACTATTTTTCCTTTTATCATCTGGTCAGAAATATTACTGCTCTTATCAAAGTTTGCCTAATGTATTTTACCTAGAAAAGTGTTTATTGCTGTATAACATGTAGGCATTTTTGTGAGTGCCTGTTGCTTGAATATCTAAATAATGTTCATACAAGAACAGTTAGATTAATGAAATCTTCAGTAAATTCCATAGAGCAGTTATTATGGTTGCCTAGTTCAGGCCAGGGCTTTAGAATACAATTTCTCTTGGGTTCATATTGTAAACTGATTATTACCTTATCTATACAGAAACTTTCTTCCTACTACCTGCAAATCTGCCTTTCTATAAGAATTCCTGTTGTCATGTAATGTGAAGTACAATTTAGCAAGCACAAAAGCTTTATCTAAATATTGACAGCTGCTGTTCTTCAATATTTATTCTAGCACATGGCAAAAAGTTATTGTAATCACTAAGTGCCTTTGAGCACATAACCCACAAAAAGGCTGAGCAATAGCTATATGGTAATAGTTGGGAATTCAACTTCTGTAGGGAAGATCTGTTAGACTATTTCAACTGTCACATCTTTAGACTGAGAAGATAAAAAGGGAAAGACATTTAGTTAAATGATTATTGAGCAAAATTTGGAACTGAAGCACTCCTAGAATGATACACAGAAATGTTCCAATATGTGCTAGACCAACAGGTTGGAAGATGAAGTGGAGGAGAGACAATTGGTTCAGCAACTTCTGAGAGCTTGCTGAAGAGGCAGTTCTATGGTATTTATTTCATCAGAAGCCGTAAGGAACTAGAATGGACATAGAAAATTTGATTGCAGAGCATTGTAGTGAGGCAATACTCATGAAGAGTTACAAGAGGGATTGACTGCTGTATTTCACAAGGAGATTGAGATGAATTTTTCAGGACCTAATCTGGAGTAAAAGCAATGTTATAAGGTCTCTTTACTTCCTTTTCCTGCCTTTAGATAATGATTCAGGAAAATGTTTTAGTTTCATGAGGGCAATGTTTCTTTGGCTATCTTCCTAGCCATGCCAGTGTTCTCTCCTTGACCTGATTTTTTTCTCCCATCTCTGTGGTTATGTTTACAGCCATTACAGTGAGCCATTCCTCCAGAGTTTCTTTTCTGCATACTCTGTATAATTCTTCACATTCTCTCTCTTTGGAACTTCGCTGTGCAGTATTGCATATTGTCTGAGCAATTATGCGTATGGATCTGTTTAGTTGCTGCATAGTTTCCTCCTGAGCTAGTGTGCCTGCAGCATTGTGGGCATCTATAGAAGCTGTTACTGCCTTCTCAGCTTTTGCTAAGTGTTGGCAGCCCTGCTCTCAGAGGCAACAGGCTGCACAAGCACCCTCACATCTGGGTCCCCTTTTGCACAAGTAGTATTTCCTGAGACAGTTGTTGAGTTCAGTTTGGCATCCTGCTCCTCCAGCACTGCTTCTTCCTCCCAAGGGGAATTTCTCTCTAGTGTGTTGATTGAGGGAAGGCAGTGTGATCTGTGACTGATTTATCCAGTGAGCTTATTTCTGTGTACTAGGTGTGGGGATAGTTTAATGACCAGGGAGTTACTATTTGAGAAAGATTTCTACTTAGCACTCTGAAAATTTGACATGTTGATTGTAACTTGCCTTCATGGAAGAATTCCTGATGACAAATTCTGGGTTGATATTTTTGCTCCATCATGTGATCGTTCCCAGCTTATCATGTGTTAATAATGGAGTCCAGTTTTCAGACATTCTGTTGTCCCCTCAGGCCTCCCCTGACTGTCCTATGGGCTGTTGTATCCTGGACAGACTCAGAAGCACTTCAGTTCTGTTCCTATTGACTGCTCTCTTCCTGAGGTGACTCTCCAAAGCAGATTTTTTTTTAATTTTTATTTTTGGTGAAAATTTCCTTCTAAGGAATGCTTTTTCCCAGAAAAGTACCAGAAATGACACAAAATATATAACCTTTGTTTTTAGGGCTTAAATGCAGATTGTTTGACCTATAAAGACAGAACCCATCGTGCTAAACTTGTGTTGCTTGTGTTCTTATCAAGTCTGAAACAACTAACTTAGTCAACTGTTTGTAGTTCTGCTCCATGTGTTCTGTACTTCACCTGTGGCACTGGATAAATTTGGATGTAATATTGCTATACCAATATTAAGGATTTTTTTTTATAAGACTGAGCTGCAAATGAGAGTGTCAGAGCTCAAACTTGGCTCTGTAATGTACAGATATACCATAAATTTTCTTAAGGTTATTTATATACTCGATATTACATTTTATACAATAGGAATTCATTTGAGTTTTGAAGTATATAGCACGTCCATGCCACTGTGACCTTTGTAGGTGTGCCAAGCCAATAAAATATTGTGTAAATAATTCTATAGTAAAAATGCCATAGAATTAAGTAAACAGGGAAAGATTATCTACATTAAGAGTGCAGATACAGCTTTCTTGGGCATTCAGTATTCACATGAACACTATGTTAAAAGTCACAGTACTAAAGCTGGTATCAAATTTCTTTGGTGCAGAAGCTATACCTTGTTACCAGTTGCATGTATCTTTATTTCTCTTGTTGCTTATTAATATTATTTAGCTTGTGTCAAAACCAGATAGGAAACTTTATTTTCTGAGATTTCTCACATAAAAAATATCCAGGTATTTTCATTTAATAACCTTTTCACTTTAAATCTTACTAGCTGTTTCACACTATGTAAGCGCGTTGGTGTGTGTGTAGAAACTTATGCATGTAAAATACCTGTTTGCAGTAAGACTTTATTTACACATACCATGTGAATCTTTGCTGCCTTCGGAAATGTTCTGAGGAAGAAGAATTTCTGACTTAAATAATACATGTTGATTATGGATTAAAAGCAGTGGGGAAGTAGCTTTGTGCAGTGTAACCTAACAAGTGTGCTAAGAATCAACTTTTGGCAAGAAAACTCCCAATTTGCCCTCTCTCCCTGAAGTTGACCTGGTGGATGAAATAGTAGATGTGTGTATGATTCTAGGCATGCCTTCTCCAAAGATCAACATTTGTACACACTTTAGTCACCTTTTATACGCAGTGCTATTGACATTAACCAGAAAGGCCAGGCTGACAGCGCTGTACTTTAACACCAGCTAAAGAGTTGCTCTGCTTTACTTGCATGGTTTATCTAAAAAGACTCAACACTGAAATCACACAGCATAATTGTTTTCGGTCTGTAAGAGTTCTCTTGTAGATACAATATCCTGTAGGACAATTGAGTGTCCTACTGAAATCAACATGTACTCAATAGCTAATTAAATGACTTCTCTTTTTTTTTTAATATACTTCTGAAAACATTGGTTTGAGCTCTGTAATTCATCAATATATATTATATCTATATCTGCTTTTATTTGCACAACTATAAAACACCTATAATGCTACTTTTGTAATTAGGTTTGCACAGTATAGAACAGAACTGAGACTACCAGCTGCTTAAAAACGTCATAAATTTACTCAAATGAAATGCAGTGGAAAAGGAGACAAAACTAATAAGATATGTCATTGAAATAATTTTCAAACTAAATTTAAAAAAAAATGATGCTACTCTTTTTGTAAAAGATGGAATTGCATAATTGTTCAGGTGGTTGGATTTGTTTCCATTACAGTGCTTGTCTGGATGACTTCTAGTGGTGAATGAGACCAACAGTGAGTTAGACCCTGTCAGAATGAAGTTTACCTTGAACAAAGACCATTGTTGTGTTATGAATGATAAGATGAAATGTTTAAATAGATGGCAGTATTCCTGGAGTTCAGTGGAAGCATCATTTTAGTTTGCACTTATTTTCTATTTGGAAACATGAGCCTAGAGCACAGAGGTTACCATTATTTATACCATCGTTTTTATTTGGTGTAATTGTAACTAATTTTTAGTGTAGCTTTTAGTTGCTTTTTTAGCTTGCCTTTTGATTATTATTCTATTTTCCAAAATTATTTGTTTTTCATTTATAGGTGAAATCACAATATTAATTAGAAGTCTAGATAATGAATCCAAGAATTATATTGTTGTAGTTGTATTTTTTTTATTGAATTACTGACATTTAGAATAAAAGATGATTGGTGTTCTAACTGCCAGTATCAGGAAAGTTAATAATTTTAATACAGATCACAGACCTATCTTGCAAAACCTTAACTTAATTTAGTAAAGACTGCCACATTATGAATTCTTCCACTTGGGATACATTATATACATTCTAGAATATGATTGCTCTTTTCTTCTCTGACAATATCCAAAATAGTGAGAGACAACACATGTCTAATTTTTTTTGTTTGGAAACAGGAGCATCAGCCCCCATAACTATATTGGTTTTTTAGAGCTGTTTCCTGGGTTTAAAAAGATGAAAGAAGTCAGAGGTGAGGAATTTGGCTATGGATAACAAATGGGATGGGAAGAGAGTGGAAGGGAGGGTGACAAACAGTTTATTTTCATGTCTTTCAAAGCTTAGTATGACACTTGGCTACGTTTGTTTGCTTTTGTGAAAAACACCTTTGTGATGAAACTGTTCAGACATTAGAAACAGAAAGAAACAAGATATTTTCAAATCATATTACAGACAGGGTTGGCAATTTTAAGATCAGTAGGATCCACATGACTTGTGTTGGTCCTCTTGTAGATGCGTAACTAGTCATGAGATAGAGTGGTTCTGTCTGTGTCCAGCAGCCACTGGTCCTGGATTCTGGGATGCCTGGCACTCATCCTTCACTGTGCAAAGCATAGGCAATCTATTAGTGTAAAAAGCTGAAGTCTCCAGTCTGTGAGTCAGAAGAGCTGGTAAGTGGATATTTGTGTGTACAGCTCCAGGTTTTTAACTGTTTTCCCTCATCTCTGTGAATGTGTTATCTATGTCCTTCCAGTTTAGTGACAGAATGAATTTGTAGGCAAGCCACAAAGAGAAACTTTAAGGAATATAGTCTTCCCTTTTTTTGCAGTCTCCTTCTTAATCATGGAGGGAAAAAATCAAATACAGTTTTAATTAAATTAATCTTTGCAAACCTGGAGGTATTTATATAGTGTATAACTTGAAAAAAAGGCATTTCCTTAGCATGTGGAAAAAAGGAAAGCAGATGGATTTTTGCACTGACTGACATCTTATAATAAGAATGCAGCTCACATAAACCTGTACTTATTTTTTAATTATTTATAATGATTAATATTATTGTAATAAAGTGAAGACTCTGTAAGTAAATAGTAGGATTTATTTTATTTTATTATATAAAATTCATAAATTATCTAAGTGTACTAGCACACTTGAAAAACCAATGAGAGAAGTCCAAATCTCTTGTATTTATCACCAATATCATTGCTAAAATGAACTACCAACTCTTTAAAGATAGTAATACTAGAAATACCAACTGAGATTGCTGGCAAGTTGCCAGCTCTTCCTGATCCTGCAGAAATACGTTATACATGAACTGAAAAAACATGCAATTGTCCCTCCCCCTTCTTATTCCCACAAACTGGAACAGTGTTATATTAGCTTGAGTTGTGCTGAGCCGAATCCAATCTGGAATTAAGAATGCTCCAAGGCATTTTTATTAAACTGTCATTCATTTGAACTCTAACCTTCTTTAATTTGCAGAATCTGGTAACACAGATGTATACTTCAGCCACATTCATTTCTTATCTTGGTGTGAAACACTGCTGATAGGACTTGAAAATGTGAACCTGCAGAAGAAGTGTTCTGTTAAAATAGACTCGAAAGTAAGAAAGAATTGCAGTAGTTTAGTTTGAGGTTTTCTTCCATTCTGAAATGTAAAGTTTAATACTGATTTTAATAAAATCCCTGAAGTCAATCAGGCTTTCTGAAAGCTAAGTTTTTTCACTAGTAGTAATGAATTTA
This sequence comes from Bucco capensis, assembly GCA_013396975.1. Classification (NCBI taxonomy): domain Eukaryota; kingdom Metazoa; phylum Chordata; class Aves; order Piciformes; family Bucconidae; genus Bucco; species Bucco capensis. The sequence goes on from VWZO01022422.1 coordinate 486,878, forward strand.
TTTCCATTTCTTGGAGTTGGACTAAGAGGTAATAAAGCAGCATTAACCCATACTTTTTTTTTCTGTTGTCATTTTAATTCTCATACTGAAGAAGAGAACAGGCTGACATTAAGAATTTGGCTTATGTTTTACAAAGCTTTTTTCTCCCCTAGACTTTTATATGCTGATAATGCTGCCTTCAGTGTTTAATTTTCCATTGTCATGTATCTGCTACAGCTAAAAAAAAAGTTTCTTTTGCACATGCCTGTTAGTTGAATTCTGCTGTAGGTGTTGGTGAGGCAGTTAACTAGGAAAACATACAATTCTGAACTTGGGTCGTATTCAGAAATTGAAGGAAGAACTGGCTGGCAAATACTGTATTGGAAGTGTAAATGAAAGTATAACTTTTAAGTCTACATGTGTTAATGATTTGTGGTTTGAAAAAGTTTTGATATTTAAGTTTTTAAGGGTTTTTTCCCTCTTTTTTTGAACTTTGATCTCTTTTGTCTGCTAATAGAAGGGTATGGTATTAATATACATTAACAAATCCACAATTTTGTTTCCCCCAAGTCTTTAATTCCCTTAAACACTTTAAAATGTAGCTTAGGTGAGCATTCATTCAGTCAACAGTTTGGGTACTACATGCAGCTGAACCTGTAGGAAAAGGAGTGCAGTAATAGTAAAGATATGGAAGTGTTACTATTCTACCTTTTTATGTCCTCATCTGTCAAACAAATCTGCAAGTGTGCAGTGACTTGGTGTTTAAAGATTCTGTCTCAAAGCAAGACTCTGAATGAATGACTTTGTAGTTTTGAATCCTTACTAGTGTTTCATTAATGCATATTGTCTGGAATTAACTAACAGACTGGAGTCTCAGCAGAAACTATATAAAATTTTTCAAAAACACAAGGATGAGCCTAACAAATGACCCAAGAAAAGAGGTATTATTATTGTTTTTAGGTTTTTGTGGGGTTTTTTTGGTCCATTTTTTCCCTGGGATTTAAGTGCAGGTACAGATTAAAAAAAATAAATTATTTCCCTAGTATATTTTCCCCTTTTCTGCTTCTATATTGGAATTTCACTAGTCATTTTACAAAGATATATAAAGCCTTCATCTTTCTTCATGGTTTGCTTTAGTGGAATCTTGCACCTGCGCAGACTCTACAGCATGGGTTTCGCTCCTTGCTGTTTAATTTGTATCGGTATTAGACTGGTTTCACTTTCTGAGTAGAATATTGAACATTAGTAGTTTCAGTGCTATTAGTAATTATTCTGCATTCATGAAATAGAACTTCTTACACACTGAAGTGGAACAGATGTTCGAGTGTTCCATTGGTCATCTTAGAGTGTTTATAAAGATGCAGATAGAGCTGATGTAGAAGGGGTAAATATTCAGTGTATCATTTTCAAACTGAAAATAATTTGATGAAGACTGTGTTATTAATTTTGCTTTATTGAACTTGTTATATAGGAGGCAACATGTGTTCAAATTGAAACAAAAATATGTGACTTATAACCACTAATTGCATCCTAGTAAGATTCAAATAACAATAATGAAAAAAAAACAGCGTGAACTTGGGGGAAAACATCCTCTTTTCTCTGTAGCTACACTGCTCATATGACTACAGTGGAATATTGTCAGACTTTCCAATAGATAAGCAAAAGTAAACACTTTTCAATGACTTTCATAACATGAGCAACTGGAATATATCCTCTCTCTCCCATTTAATTTCATTTTTGTCCTTCCAGAAATGTTTGCTAAGTTATAAAATGCTAATATTTGGACTCAAGCACAGTCTGAAAATCNACCCATGTAATACTTGGACAAAGGAGGTGAGAAAGAAAATACAGGAAATAGGACATTCATTTTTTAAATCATTATGTTCTAAAAAGCAAACAAACAAAAAATGTTGTTTACTTGCGGCGCCTAATGAAAACTGTATCATTTGACTAGGGGGAAATTATACTGGTATCATGGTTACTGTAGACTATTTGTGACCCTCTGTTTCTCTCATAGGGACTTACCCCTGAAGTAAATATGCTGCTGCCAGTCAGGTGTCATTTGTAGTCTCCATTCTTTAAGTAATGTGATAGACCATCTCACGCACTTTTTTACTTCTAAATTTTGTTTTCTGAGAAGATGATTTTCTGAATTCTTGCAGTAAACAATTTATCTTACATCCAGTTGACATTTGTCAACACTAAATGAAGAGTGGGATCACCCTAACTTTCCTGCATGTCATACTTCAGAGATCCTCACAGTTATCAGGAGGAAAATAACTCAGTTGTTATTAGAGCAGTAACACATTTAAAGTTCAGACTCTCAGAATAATTCATGCTAGAAGGGACCACTAGAGGCAATGCAGTCTAAACACCTGGTCACAGCAGGGATAATTTTGAAGTTGAATAAAATTCTCCAGTCTTCGTTTATTCAAGATCTGAAAACACCAAAGTGTTGGAGAGTCTACAGCTTCCCTGGGCAACCTGTTCCATGGAGAAGGGTGTGCAATTTTTGACAAAAAATACATGGGTTTTCATGACCAGTTTTACATTAAAATAGATATCTACATTTCTGAAATTACTGTTGTGATGAGTTACCACTACCCTGAGTTTAAACAATATAAATGATGCTGAAAATATCTATAAATTGTGTCTGTGTGTGGCAGTGGCCCAGGTTAAATAGGTTTCTGGCAATCCATGTTAGTTCTGTTTTGTATAAATTTTGCTTATTTTTTGATGGTTTCATGGAAACATTAAGATTTTTTGGTATTGAAAGACTACTTTAGTTTGGTTTTTAAACAGTTAAGATAGGAATTGATTTGAACAGCCAGTTACTCAAAATAATTCCATTTGTGTGGGATTTTTCCAGCTATATTTATATAGATTTATGATTAATTTATTGTGAAGAATATGGAGCTTAAAAAGTTCCCTCTCTTAGGTAGAAGAGCTGATGAATGCACTGGAAAAGACTAGACAAGAATTGGATGTTACCAAAGCCCGTCTTGCCTCAACACAGCAGTCTTTGGCTGAAAAAGAAGCACATCTGGCTAACCTGAGAATAGAGCGAAGAAAACAGCTTGAAGAAATTCTAGAAATGAAGTAAGTACATTGATTTCTCTAATTTCTAGAAACATTTATATTTGCTATTTTTTTTTGCCTTAAGAGAAGGGTTGTTTCTCATTGTTTTTTCTATGTATATGTTTGAGTTTGAATCTATGGACCTCTAATAGTTATAAGACTTCATTTTAGAAGTCCTCAACAGCTGACATGAGAAGAATTTTTTTAAAGTTGTCCTTCGTTACATGCAAATAAAATATCAGGATAGTATAACTTCCATGAAAAATTGAGGGTCTAAAGCCTCATCTTTCACTGGGAATTCTATGTTGGAGTTTCCATTAGCATCCAATTCAAGGAAAGGGGTTTAACATCTTTATATGGGTGGTGCAAAAGTTTATGGCATTGAATTGGTTAAAAAAATAAAACAACCCGAAACCAACAAAGAAATATTTGCATACACATTATCACTATGTATGTGTGTACAGAATGCAAACAGAAGATAGACCTATAATTTAAATCTAACTTCTTACCCACAATTAAGGTAAAGATCTGAAATTATATGATGTTAAAGCTCTGACATGATCTTTAAAATCGGCAAAAAAGGGTGAACCTGTTATAACTTGGCTAGGCTGGTAAGTGTGTAGTTAACATTCATCAAAGCAAATTCACAGTTGTAATTTCAAAACTGTTTTATTGAGGGAGTTTAGAAAAACCTCCAAGACACTTAAGCCAGTTACAACTTCAGCTGAGTTGTTGTAGATATATTTATGTTTTAAAGGAAAGGAAAAAAAATTGGTTTAATAATGTTTTTGTAAATAACAGAAAGTGATATTGGAGATGTGCTCACTAGAGTTTTATAAAAGTAGTTTTAAGTGTGGCTGCAATGTAATATAAGTGCAGAAATACTGTGATGTTAGCATGAATGTTTCAGTGAAATCGGAAGACCACCTGCTTTTGACTTTAATGAGGTCTATATTTAGACAGAAAAATGGTAGCACATGAATTAGAGTATTATGTGATACTATATTCTGTAATAGATTAGGGGTTTGTTGTTTGGTTTTTTTTAGTTTTCTGATTTTCTTTTATATGTACATATTAATTCACCTATTATAACTCACATGCTCACTGCCTGTATATTTCATGCAGTCATTTCTTTTCTGTGTAGTGCTTTGGTCTGTTTCTTTCAGTGCATGCTGCTTTTTTGTTCTCATAGTAGCATTTTTTTTCTTTTTATCATAGTTATTGACCAACATAGGGGGAAAGAAAGTGCAGTATCTTTAATTCTGTTATTATGCCTTTTTTGGCTGGGTACACAGAACCTGACAGAAGAGCTGTGTAAGGCTTGTATCTTCTAGCTTCAATCTGGGAAGTGAGGTTGGCAAAAACTGGTGAAGTTTGATGTTTCTTTTGAGCTATTCTACTTAATGAATAATGGATTGAGTGGGTGGTACTAGTGGTGAAGGACCTAGTATCAAAGGTCCAAGTTAGGAATAGTTTGGAATTTAAAATGAGAGATAAATATATATTGTGTTTTTTAAAATGTAAATGCTAAAAGTAAATTAGTAAAAGTGAAGGGAAATTTTAAATTAGCATCTAAAAATTAAGTTAGTAAAAATTCAGAGTTAAATGTGTGTAATTTGGGGTATTTTTGAGAATTCCAAAATGTTATGTTTAAAGAAGGATTTGCATTTGTATGTTGATTTCTAATATAGTAATATTTTTAATAGACACTTGTGGAAAAAAAACACCCATATTTAGTTCTAGAGGAAAGATTTTTGTTATGGTCATATTATTTTAGTGGTGCACACTTAACTCAGACTGACATTAATGGAAGTTAGGCATATATGTTAATGGTAACATGCAGCATGTGTTCAAATCTATCATTTTCCCTAATTGTCATAATGCTTTTGGCTGTTTCTATCTCTGAGCACAAAAATTAAAACAAAACAACAAAACCCCCCATGAAACAAAACAAAAAAAAACCCCAATGTACTTTGTATTTTTTAATAAGTGATAGTTCAAAAAAATTCTGTATTGCACAGTATGACAAAAAGCATGTTAATTTTTTTAAAATGTGTTTATCATCCATAAAAATGTTTGAATTGGCCTGAACTTAAAAATCGGTAGTTAGAAATATACATCAAGACTACTTTTCCAGACATTGTTTTTGTTTTCTGAGAGTCTGCAAGAAGGAGCACAGCCTACTGAGAACTTCACAAGACTTGCCTAGAAAAGCTTATTCATTTTGTAATATGAAGAGCTTTAGGGTAGGAGAAGTTTCTGTGCTGTGATGTGGTGGAGGTTTTTTCAGATGTTTCAGAAATGCCATATATGTTGAGCATACTTTCATGACCACAAGGCATCCACAATGCTTTCATACAGATGTCCTTTCCTATATGGTGGTTCCTTCTAAAACTCATAAACCTGTTTGTCACAAAATTAGGTTAGTGTATAGATAGATAAATGAGTATTTATGTAATATTAAAATTGCTTTATATATGTATGTGAAATAAATGCCTTTCCTTATGGAAAGTGAATTTTACTCTATGACATAGATTGTCTTTTTAAAAAAGGTCAAAATTATTTTCCCTTTGAAAGACAAAGTTTGTCCTGGAGAGCGAATAGTCATAAAAGAACATGTGAGGGAAAATATATTAAAATTATTCTCATGTTTTTGTTAGTTCAATATATATATATTTTAAATTATATATATGTCATCTTCAAGCTGCAACCACTGAATTTAAAAACAACCCCAACCACTCATATCTCCATCCCCCCCAACTTTGTTATCAAAACTTGTTTTCTTCATTAAAAGTGCTTAAGTTAACTTTGTGGTGTTTAGTCTACTTAGAAAGATTTTTTTAAATACAAGATTTTATTTTTAAAAAAGGTCATTGTGGGTTTGCATTAATTTGATGATCTTTCAGTTGACTTTAGTGACATGTGACAAACATTGCACTTACTGAGTGACAATGGGATTAATCTCCTAAAAGATTGAACTTTGTCGTTTGATGTTGAGTTTTGATGTGAATTCTTAATGTTTGAGATGCAGCTGTTAATTATGGGTATTTCCACTAGCAGTCAACTCAGTACACTCAGTGCTCTGAAGCTTTCAGAGCGTCCTGAAAGAAATTCTTGCCAAGAGTTTGAAAGGCAATTTCCTTGCCTCTGATAGAGTTCATGCCATCACCTGTGGGTATTGCTAAATCCATTTTGTTGGAAGTGATTCTACCCTGAAATCTACTAGAAATTTCCAGACAAATATATATTTTTCCTTATGTGGAATAAATCAGATTACTTCAGTAATCAAGCATTAAAGGTCTAGTAAAATAACCAGCCACTAGTCCTTTCCTTCAATAACAAAAATAGACCATTGCTGTGCTGTCCAACAAAATTTATTTTTAAGTTAGATTTTGCAGTAAATTTTCTTACAGTGACAGTATAAAATTAAACATTCCTGCCTTTGTTTAAGAATGTCCACCATTTTTTTTTACTGGAAAGAGTAAATGAATATTGCTTATCTCTGTTTTTCAGTATGTTTACTTTATTCATTTAACAGCACCTGTATATAGTCAAGGATGAAATATTTGTGGGAAATAGGGGATAAAATGTTTTTTCCACCAAGCATTCAGTCCCAACAGCTGCCGCTCTTTGCAGAAGTGCTGAACACATACTGCACTTTTACCTGCTGGGTTAGTGGTTCAACTGCCCTGCCAAACAAGGAGAGAGGGCACGTGATTTGCCACTAGATGCCAGTCTTGGGTGCAAGACCATGGTCTGGGTCTGCTTGACTCAACAAACTATGTATGAGCAGCTTTGCAGGGTAAGCAGGAAGCTTGGCTTGTTGCAAGGGAAGAAAAGATGTCCTGTCGATTTATTTGTCACCTGGTCTGACTGGTCCTCTGCTTTTAGTGCAGGAAATTCAAGCATGGACAAGTATACAAATGGCTTCAAGTAGACTTTTGAGGATATTGAAGGGATGAAGAGGGTCTTTGAATGGATTCTGGAAGACAGGGATCACAGCCTAAGGGGAAGATGGTATAAGATGTAAAACTAGAGAGTCAGAGTTTTTAAGGAAATCAAAATGCTTTATGCTTTACTAGTGGCAGAAGTATAAGTTTATCATTCATCTGGTTTTATGCAGACATACTCCTTTTTTCCATCTATAAATTTTACTGGAATAGAAGTTGGGGATTTCACATCTATGTAGCAGCTCAGCAGGAGCTTCAGCTCTGACAAGGGCTGTTGCATGTCCAGAGAATCTAGACATATTTCTAGCTCCTGGACAAATCAGTTTATGTCCTTGTCTTACATTCTCCTATTGCTATTTCCATCAGTCACCATCTCAGACTGGCACTTGTGGAGGGAAGGGGAGAGGAACTCAGCATGTTTTCCTTTATGTATGTCCTAGTTACTCCTGGCCAAGAGGTTGTGTCACCCACACAGTAGTGGTTTCTTCCTCATCACTGTGAACACAGATATAGTCAAAACTGCTTCCGAAAAGTCTGTGAGAGTAGTAAATCCAGTGCATCTGGAACACTTCAGAGTAATTGTGTATGCTGTTGACCTGTTCAGTGAATACACAGGCCAGAATCATGACACACATTGACAGGAAAATCCCTGACAGAATTGTAGGAACTCTACTTGCATGTAGTCATGAAGTTCCCTTCTGGGGTTCTTCCATACATCAGCAAGGATAAGGAAAGCAATATAGTAAGGTAGGAGAAGTTGATATAAGATATAAATTGGAACTACTCTGAAATTGCTTGGAACTCATTCTTTAAAACCACTTAAAATGATAGTTTCCCTATAGACAGTCTGCTTTCTATGTTACACTTGGGTGATGCTTCCCCCCCACTCTCTTCAGAAGGGAAAGCAAGACAGTAGACTACTGTTTCTGTTGCTTATGCTGGAAACTGAGGTGTTTGACTAAAAGATATGGGCAAAGATGCTTAGTTTACCTTTTTTTTTAAATGCTAGTATAAGCTAAAAAGAGGCAGCAGCTACCTTGGGGATAGTTTTAGGATAAATAAGTAGTAGTGGATACATGACATTAAAGGATACTCTTTAAAGTGAAGTCTAAGCAAGTATGCCAGGGTCAGATTTCTTAGGCCATTAATCAAGTATTATTTTAAAAATAAGATCATTTTAAAAGCATTTTTTCTACTTTGTCAATTCTAATAAAGCCTATATTTTGAGCTATGATAATTTCTCTAACATGAATTCTTTAACATATCTTTACTTAATAGGCTAGACAACAGAATAGAGTATAAATAGCTGTGGAGAAAAAGTAGTTTTCAGAAAGTAGTTTTGCTAATTTTGAAATTTTATTAGAGGAATTACTTTGACTTGTTTCAACTGTGGTAATGTATACTATAAACACAGTTAGTGAATGGATAGCAAGTTGTCTCAAAAATTGTACCATTTTGAATGTAGAACACTAGACTGCTTTTTAGTAACCTGTGGACTGCTTCCATTTAATTGTAGGATTCATGCTGAGAGTGTAGAGAGTCATATCCCAAGTTAAATACAAACAAAACAGCAGGATGTTGATACAACTGTGACTTCCATAGGAAGTAGTTAGAATGGTAATGTGGTCTCCTTCTAACTTGGGTGGAAAGTCTCTTGTGACTGGTTTTGCCTCACAGGCCTGTAACACAGCATGCCTTGACTAACATTTTTGACACCAACTTGCAAACACCATAAAGATTAGAGAAACCCAAATGAAGGCTTTGTTCTCTGGAACAGAAGCTTTCTTGACTCAGATGAAGAGATGTTTTTCCTTTGTAAACAATGAAGGGGCACAAAACAATAAAATGTTTCTCTGTGTGAGAATAGAATGAGTGAACTGTTTACTTGGCAAAGTGCTACTCTTATTTAAAGATGTATCACCAAATTCCTATTCACTTGAGAGTCTTCTGTGTTCAGACTAAATGATAGTGTACTTTGATTTTATTTTATAAGGTTTGTGATCTTTGAAATTTCATCAGCATGGGAAGAAAGTGTGCCATTTGATTGTCACCTGCTATTGAAGTTTAGTAAGATCAATTTAGGATATCTTGAAAATGTGATATGAGTGGCCATACTGATGCAGAAACAATCTTTTCCATGTATTTCCCTCCCAGGAAGGCAATGTCATCCTCTCTGTTATGGAATGGCAGTAGTGCTTCTTAGGTCACAAAAGAGTTCAAATGTATTCCAGACAACACATATTATGGTTATAATAAATAAGCATGCTTTTCTGATCTAGAAAATGTGTCTGGATTTTTACTACCTTGCTTTATTTATCTCATGAGTATTTTGGCTTAATTATCATGTGTATCCATGATTAATGTTCTCAAGAAACTGCAGAAATTTAAGTTGCTGACTCTCTGGTTATAAAAATATCTTCCAGATTCCTGTGATCCATATGGTTTGGGGCATCTGCCAGCCAGAAAGGGACTTGAAATGCAGTTGCCTTTCTGTGTCCTAATAGTGCACTTCTCTTTCTGATTTTGTTGCCATTATTTTGTATTCATTCATGTACTTTGCCTCAGTAGGAAAATAAGTCAATGCTCCAGCAAACATTTTATGTTGGGAATTCCTCAGTACTGCTTAAGGCAGTTTTATTCCTTGAGTACTTTCTGCAGGACCTGAATGGTAGAGAGATCAAGGGAATCCTTCAACTACTTTATGAGGGAGAGAAAGTCTCTTCACTCTGGGAAAAGGAAGGTAGGGGGAGGATGTGTTTGAAGTTTGCAGAATCTCAAAAGAAGGCATAAACTGAACGTGGTATTGTTGTTTGCCAGATCCCCCAGCGTGAGGAATATCAGGCACTTGCTAAAGTTAATCAGTGATCGATTTGACAGAAAAAGAGGTGCTGAGTTATGGAAAGGTTGGTGACCTTCTGGAACTTACTTCCAGAGAGGACAGAGTGCATCAGGTGGTTCAAAAAGGGCTTAGACAAACTCATGGACATCAGGTCCATAAATGGTGGCTATTTTATACTCTTTTGCTGTTGTTTTTAAACTATGTTCCTGAAATTTGTTTCATTAATGTTTATTTTCTCTCTGAAGTATTAGCTCTTTCCTCCCAGTACTTGCTTACACAGAAACACACATAGTTAATGACCACATGATTTTTTAAAAAAACCTTGTAATTTGTTTTGAGAACCAGTTATATTAAGTCAACTAATACACTCTGGAAAGATTAAAAGCCACACTTTGAATAACCTTCACCTCTTCTGTTGCTCTACAGTGTATAAGTTCATTTACAAGATGTTTTAAAGTGCAGGTTGTAGGAGTGATATATGAAAGCTACATGACATTCTGTAGTGATTGAATCCCTTAGAAGACAGGATTAACAGTGCTTCAGGTTTACAGGTGTCTCAAGCTGCTTGAAGGCTTTGAGAGGCAGACTATTTGAGTCTTCTATAATGTAAATAAAAATTCCAAGAAACAATTGCAATTGAAAATCATTCCATTTGCTTCTTCTCTTCCTCTCTGCTTTAAAAACAATCTCTAAAATGAAATGTTTTTTTCTGGTTTTTAATTTATAGATGTGTTAGGATTTAAAATACAGCTGTTTAATCTGTGATGTATCTTGAACCATAGCATTCTGAATTCATGTGAGGTGGAACAGTATTCGGAAAGGGACAGTGACAAGAGGGATAGTATATAAAGGTGAGAAGGGACTGAGTTTGTCCATGTTTCACTGAATACTATGGTAAAAGGAAGAGGGCTGTACAAACCTGAAGAATGAAAATCTAAGTCTGGAGTCTTCCAAAGAAAAGGTATAGTTTGAAGTGTGTTTCTATTTTCTAAGGAAGCTTACTGTATTTAGAATCATAGAATGGCCAGGTTGGAAGGGACCCTAAACATCATCTAGTTATCTAAAGTTAACTTACTGTGGAGTTTAACAATCAACTTTTTAGATAAAAAAGTTTGTATGCTATCTCTTAAGTATTTAACACTTTTTGTCTGGATTCTATTGCACAACTTTTTTTTTTTTTTAATGTAAGAAAATAAAAGCAACAAAACAATTTACCAGCAGAACAATACTCTAGAAAAAAATAAACTCTATACTGAGAATACTATATATGTTTTGTTGTAAAACTACCTTGAAAATACTTTTATTAGCTAAAAAATTACTAATGGTAAAAATGATGAAATAGGGTGGCACTTGTTTTGAAGTTCAGCCAACATGGGAATGAGAAGACCTCCACTGCTGATAATATACTCAATAGAACAAGTGTCTCAAAAGACAGAAAGGAAGGAGGGGGAGGCTGAAACTCAAAAAAAACCCAACCCCAAAAAACAACAGAAAAGTTTAGGCTTCTGTTTAATCGATTTTTTTTTTTGTTGTTTTCTAAAGCTGACTGAATTATGCCCTTGTCTACTGAAACCCTCTTAGTGTAATTCCCATTGGCCTCTGTGACATCTAGGGCAGTGCTGATCAACTGCAGGCTCCCATATTCCTAACCTTAGCCAACTGAATATGATTCTAGCAGATGTTTCTGCATTTTAGACCTCAAAATGTGATGGGTTGGGATTTTTCCTTTTTACAATGACAAGTCTTGCATCCTTGAGGTCCAGGACATGCAATTCAGTGGTAGAAATTATGAACTGAGGGTCTCCCCAGTGGGATACTGCTGAGCATAATGTAAACTCAGATCCTGGAAAATGGAGAAGCAGAGGAACGTACAGGTTCGAATCACTGAAACTAAATAACTGGATTATTGCTTAATATTCTAAAAAAAATATAAAATGCACTTAGAAATGTATATGATTGTTTTCTATTAAAAGGAAAAGGTCTTACAAAGTCAGGAGAGAATGGAGTCAGGAGCAATCAAACAGGAACAGCTTTCATAGTGGCAGAAGGGAAAGGTTCTGTTAGGTTTCTGTCTTCCTATTACTCCTTAGTTGCTATGATGTAAATCCCACTATTGCCTCCTTCTTGTGCTTCTTTCCTCCCCTTCCCCATGCCTCTAGCAGAACAAGTACTTCTGTTTGCATTGTGGAAAAACAAATTAAAGTTCCTATTGTGTTGTTTCCTCTGATTGGATTCTCTCTTATGTCTAATAAGGTTAAAAAAACCTTAAATGTGTTTTTAAAACATTTAAAAAGATGTGTTTGGAAGTGTTGCTTTCTTATGTCTGAGTGTTCAGTGATGCTCTCTAATGCATTCTCTCATACTTTGTAAAGTGTGAGCTCATGGGCCAGCCCTTCTGCCTGTAAGGACATGGGTATCTTTTATCTAACTAATATAGTGACACCTGTTGGAATGTATCATCATAGAAATCTGTATGTCTAGTTTGAAATGAGTCAGTGAGTTTCTGTCTTTTAGGGACTGATCAATAGAGATCAATATTCTATTAACACAGCGCCAGGCATAATGGGCTCTAATCCTTCACTGGCTGTCAAGCATTACTGTAATAAACAAGATAATAATAAAAGCATGTATTGTGTTATCACTGTCAACACTAAACAATATGGTTGTAGAAATATTGTAGTAGAAAGAGAATTTTTTGGTTAGTAAAATATGGCATAGCACACATGCTAAAGCACTGAGTTTCTAATCAACAGCACCTCTCCTTTTAATGCTGTGCTGATGTTTAGCAGAGACTCACAGGTCATGACTTATGTGATGACAGTGGAAATTAGGATGAACTCATCTCAATTTTCTCTGATTGTGAAAAAACTTGGCTATGCCCACACTGATGTCTATTGTGTCAGGGCATCTTAGCAAAGAAAAGCCCTATTTAAGAAGGTACATTTTATATAAGTCTGTGCTACGTCTTACAGTCAAGCTGTTGTGTTCAGAATAAACATCACCTTAAAAGGACACCTTGGCTTGCTTCCTTAGGGTAAAGTGGCTTCAACTGAATAGATAAACTTTCAAGGTGAAACAAAAGCTCAGTGGCAGCACAAACTTACGCAGAATATTGTTAGTGGAAAGGTTTTATCAATTATTGGTAAACAGAAATGTTGCTCTTGTAGAGGAGCTTGCATAATTCTAATAGGAGTACTATGCTCACTATGTTGTCTTTTAGTATTACTGGAGGATGCAAGTGAAAGACTTGATATATTTTTTTCCACATATTTTAATAGTGAATTTCTCAAAACCCATGCAGTTCTTGTTTTGTAAATAAGTAAATACTAGGGGAGGAACTGTAATTTACTGCCTTAGATTAGAAATGTAAAAATACACTTTTGGTGGTTAAACTCTTCCCAGTTTCTAACCACTCCTACCTCAAAAATATAATTTGTCTTTGTTGCATTGGCTCTGACCAAGATTAGGCCACACAAGCCTCTGAGAATCACCACATTGTTAAAATCATCCAGTTACTAGGGTTTCTTCTTTCTTAGTTCCCAACAAACTTACTTTGCATTCTTTGAAGACTAGCTTCTCATTTTCGAGGTGTGAGGGAAAATGTAGGTTGGTCTTTCACAGACAGTCATTACATGTACTACTTTGTCCTTTTGTTTTTCAACCCCCCTGAGCTTTATTTATGGTTAGGAAAGAGGTACTGAGGAGAAAATAAGTAAGTAAGTAGGTTTGATAGCATAAGTCACCTCTGTGTGCAACACAGAATCAAAGCTAGCCTAGATACTGTCCAATCCTTACACTATGTGTATTGTGAATATTGATTTAACTAATTCTAATTCCACTTAAATCTACATCCATAAGAATGTAATTTTGTATTTATGTCTTATTTCTTTAGACTGGAAGAATTTTTGGCTAAAAAGCGGTCTGATGTGAGCATAAGACCTTATTGCAGCAATCAGTGAGCAGTAGTGAGGGGTCTTTGTGGTAGCTATGTTCAGCTCCACATGTTATGGCAAGCTATGTACCTGACTGATTAGAAGGAGGGATAAACATAATAGGAAGGTTGATCTGAACTTTATAACTCCCTCAGTCTAAAAGCTCCAAAATTGTCTCATCACTATTTAGGGGATTTTACTGTGTTTGATAATTTATGAGTATTTTTGTGAGCTGGACAAACCTCATCCAGATCCTGTGTGAGTAACTTGAGAAATGCTTTCTAGTTTTCTGCGTGATCTGGAAACACAAGGTGAGTAGTTTACATCTGTGGGTTTAAGGCAGGAGCTGATGTTGGGACTAGTGTGAATTTCAGTAGCAAAAAAGGGAGAGATTTTTACATAACACGTAACAATAGAAGCCCAAGAAGTGTGATAGATCATCATCTGATAGCCAGCAATCAGTTAACCTCTGAACAGATTGGAAAATACTCAGACATTCATGAGCTTGCAGAAAAGACTTTTCATCTGTTGAAAAATATTTAAACTTTAAGCATGCATGAAAGAAACTTGACTGCTTTCTAGTTTTGCTTTGCCCATTACACACTCCTTACCCACTCTGGACTATTTTGTCAACAACTGAAAGAGAATCAGTGAAATAAAAAACCCCAGTCTTTTATGGTTTTCGTGGCTATGCATACATGTGTACCACCTACTACTGCTCCTCCCATCAGGTCCCCTCTTAAAAAAAATAGTACAAGGATCCAACCAAAATGAAAATTACCTACAGTATTTTCACAGTTTTATTAAGAAATATAATATAGATCTTTTTCTCTCTTAGAAAGATCTCCCTTCAACACTTCAATACTATGATGTTTTGTTTAGTCTAATGTAGGCTTTTGTTAGTATCTAGCCTAAAAATAAATCTAATTAACAGATGAACATAGGAAATCCCTACTGTAATTTGGCAACTAAATGAATGGGGGATATCAGTATATGACAAGAAACTTCCACTTAAGGCTAATGTAACTATTACCTCATTAGAAGTGCAACTTTACACTCTTCAAATAAAACCTTTATTGAATTTAAAATATGTATTTGACAAAGGACTAGCTGAACTTACTTGAAATTGGCTTTGTGAAATTATGCTGCCTTTATTGATACTGACTAGCTTTGTAAATGTTTATCTTAATTATGTATTATTGTGATTAAAAAAGATTGCAGATACTCTGCCATTTCTGTAAAGTGAGCTGTTGGAGCTTTTTTTTGTTAAAGATGGGGTTTGGGTACAAAGAATAGTCCAGCTCCAGAGAGGAGGCCCCTCGCAGGCCATATGAATCCACTTACATGTAAATTGCTTGTCTATATGAATTAAGGTGAAGGTTATGAAAGAACTGCATTTCTGTGTTTATTGTAGGATTTTTGACAGTCTCTTTCCTCTTTCAAGTAAATTTGGCTTAAGTCCACAGTCAGTACAGTTTTAAGTAAACTCCTCTTTTGTTACATTAACAAGGTTATAACATCACTGAGGCAGATTTCCAGCTGCATGAATTGAAGCCTAAGCATGCAGACTGAAGGGATAATTAAAACCTTAGGGTGAGTGAGTTAAACTACCAACTAAAATTGGATAAAAGGCTAATTGTCCATAGCAACATAATACATGTTTCTAAATACCTGTGAAATAAAGGTAAATATTCATGATCTTTTAAGTCCTTTTTGAATGCTCAGATTCAGATTATATTTTAGGGCGTAACAAATATCAAGAGTAAGTAGATAGGAACTCAAAGAATTCTTTCCCAGGTATGGTTGTGCTTTAGTTACTAATTGAAAAACAGAATTATTTTTAGGACTTCAGTGATTTTTTCTGACTTTCTTTACAATACAGGAAGCATTTTCGTGTAGGAAGCATGAGCCTCAGTGTGTGATACACTATATCAGAATGGACTGGTTGGGGCTTTGTCAAAATTTGTCATATCTCTTTTCCCTTCCTCCTTTTTTTCATTATTAAGAATGGAGTTACATACCTTTGGTGACCTTCAAGAAGATGACATAGAGTCAGGCAAGATGATACATTACCACGAAGTTAAAAAAACAAAATGGGTTGTAATGGCAGCTTGTACTGAACTAAATGAATTGTGAAGGCCCATTTGTTATTCATTAGGAGAAGCAGAGCAGATTACTGTTCTGCCTTCATAGGGAGCCTTTAAACTTAAGGTCATTTTACACGAGTACCCTTGTGGCATGGACAGCATTTAATACATTTTTAACAGCTTTTACATTTCCATGGTTTGCAGCAGTGCTGCTTGAATCATTTCTGTAATGAAGGTGTTTTAAAGTAGTTTAGAGTTACTTTGGGGGAAAAAACAGGAAAATAAAGAAATAATTGGGTTGATGAAGTGACTTTATATACTAAAGAGCTAAGCAAGCAGAGTGTACTGCTATAAAGTAATGCATGCTGATTCTCACTGCTACAGAAGTAGATCCCTAGGGAACTGTGAGGGTTTTGTTTTTTTTTCAGGTTTGTGGTTATTTGTGTGTTGTTTTTTTTTTTTAATTTAAGACCTTTTTATTTATTCCTGAGTTGCTCAGGAGTCTGATAGAGAACATTCAACATTTTGGTGTATTTTGGGGAAGTGTGCGTACTACCTGTGTATCGTAACCATTCATGTGGGCATCCAAGGAACCCAACGCAAAATGAAGGTGGAGTCGAGGGTAGAATTTTGCCGATTAGAATAAATGTTGATGGTTTCAGTACCTCTCACATGGTTCAGTGGTGCTGTGGAAAGTCAGAGCAGAAAGGTAGGTACCAATTCGAAACAATCTGAGAATCATTTGTTCAAAAGCGCTGAACAAATCTAAATTTCTATTAGCTTAAAGAGTGATTTATAATGCTAAGGAAAGCTGTAATAACCCCAGTTAAAGGAAGTAATCATTTCACAAACTCACATTTTATTGTAGATTATAGTATTTCATTTGCTACCTTTTAATGATGTTGTAGATTTAGCTGTCAAAATCCATATTACGGAAACTTTATTTTTGTTCAGAAAATATTAGAACACAATGCACTGTGCTTCAAGATTTGTTCACAAATAAACTTAATCAAGAAAATGCTAATTTAAATGTATGATGGTACTTCAACCAGCAGGCAGTCTACTACTGGTTTGTTGTTTGTTTTTTTTTACTTGTTTAACAGATTAACAGCAAACAAGAGCTTTTTCTATTGATTTTACTGTTTTGTGAGGTTAAATTTTGACAAAATACATATGGATCACAACCAGCATGTGAGGAAGAAAAATTGACTCATGTATCTTTAGAAAATAGCAGGCTTTAAATAACTTTATAAAAGCAACAATGATTGCTTTTATTTAATATCAGAGAGATAATAGAATGTAAGAATCTGTGAACTCTAAAAATGTTGTTGCTGTTTGACTATATATTTTTTCAGTAAAATGAGATTCTTTTAATGTAAATTTTAAATGATCAGTTACACCAGTATTACTGACCTTCCTCTAATAGAAATATTTGTCTTTTTTACCTTTGCACTAGCTTCATGTAGTCATTTCTGGTTTGTCAAGTGAAGGTGTTTTAATGAGAACTACTTTACTGTCTCTTAAGTTTTTAAAAGTTCTTCACACCTATTAGGACATAGACTGTCAATATATGTCCATAAAATACATCAAGAGTGGTTTTATTTGGTCAGAAAACTAACCCTATCACTTTTCTCATGTTAGATTTCTGAATATGCATTGAGGAACTGTTATCATCCCATCTTAAAGCAATACCCTAAGAAAGGCATATTGCTGCTACTTACATTTGTAAAACTCTCTAATGAGAACATAAAGAATTCTGTGAAGGCCGTGTGAACTTACCATAGGAATTGTGAACTGAGATATAGTATAAAGTCCATTCTTTTTTTTTTTTTTTTAAACTAAATACATTTAATTTATGATAATCACATTTCATTGCTTGAAACTGGTGTTTAATTTTCCTTTAGGCTGCCTTACAAACTTATTTTCATGTTTGTCACTTATTTGTGAGAAATGTAAAAGAAACATTCTCGTAAGAGGAGAGTTCCAATGTTGGGGCTATTGGCTCTTTAACATAGGGCGGTCTTCTAAGTTGAAGATCATGCTCTCCCCACTTCTGAAGCTACCTCTGGTCCAGTACTAAGTTGAACACCTCGGGGGTTGCAATGGCAGCCCCAATAACAATATGCTTAGGCATCAATAACAAGATGCTTGGGCATCTTGTTAAAATTTTCAGACAGATTTTGTAGCAACTGTGATCAATAAAACACGAGGTAGCCAGAATAATTCCTGTGTGCCTCCAGAATCTTCTTTGTGTTATGAAATGGTAGGAAGATCCCTGTGACAGCAGTATGCCAGTTGAGGCTTAGAATAATTCCAGATGTTTATTCTGCCACTGGGAAGTGACACGTTTAGTCACTTGTTTTAATTCAGGCAAGAGTTCCAGAGTTTGAACAGTTTAAAACCAAATGGAACTAAAACAGTCTTTTGAACGCAGGCACAAAAGATTGGTATAAAAATTTTTTTTGAACACTGATATTGTTTGAAGTGCTTAGATACTGTATGTCCCATTTACAAAATTGTTACCTTGTTGGAGCCACATAGCAGAAATCTTGATCCAGCATCTTCACATCTGTAAATTTTCTCCTCTAATACTTTTCCTGCAATCTCTGTGAGGCAGAAGATTCCACTAGTGGAAGTGAATGATCCAATCTTCAAGTAGTTTATAACTTGAGTTTAGAACTTGTAAGAAAACAAAACAAGCTGATAGATTTCAGTGCTGAAAAGCTTCTGGTTAAATGAAGTGAGCTGCAAGGAGCAATAGTTATGACACAGTTGGGCAGAGACAGATGTGCAGATGAATAACCAAAATTAATAGCAGGCACCCTTAAAGGCTGGTTAATCTGCCAGTAGAGAGTCTGTCTCTTTTCTACTCACTAGTACATCAGCTCATAAAAAATACAAATGAGCCCAATAGCAGCAAGAGCCTTAAGATCTGCTTCCTCATTAGTGAAACTTCAGAGAAACATTTCCTATGGCTCCATATCTTTTTCTACTCTTTTAAGAAAAGTTGTTAGCAGGAATGTGTAGACTGAATTATTGGGGGGGAGGAGGGTGTGGGGAGGAAATAGCAGAGTGAATCTATAAAAGGAAGAGTTTATCTTGGATTACTTCGGCAAATCAAATATTTAAGCATTTTAATGGTGAAAATTGTGTTGAAGTGTTTGGTAAGTGTTTTTAACATGGTAGAGAAGAACTAACATGTGTGGTTTATATTTTTGTTCATATTTTAGCCCACTGAGAGCAGCAGTGCTAGTGGATTGTATCTGATATTCTGTTTATTCTAAGCTATTAGGGGTTTGGTAGCAAATTTTCCTGTTTTGCACAACTGGGGCCAACCTAAGGAAAAGGGATCCAAGGATGAGCTTTCCTAAAAGTACCTGAAATAACCATGCACTGCAAGTTGTGCATGTAGTGTTGAAAGATAAATGAAGTTGTAAATTTGAGGTGAGAAAAAATCACAGAATCACAGAATGTTTTGAGTTGGAAGGGACCCACAAGGATTACGGAGTCTAACTCCTGTCTTTGCACAGGACAACCCCCAAAATGACACCATGTGCCTGAGGGCACTGTCCAAATGCTTTTTGAATTCTGTCCACCTTGGCACTGTTACTACTTCCCTGGAGAACCTGTTCCGGTGCTCGACCACCCTCTGAGTGAAGAATCTTTTCCTAATATCTAACCAAAATGTCTCCTGGCACAACTTCATGCCATTCTGTCAGTTCATATTGCTGGTCACCAGAGAGAAGAGGTCAGGTCCTGCTCCTTCACTTCTCCTCGTGAGAAAGCTGTAGACCCCAATGAGGTCCCTCCTCAGTTTCTTCTTTCCCAGGCTGAACAACCCAAGTGACTTCAGCCACTGCTCATATGGATTCACCTCTAGACTCTTCCCCATTTCTGTGGCTACCCTCTGGATGATCTCTAGTAGCTGTATATCTCTTTTTATATCATGGTGCCTAAAACTGCACCCAGGACTCAAGGTGAGGCTGCACTAGCACAGTGTGGGACAATCCCTTCCCTGGACTGGCTAGCAAGGCATGCCTGATACACCCCAGGATCCAGTGGGCTCTATTGGCTGCCATGGCACACTGCTGGCTCATATTCAACTTGCTGTCAACCAGAACCCCTAGATCCTTTTCTGCAGGGCTACTCTCCAGCCTCTTGTTCCCCAGTCTGTATGTACATCCAGTCCAGGGTTGCTCTGAGGTGCAGAATCTGGCACTTGCCCTTGTTAAAACTTCATGCTGTTGGTGGTTGCCTAGCTCTCTAATTTGTCCAGTTATCTCTGCAGATAACTTAAAGGGTGTCAATAGCTCATCCCAATTTGGTGTCATCAGCAAACTTAGTAAACCTTCATGTCCTGCATCCAAGTTGTTTATGAAGTTATTGAAGGGCACTGGCCCACAATGGATCCCTGTAGAACCTCACTAGTGATGGTTGCCAGCCTCATGTAACCCCATTTACTATAACCCTTTGAGCTTGACCTGTGAGCCAATTGTTCACCCATCTCAAGATGTATTTGTCTAGCTGTATGCTAGAAAAAAAATGCACTAGGGCTAGAAAATGTCCTTTTCAGAAGCTGAAAGTAGCAAGACAGGTTAGACCAAGCTGGCAAAAAAAGTTCAGCCTTAGAAAGATTCTATTTCATATAATTGTGGAAGAACTCAAAAGAAGTGAGATGGACAACTGGAAAGAAGAGGTCACTGGTCAAGATGTACCTAGGGGTTGTTCAATTGTAATGATAACTTCAACTGATAAATGTAGTTAAGCGAGGTTCAGTCCTTTAAAGAGTTCAGCAATCTAGCACTGAAAAAAGCAGAGGATGTAAGCAACCTTGTTTGCTCTGTCTTCCTTCTGAAATTGCCCAGTGAAAGCTAGAAGCTTGCTTCAAGCACTCTCTCACAATTTATCTTTTGCTTGACCTTCTGTTTGGATATACTGCCTAATATATAGCAATTACCTCAAAGCTATTTGTAGTTATCTTTTGGGATCATGTGGCTAGCTATGTGACCCTTGTCTTTTGAAAGTTGGAACAAAAATTGTTCCATGCAAAACAACCAAAAAGCAGAACTGTGAAACTGGTTGTGCATCTGTTTAGTGTAGTGAAATTTATGCCCAGGTTTTTCCCTAATGCTACATTAATAGATCATGATGATCTTACTCCTGTACAGTGTAATTTTTCTTGAATATTTATGGGTTATCCAGCTGTTGCACTATTGTTCAAATCAATTTGGGTGCTTCTTTCCTTTTCCTCCTTCTCCCTTGTAAATAGTAATCATATGGAGTTGCATGTTCCTATATTTCTTTTAATGACCTAGTTTCTCCTTATCAGTTCTTACAAAGGCATTCATGTTTCTTTCTGAAGGTGATATAGTCTACCTTTTCATAAGTTCTTTGACTAAACATTTATCCACGCTCATGTTTAGAAGAAAGCACCTCCAGGCATGAAAGAGCTAGATAATGATAGCAATAGAGAGCAATGATGCACATTTCATAGAATCATAGAATCATAGAATGTCAGGGGTTGGAAGGGACCTAGAAAGATTATCTAGTCCAACCCCCTGCCAGAGCAGGATCACCTAGATGAGTAGAAAATTTGAAGTTATAATTTGATGTTATTATAGTGGTATACTCACTTGTAAACCTCTATGATCCACCTCAGAATTTTGTTCATTAAGTTTTGCAAGATCTTTGCCAATTTGTGTCTATCTGCGCCTGTAAAATATATAAACACACACACAGATTTTGTATTTATCACTGGTGTGAAAAATCCTTTAAGCTCTTTCTGCTGTCTGATAGGTTCAGGCATTACTGCTTCCACAAAGACTTATTGACCTGATAAAGTCAGGAAAATCACATAATTTTTAAAATCAAAGTCTTTCCATGTCAGGAATATTATTCATTAGCAGTATTATTCATTTATCTAAATTTATACTTGGACTATGTTTAAGTGCTTCCTATAGATCTATAATTACCAATTGACATGCAAATTCCAGACAGATAGAATGTCAGAGATTTGGAAGCTTTCCTTCCCCTAGGGAACCTCAGAAAAATATATTAGCTATTTAGAACAAAAGTAGTTGTATAATTTCACAAGCATTAGCAATATTTGTAGAATTACTGAAATTGTTCCTATTTAAGGGATAAAGGTGTTTGTGTTTCCCTACCTGCCTTCTCTACACAACAAATTTGTTAGCTGCTAGTTTCACACAGAGTTTATTTATGTTTTACACAGTGGGGATGGCCTGCACTTTCTCAGTCATCTGCTGTATTTGCATAACCTTGCAGAGTTAATGGCTGCCATTCTGACAAATTAAACTGGTTTCCTATGTCTTTAATGGATTAAGTCCTTTTGGACAAGTTATACTTTATTTTAATCTCTGAATAGTGTTTGCTGAGGGTTGTAAATAATACGTTCATTCATTTTATTCTATTGACATTTGACTTGTATGCTAAAAAATATCTATAGGAAGAATACTTAGCAAATATGGAACAGAAGCTTTTTCTATATAAAGACAGAATAAAAAATCATCAGTGTTTAATGGAAGAAAAAATAAAATGTGTTATACTTTAGATATTGTTAAATAGTTGAAAATGATTTGGCTGTGAGTACAGTAATACTTCTAAAGTTTTTTACTCCACTATAGTAGAATTTTACTCAGTTCCTGATTCCTGCCACGGTTTTTAGAAAAAATTCACAATTTACAGAGTGTACTCCAAGTGCAGAAGTATTATATATGATACATGTGATAAACAAGTTCCCTGACAGCTGCAGTAATATACTGGAGTTGTAAATAAGTGTAAACAGGTTAGAGGCAAAATATCTGAATTGAAAATGTATGTTAATGTTATAAACACCTGAAAATGTTGTAGTTTGCAACTAAGATAATTTTAAAAAATACTAATCTGTGTGAAACAACATTCAATCTGAGGCAACATCACCTCCCTATTTCTAGAGTAATATTTGATAATTCTTAAATGATCAATAGGAAATGTATTGTTGAAGTATTCTGGTGTGGTATACAGGTGGTGCTTCTGCAGTTATAGAAGTATAAAGTATAAATAGAAGTATAAAGTTACTTCTTTTCATGTAAGTGAAACTTTTTACTGAAGTTTTTTTCAGCATTAGAATTAGGCAATATATTAATTTCACACAACTTCAGGCTGTGCATTTCCCCGGAAATGCACCTGAGATTTGGGAATGCCAGTATGCATCTCTGTTCATTGCACTGTCCTTCCTTGAGATAAATGAGATTTTATTATTTTTTTTTCAATTCCATGAAGTACATGTGTAGTGTGTGTGATGCTTAGCTATACTATGTGCTAAATACAACATTTTAATTACAAAGCAGTTCTAACCTAAGTTGTGCTTAATTGAACTGTTCCTGGCCACCAGACTTTTATTCAGTTCAGTAGACCACACACACATACACTCCACTATGATTTTTTTTGGTAATATGTCAGATCTCTGGCAGTGTTCCTAAATTCTGTGTTTTGTGTGCACAGGCTTATAAGCTAACTCTTCTTGTAAGTAAATCTGAAAATTCTGTTTCTTCCAAATAAGTCCTAAGCATGAGATCTCTCCATGGACTATAGAATAAAACAATGCTATTTGTGAGATATGACATAACAACAAAATATTAAACAGGAGCTTAATTCTCTCCATCCTCCTCTGGACCATGACAGTGGGCCTCCTACTGGGAAATACAATGATCTATTATTAAAATGACAGCCCCACCTAGGGAGAAAACAGCCCAATTCAAAGAGGAGAGCCAAAAACCCCTCCACTACCACCACCAGCAATTGAGATCAGCTGGTGCACTAACAATCCCTTGATTTAAACATCTGATGGCACGACTTTCTCAGTGGAGGTCTGTTAACTATGGAATTCTCTTATACAGACACATACATGGTATAACAAAGCCAAAGTTTCTTTACCCTCAGGGTACAGTGTCAAGGCTGTTTCCTTTCCCAGGCAGAAGCGTTTGCTGATGGTTCCACTGGCATCCAGGACAGCATTACGAGAACTGTCCTTGAGGGATATAGCCAGTGATACCAGAGGATGAGCTGCTCTGCAGTGTCAGTGAGTGTTCTTCACCAGCTCCACAACTAGTAGAGCTCTTGAGGGAGTGCACTGTTAGAAAAATCTCTTATTCTTCCATGTGAATTCATCATTATCTCACTTTTACAAAGAGGTGCACAGAGCTGGGAATTAGGAAGTCAATGTATATGCTCTCCTGTTCTGCATCCCAAAACCTGTGTTCAACTACCCAGTTTTCCAAGGTGCTTCTTTAATCTCCTGAAATGCAAGAACTTAATTTCTGTTTTGCAGGTGTAATTATGCAATGCTTTTCCCTAGCTTTATCACACCTATAAAATATTTCTGTGTTGAAGAAAACATTTTAGAAACACCTTAGCTTACTGTAACAAAAGTAACCAAGGTACTACAAGCAGTGAGGTTGCAGTGGCAGAGAAATAAGTGTATTAATTTATCTTGCAGATGTGGCCAGGTGCCATGCCTCATGGAGGTGGAAGGGGGGGATTGCTGTTCTCCCAAGTTATCTGTGGGCACTAATATTCCTTTTTCCTGAAGTTTAGTGTTATAGAATCATGTGAAATTATAATCTTCATAATTTATTTAGTACCTACCATATATACTTCAAATTATGAGCTACTAAATTAAACTTAGCACAACTTATTTCACAACATGGTTTATTTGTAACACATTAGGAAATTAAGACCACACAGTGGAAATAATATTCAACAGATATATGCAAATCGAGAGCAGAACTGGGAAGGAGTAATTCCATGTTATGATGTAGCATGACACAGAAGTGTAGCATACTACTAGTACTGTAATGTAGATATAAAACAGTACAATGCTTCCTCCCTGCCTCCGAATCTTTGCCACATAAACATAAGAAGGAAGTTTATCTGAAGAAGATAAAAATTGTGTATTGACTTTTGAGTGCTTCTGAACCATGTTTTAGCTTACTTATCTACATGATGAAAATGTGTTGTGAAGCATAAGATAAGGAGATGCTGCTACTCTTAAAATATCTGTAAAACTCTAAGTGTAACTACAATCTGGAATACTGCATAGTTGAAAAGGAAAAGCTTAAGTAATGAAAACTAGAAATGCTTTTTGTGCTATTTTCTGTTTGTTGTCAGAGGCAAGTATGTTTAGTAGCCCAGTACTGTAAGCCATAGAGTGCCTTAATTTTTTTTTTTTTATTCCTGTTCTCACTGTGTGCATATAAATGTAATGGAAAAATTGACAGTGTGTGTTAGAACCAGCTTGGCTCTAAAGACTCTGGTAAAAAGTATATGGAAGTAACTTTCCCATAGCTCTCTCAGTTGCTTATGAATGAGAGTGACAGCAGCCAGGACACCAGTGCCTTTATATACAGCTTTCTTGAAGTGATGGTTAAGTTGAGGCTTCTATTAATTTCAGCAAGCAAGTTTAAAAAAAAAAAAAAGTCATTTTATCGTATTGTCATTATTATAGTTCATGTAGATATATGTTTAGTTTAATTATTTTCTGTGTACTTCATGAAGCTAATTTTACACACATGCTTCTCAGTGGAAAAAAAACACTGCTAGTTTATATAGAAATAAACATGTTTTTGTATGTTACAAATATGCCATTGGTAATACTGCAGAATATGTGTTGTTGCTGGTTTTGGAGGATGAATATTTAAAAAACACGGGAGAGTTTTCTCCCTAGCTAACACTCCTCAGTCTAGCAGTCATTTAGATTATTTAAAATTTGTTTTACATTTGTTCTAGACTGAATTTCACTATGTTACTTATATTTTTTTACCTTGTGCTTTGAACTCAGTTCTGTGCTTTAGAACAGAAGAAACCAGAGCAGAACAGGATAAAATTTAAGATGCTGTGCATATAGAGTGTAGAAGAAGGATGTTTATTTCTTACTTAAAGTGAAAGATTATGTTGATTGTTTTGGATATTTAAGATAATACTATATTTATTTCTGGAATAAATAAGTCCAGGCTTAAAAAGAAAGGGATAAAATTTAGTTTTATTAATTTCCACTAATAACTGTTACTGAATACGCACAAATAAAAGAAAAATAAATGCAAATAGAAGTCCAAAATCTTCTTGAAGTCATATTAACAAACCTAACTAATATCAACTCATATAAAATAAACACCAACCTTCACCACCTTCCCTTAGGCGTAGTTAAGGAGAATTGGAATGTTGTTCCAAAATGGCACGTGTCTTTGCAGTTCTAATATCATCATTATCCAATCGATGCTATCCCACAAGTGGGAAAACAAAAATGTATTCCAGAGCCTTTTCTGCTCTCTCCATGTGCGGTAAAAAATTTCTACGCACCACATGTCTCTTTACTATATCTATATGGTATCTGCCAAAATAAATATTTTATTCCATTTATTTTTAGTTGGTATTGCACAGGTCCTCTTAAGATTAAATAGTCAAAGGTCAAACAAGTTGAGATGAACTGTAGTTTTAAAATACTTGTGCTGCTCATAATGATGTGTATAGAGGTTTTTAGATATATACATCCATCCATACACATACATACTTGATTAAAAGCTGAGGATGTTTGCTCAGCAGAGAAGCAAAACCATCATTATCTGATTGTACATGGAATCCAGTGGCTGCTAATCAAACCCGGGGCTGCATCTGGTTAAACATACTTGGCATAGACTTGTTACAATTAGAGGTTTTGCCATGTCAAGGGAATCTTTCACTCAAAGCAGCGACCCATATTGTACTGAACAAACACATGAGTTTTTAATTGAGAACAATAGCTTACCAAACCACTTCCCAGGACCACTGAAAGAAAAAATATGTGCCTGTGGCAATTCTGGCAATGAATTGTGTTTATTTGAATCCATTTATTCCAAGCCAGGGTTCAATATACCAAGCAAATAAAAAAAAATTAAAGTCAAAATGGAAAACAAAGTTAAAGTGTGAAAAATATAGTATGCTGAAATGTAATGCTAATCTGTAACTGAAATACTTGTGATTTAGCAGATCTGTGTGGTTATTTCCTTGTCTACTCTTTCATAACTTTTAAGCCTGAAGAACTACACTTAAATGATTATTTTTCATTTTACAATGTATATAGCTACAAAGTAGTATATATTGACATTACAAAGTGAACACTGAATGTAGCTCTTCTATATAGAATTTATTCTACATCTGTATTTTACAAACAACTCAACAGAAATTATTCTATATTTATTCTATATTTCTATATTTAGAAATACCTGAAATAGGTAACAAGAGTGTAAAAACCATTAAAGAACAAAATGTTTAGTTTGGCAAGTTAAGTGTCATATATACTAGCCAGTGCCCAAAATTTCTAGCTAGTGCATATGGCATTCTAAAATCAAGAATATCTGAAGTCTGAGAATCTATCTGACAGTATAAGTTAGACCAAGGTAAATGGCTGAAAAAGAATAGCAAAAAGTCTACACAGTATTTATGACACTTTGATAAAGTTTAAGATATTTTAGTTCTCGTCTGTTTTTCTAGAGCCTTCTCGAGATTTTGAAGTCACAGTTTAATAATAATGTTTCAACCTGAGGCTTCTAGTAGTAAAATATTATCACCTGGTGATTGCATGGAGTTGTAGGCAAAGTTGAGTGCTCAGAAAAGAAAGCGTCTAGTTTAGTAGAGACTTTAAAAGGTTCTAATCCTTACTGAGGGGTGGTCAGACACTAGAAAAGGCTTCCTAGAGAGGTGCTTGATTCCCCAAACCTGTCAGTGTTGAAGAGGCATTTTGACAATGACCTCAATAACTATTGGTCAGCTCTCAGGTGGTCAAGCAGTTGAAGTACATGATCGTTGTACATCTATTCCAGCTGAACTCTTCTATTCCTACTATGTTTTACAAGAAACATTTCTGTCTTGCAGATAACTTAAAATAAGAACAAACACTGTATTTTTCAATCAGCTGATGTGACAGAAATGAAGCTGTTCCCACTTTAGCATTTTTGCATTACTGAGCTCCAGCACTGCACAGAACTTACTGCATTTACAACTATGGTGTTAGTTTTGTTAGAAAAAAGGCTAAAGTATTTTCCTACTCAAGGAAGTGTACACTAGTTTCTTGTATCATAATCACTATGTATGTATTTGTGGTTTTGTATCACAAATGCTGTTTCGCTCATTACTTTTAGTAGGATTATGTAGCTTCTGTATTATGTGATAATTTTGCTGTTGCTGCTGCTGTTTACATTAGAATCTACTGCAAATGGTGTTGCTTAAATGTTGTGTTGGGTGATTGGCAATGAAAGGGGCTTGAACTAGAGAGCTGGATTTTTTTGCCTTGTGGGCATGAGACCTTGGTAATATGAAAAGAGTAACCTAATAAGTAAATTACTTGACTGGATGATTGAACTGCCAATGTTCTTGTTTTATTCTTTTATGTAATATTGATAATAAGATAATCTTGAAGCAAGAATTCATTCAAGTAATATAAACTTTGTGTTACCCTGCTGCTTGTATGCTATCATAGTAAGTAACTACAGCTTACAATGTTCTTACTGATTTCCTGAAGACTTATTTCAGCACTGGGAATCTCCCCCTGGCTATACATTTGTCCCAGAATGAATTCCAGCTTGTTGACAGCACAGCCTTGTATTAACAGAGTAGTAGAACTGAAATATTATAGTAAAAATAAAAAAAAAAAAGGAGTAGAGGGATACACTGACTCATGGGTTTTGTGTTTTTGGTTGTGTCTTTTTTTTGAAGTGGCTTATCTTAACCATATTGCATGGGGCATGTTTTGAAGCTGGTCTGAAAGTACAATAGTCAGTAAGTCTTATGTCAAACTGCTTAATGGAAGGTAAACAGTTAAGATTTAGTAAAATGGAAGCTGGGCAGCTCCATTTTGCAGGATTTTCAATGCTGTGGCAAGTGAGGCTAGTGGTGAAAGCCAGCAGGCAGTAGGGATTCATTTGTAATACGTAGATCTGCTTGTGCTCATGTGAGTGCTTGAAATGACATTTATGGTTATGTTATGGATGTTATGGCATCAGAATATATTTTGTTATTGGAGTAATGAACTCCAAAGAGCTAGTTTTTGCTTTGTGAGTGAGGCTCACTTTTTTTTTTACATCAACTCACAGCAAATCAGCTTATAATGCTGGTGATAAGAGAATAAGTAGTCTTCCCAGATCCACAGGATATGACTTCCCCATTTACTGTAATCCACTGTACTTGTTTCTTCCAGCATCATTGCAAAAGACCTACCTTGTTTTCAAATATCACTTCCTTGATCCATCCACATTTTGCTGACTTAACTAACACATAATAAATATAGAAGCACCTCCCTCGAGTTTCTTACTGGCAACTTTGTCAAGACAAGTTAGTGCAAACCTAAGTGAGCCAGGGTACTTTGCATTGATTCTTCATGCCCCAGTGAATATCACCTTTTGCACCTGAGGAAAAATGGTGTAATTCATGTATTCAGTTACAAGAATAATTTTCTTCTTTCAAGTGATTGCTGTTTCATAAGCCACTAAATGCTGCTCTCATACTCATGGCTTTTAAAATGACAGAGTTGAAGTCAGGCACTGTGAAGTCAGTGGCAATTGTGGCAATTTTCAGCAGAAATAACATTTGAAATGTAATTAATTGACATGTTAAGGAAGAATGGTTTCAAAGTATCAATAAAAAGAAATATCATTCTTGAAAACAGCAGATTGGAGATTACATTTACTTCCAGGCAGTACAGTGTCTCCTAGCAGAATTATAGTGCATGTCAACTTGATAATGTATGGTGACATGTAAGGCAAAATTTCATTGTAGTTGTGTTACCTCAGTGTGCACAGATGAGCTTACTCTTGGGCTGTTGAGAGGGGGTCATTCATCACATCTTCTAATGGAAGTCATATGTTGTGGAAATGTACTTTAGCTATTAGAAATAAATATTAATTGAAAGGTACAGTTATCATTTGGAGATGATAGGATATAAATGAATTTTCAGTCATTCTGGAATGATTGTAGGCTTTGTTCTAGTTCAGTGAATGTATCTGTAGATTCCCTTCAGATGTATCAATTAAAATTCATCTGAACATGGCAAAGGAAGAACTGAGAAAGGAATGGTTGTCTTGGTTATATGTGTGCATTAGAATCACTGAGATGTATTTTATGTAACCATTTAGCTGTGCATCATAAAAAGGGCACTAGACATCATAATAATGAAGCAAATGATTAAGCAACATATAGAGCAGCTATTGTGGAGGAAGAACATGTCTCTGCATGCATGTAATGCACAGCATTAATGCACATTTTAAAAGAGAGATTTCAATTCTTTTCTAATTGATTCCAAAGTATTCCTTGTGTTAAAAAATAAAAATATAAACAAACAAACAAAAAATAGAGAACTGTTTTAGATACTATAGGCACAGTCCTGTAGTCAATACTAGACAGTTTAATAGGAGCTAAGGCATAAGTGACTGTATTAATGTTAGGTAAAGGTAATTATTTAATCATGATGAAAAAGCTTTCTGTATTTGCTTGTCTTTTTGTGAGCTGTATAGATTTTTAAATTATTTTTTTTTAGTTAGCAATATGGTGTATACTATATATGGTTAGATGACCTAGAATGTGAGACTTAATGGAACATTGCTGGAGGTTATGGTTAAACTCAGTTTTATTATAGCCATTTTATACACTGTTAGGACGATTTAATTAGCTAATAAGGAAAGGAAGTTATTTCAACCCTCATATGTTAAGAGGTTGAAAGAATCAGATGGTCCATATGGCTACATTTAAGCTTCCTGTTGTGTATTTTTTTTTTCACAGTTCAGATATCTTCTTTGTATTAATCTGGGGGATCAAATAAGCCAGACATGCCTTAACTGGCACCAACAACAAAGACAAATGCCTTGTAGCTGTGAGACCTCATGAAAGCCAGACTTTGGTCTCTTTGACCTTTTTAATACCATTTACACGTCTATGGAGTCTATTAGTGACATTTTTCTTTTGGTGGAATTACTCACCTTTGAGCTTAGTATAAGCTGAGAAGTGAATATTACATATGACACAAAGTAGATGATGATAATAACAGATTTTATTGAATGCGTGATGCTTACATAATATTTAAGTAAATAAATGCTGCAGAATATGCATGGTTCTTATTTCTTCTAGAATTTTATGTCACTTAATATAATCACTAAAAATAACTTACTATAATGGATAAATAGCTCTATAAAGCAATCTTCCATTCAGGAAATTACTCATTACATGTAATTTTCATGTTCAAGAAGAGATTGAAGTCTATCCTATAACAATACAAATAGAGGGTCTACCACACAGTCTGAATTCCAGCACATCTAGCAGTCTAAATAATCACTATTTAACTTAGGAATAAGCTACTAAAAAAATGGAACTGATATGCCTGTAGATTTGCTACATGAAGAGGAAGTTGGGTATCATGACATCTGTCCCCTGGAAGAACAAATAGTCTTTCAGATAGTTTATAGCTTGGCACACTACAAAAATTCAGATGTCTAAATTTTTGAATAAATATTTATGAAGGGTGCCCTGCACAGTTTCATTGTGAATTAAGAAATATTGGCAGTTGAACTGATGTAAATCTAGAGAGGCCCAGAGACAAACATTTCTTTTGATCTTTGTCTTACTAAAGCCCTGTAAAAATGGCCAGAACCTGATAGCATAGTCTCATCTCATAGAGGCTGAGCTACTGAACATGTCCTATAGGATGCTGAACACAATACTTTTGCTGAAAGGCACAGTTACTTTACTTTTTTCAATAAGGTCTTTTAATTGCTTCGCAGAAATGTATTTCTTCTAAGGTAACTGTGAAAATTAGTTTATTCTACCAAAAATTCTGGTGAACCATGACATTTCAGCACAGTGCTGCAGACAGCACAGGTTTTTCATGGTACCCTTATAGTATTTTAAAAATATTATAAAAAAGTAAATAAAGAAGCACTTTTTGACTTTCATAGGCATGTAACCATAAAAGTGAAGCAGTATGTTTTGCTGTAGCATAATCTGCAGCTTTTCTTTAAAATCTGTGCAAACTATTAGAAAAGATTGTGCTTATCTGTGTTTGGTAGTTAAGAAATCAACATTTCTGTTCTGTCATTCTCTGACTGACTTGAGAAGCTTTAGTATTTGTAGTGCATAATAGGACCCCAGATAATAGGCAGAAAAAGTCAAGATGCATGTATCCCACTCAAGTAGAAAGTAAGTAATGCTCCTGAGTTCTCTGTTACATTTTTGTATGTGAAAGGCATATCCTGTTACATCCATTGAACATTGTACAGGCAAATTTTGTTATCCAATCCTTGCCCATTGTCTCATTATTAAGTTGTACTTTTGTGAACAAAACCATGGGAATCCTTGCTTGCAATGTAGAATTATGTTGACTGACATGTCTTAGTGATCTCAAGGGTAATCCTTAATTGTAGCATTGCAGTAATACTGGATGGAGGTCAAATAGAGTGATGACCTGCAATATTTCAGCAGCAGAAGGCCAATACAGACTTGCTGCAATGGAAAATGAGTAAAGTGCAAGCAAATTAGCAACAGGCATGAACCAAAATTATTTTAGTAAAAGCATCATTGTGTGACAACATTCTAATAATCAAATAAGTTTCCACATTTATAGCTATGTAAGTATTTTTGTGTTTGTGCAGTGATGGGAGGAAGGGGTTTCTTTCTTCTCAAAACAAGCAAGGTTCTTGTCTTTCACTCATTTCACTCACTGTAGTAGAAAGTGCTTATGTTCTCACAGTATCAGAGAAAAAGGGATACTGTCTTTGTTTTAACTGGTCAATTGCGGTTGAATCCACATCCTTCACCTGCCAGGAAAATGCTGTAACCTGCTGGCAGTCAGTCTCCTTCTAGAACTATTGCAATAATATTCTGGAAAGAAAAAAAAAGTATCACTCAATGTTTATGGGAGACCTGAGGAAAACTGGGTTCCAGTCTTTGTGCCAGTGGATTAAAAGAAAAAATGAAAACAAATAACTCTAATCCTTCACTTACTCTAATTGTTTTACTACCATGGGAAATGTTTGTTTTACCTGTATTGAGTCTAAGTCACTTTTTGTCCGAGCTTCTATTGAACTAAGGTGTTGGGAAAACAGCAGAATACTGATATACTGAGTTCTGTTTCTGATACAAGGTGTTGCTGTGATCAGCACACACGTGGCATTTAAATGTGTTGGTTCTATCATTCTGTACTTTTGCCACTGTATTGAGTCCTGTCTTTAACTTAAAAAGAGTGTTTAGCCCCACTGCTGGATATCTCTGTGGTTTAGGTGTCTGTATGTGTGCAAACCTGCAGCCCTAAATCCATGAGAACAGACTGGGTTCTTATCCAAACTTTTGATTGAGGAGAAAAAAAACATACTGCATTTAATATTGTGTTCTCTGACATAGTTCAACACAAAGGCTTGCCAGCCATCTTCAGAGCAGCAACAGATATTCAGGGTTGACATATGTACAGTTTAGGTCTGTGGTATGTTGTGTGTTTCTGGGGGAAAGCATGAGGTTGTAATTAAAGTTTTACATTGTACTGTGTGGAAAGATTAATGTGTTTGTCTGTAATGTGTTTCTTCATCACTGGGAGTCACGGGAAGTTCTTCATAATGATGACAGGCCTGTCACTGAAAATATGCCATTTGGGCACTGGCATAAAATTAAATATTGTCCCATAATTTGTCATATCCTGAGTTTGCCTTGTAAGTGATGCATATTTTCAGCTTTTTTTCTTTTGGCATAGAATTTTTTTTAAGATATTTGACACTAAAGAAAAGGAAAACTAGTATTTCTATTCTTCTTTCAATTTAAGTTTGTGTAGATTATGATAGAGTATCAATTTTAAGATTGCATGAATATGGGATATGCTGCAAGATGTTTGATCAGGAACTGCTCCTTATTTCCTGAATCTCAGATGTTAATGAGATTTTGTAGCTATTATAACTGGAGATACAGAATATTTTTCTTGTAGGAAGTTGAATAAATTTTGAGGAAAAAGGTAGCTTGAAAATTGTAGAATGTTAGAAAATGAGAGGAGAGGAGAAATGCTAGGATGAGGAAATTCTTGGTGATTTGTATGAAAAATAGAAATACCAATTATATAGCTGAAGCAGTGAGGAAATAATGGAGAATAAGAAAGGTTAGTGGTGAGATGCTGACAGCAGTGCTATTTCTATTAAGTGCTTATTTTAATGTAAGATATCTTTAAACCAATTTTGTTCAAAATAGTGATACTTTATTTGTAAATACTAACCACCTTTTTCCATCATTCACTGAATTATGATAAATGCACTGGATTGGTACTGCAGTATTTGATCAGTTAAATGAGTTTGTATTGGAGTTTCACTATAAAGTCTTAACATATTTCTAGACTTTTTGTCGCCAATGAAGAACTATAGGTGAGGTCATTGTTTCTCATGTGATCCTATTTTCATTACTAGAAAATAAGTAATTTGTTTTCCTTTTACATCTTTGACATGTGACCTATGACTTTCCCTGAAGAATGCTACCTTGTCATCACCAGTGCCAAATCTTCATCCTATAGAAAAAACATTTCTTATGCAAGTTCCTGAACTAAACTGAGTCATGAATGTTTGCTGGACAACAGTAAGTTGAACTGTTTAGGAGTGGTAGGCCCTAGCTTAGATTCAAAGATAAAGTAGAAATTATAGTCTTGTCTCTCCACCCCAACTGCCCTTATCCCTCTTATTTAATTCCCACATAGTCCTGTTTCTTCAAGGACTTCTAACACCTTGGTAATGTCCTTACACTCTGCATGATGGATCTATATTATACCTCCTGGAGATGAATGAACATGTCTATTTTAGGGGTGTTTCTTTTCATCTGGGAGCAAAGGGAATTCCTTATGTTCTACATTCCAGTTGAACTACTCTTCCTTCTCAGCATTGCAGTGACATGTATGAGAGCATAGAATGGTTAGGTTTGATGGACAGATTTGAACATGAATCAGATGATAGATATTAATACATAGGATTATCTCTGTATTTCAGTATATTGTATTGATGGAAATTGTCATGAATATTACTCTGTTTTTAATGGTGATGATCATAAATGCTTCCATAAATTTATTATGTTTTTAACTTCACATTATATTTTCAACTATTTTATGAAGTATATTAAGAATTTTACACTATTGGCAAGCAGAATTTACATGGCAGTGTCTGAAAGGATGGATGGCTGGGAAAGCCAGTGGTAAGAGGAAAAAGCTTTGATGACAATCATAATGAAATTATATAAAGCAATATGTATATGAATGTGACAGTGAGAGAACTAAGTACAAATAATTTAGCAGCAAATTTCTCTGTTTAATCATAGACAGATTCAGACCAGATTGTTTTTCTTCCCATGCATGCCTATCATGGGAGAGATATCACCATACTGGTTTTGGTTTTCCTTTTTTTCCCCCCTTTTTTTTAAAAGATGTATAAGAAAGAACTTTCTCATGAGTTTTGCTGAATTAGTGACTGAACAATGCTTTAATATACCAGACCTCTCTCTGGGTAAGAAATATTGCAATAAGTTATAAACTTAGTTCAGCTCTGAATTATGCATTGTGTACTTAGGCTATACTAGACCTATAGTCTGTTTATCTGTTGACTTCCACTAAGATTTAGGGTCTATTTTGACTTAATAACTTGCTTTATTTTGTTTGACATGTATTTTATGTCTTCCATGTGCATGGATACATAAGATACACAATCGTGGGTGAGGGTCTTGAGAGAAAGTGCAGCACTATAAGTACTAATAATAGTGGTTGTAACATAAAAAATAATGCCTCCCTGGTTTATTCTTGTGTCTTGTCACTCCTTAACTGGTCCAGAAGCCTTAATAAATGGTAAGAAGCAGAAACTGAAGAAGTTACCTCATTATACTTTTATTGTATTTTACTTGGCAAGTCCAAAACATTAAAAAAGTTTAAAAAATCTATCATCATATCCTGCTGACATGCAATTATTGTGTTTAGTGCAAAAAATCATTTTACAAAGTATACTGCTGATTTGCATTCTGTACTTGCATCAGTTTGTCTTTATAGGATTAAAAATGAGATTAGTGAACAATGCAGTGCAGCGTGTGAAGTTTTTGAAGCTTGAATCATCATTAAGGTCAAAAGTTTTCAGAAGTTTGGTCTTTGCTGTTAAATGGAGAAAGATTAAAGCTAATCTAATCTTCCTATGTCTATAAATTCTTATTGGCTTCTACATTCTGTGTGTCTTGTAGCTTTTCCACATTTGGCTTCCTTTTACTTTATGGTTTATAAAGGAAGTCAGGGGCGAACTGATGCTGTCATGGACCCCTCATGTTTCAGTGCACTGCTGAAGCTAATTGGTGCTTCTTGGAGATGTATATAAGAAGATTAAATAAAAAATATCTGGACTTTTAGTGGAGGAAGTGTAATCCTTTACGTATATAAAGTTTTAAGTAAGGTTACAGGGCAATCCTTGCTGTTTTGTCAAAGATGATAGAGGAATAAACAAGGAGAAAGAAAATCCCAGAAACAAAGTCAAACCAAGGAAGCAATCTCTCCAAAGACAACCTTAAATTCAGTGAAGTTCATAGAGAATTTGGAGTCTTGTGTGGTCTTGCTTTGGTCCTTTCTGGTACAGTGTGCCACCCCAGAAGTGCTAGCAAAAGCATGAGTGAGAGTCTATGCGGGGAAGCTGGTTTTAAAGAGTTAAGTGTGGGTAAGCTTTGACTATTCAGTTTTTTTGAAAATCTGGCTACTTTCCCGTCCTACATCACAGATGAGCAGCCCTGAATGTAGGGCTGTCCTCGTGAGTAAATAATTGTAGGTCTGACTGGAGCTGTGCTTGTCCACCTGGTTCCTTCCCATAAAGTGCATCAAAAGACAGAACCTGAAAACAGCACAGTGGATTTTGGGACAATCGACAGAAGGTCAAGTGAATGCTATAAAGTGAATATAATAAAATGCTTTATTCTGTAGAATGAATTTCATTCTGTACAGAATAAGCCTTCTGCTGTGGAGTAGGAAGCAACAAGAAAAGATTATGAGTAGTTGGTCCTGTAGGTTGGTGGTTTTTTTCTATTTAGATGGAGAGCATGATAATGAAGAATTCAGACCAATTTTCTCCCGTGAATCTTCTGTATAAGCCTACTGATCTGGAAGACAGGCATGAGTGATTTTTTGCAAAAGCTAGTTCAATTTTAATGGAAGATTTTTAGGAAGGTTAGCAAGAGTGCAGTGTCAGAAACACTCTTATTAACAGAGGATGATCTTCCTGTTCTATAGAGCAATGCAGGTTTGAGTTCTAGGAACAGTTTAACTGCAGCAATACATCACTGTCTGAAACAATTAACCTTGTCAGGCCTTGTTAGCTGGGATGCAGCACCACGCTCATGTAGCCACAGTCCTCCTACTTTGGAGTTACTTAATTTGTGTTAGGTCATGGCTGCATACAAGCCCTTTGAGCCAGCAAACATCATGTGAAACAAGATAGACTTCACTGCAGTTTTTGCCTTTGCCTATTTTTTCAACTGCATTATTTATGGACTTTGGTTTACAAAGTTAATTTCACCCTTGTATTACTATGATTATCATGTTGTCTGATGTTGTAGTTTTTGAAATGCTAAGGGAAAAACATATCAGGAGAGCAAGCTATTAGAACACTCAACTATTTATGGAGACTTTGCAATGGAAATATCATTTGTTTTCCTGTGCAGTGATTTTAGGATCAAGCTAAGGGTGATATCATGATTCCAGACAATATAATAAGATTATTCTTTGCTTAGAAGCTAGTCAACATATCCTTTTCTTAATAATGATATATTGATGAGTGAAAAGGAAAGTGTGATGACTGCAGTCAATATAATATCCTCCCTTGAAAAAGTTTGATGAAATGATGGACCTCCTAGAATAACTTCAGCATTGCACTTTTTTTTTTTTTAAAGTTGTATCAATATCCATATTCTTTAATCACTGGGAAAAATACTCATGATCAAAATAAATCAGAAGAGTTGAAAATAGAAACTGTTCCTACCCTGAAAGTAAAACCACGTTTTTTTATGATTTTGGTATTTTGTCTAATATTTTGTTGTAGTTTGTTTTCATCTGCAAAATGATCTTTGAAACTGTTTCTCCAGTACAAAATATCAAGTTACAGTAAATGTCTTATTATAGAAATTGATAAGAATCTCTATGAACTGCACTTCTGAGTAAAGACCTGTTAATTTTTGTATTACATTTTGAATTCTCTTT
This sequence comes from Bucco capensis, assembly GCA_013396975.1. Lineage (NCBI taxonomy): Eukaryota > Metazoa > Chordata > Aves > Piciformes > Bucconidae > Bucco > Bucco capensis. The sequence goes on from VWZO01022422.1 coordinate 524,992, forward strand.
GTAAGTTATGAGATTACTTTAAATGTGCTGGAGTCTCTCTTCTTGAACTCTATTTGTTAAATATTTAGTGTTTTCTCTTCTGTGAAACTATATGTGAATAGAATTACTTGCACATATTTAAATAATGTTCTAAATTATACATTTATATATATATATTTCCATGAAACAAGATCATATTTTGAATAACTATAAATAAGAATTGTTCAGAGATGACATGGGAAGTGTCCTCAGTGAGGATAAAATCCAGTCCCACGCGTAAATAATAGGTTATCTTGTCAAAGGAAGTATGTTGTCACACAACTGTTGCCAACATCCAACATCATCTGAAAGGTGCAGTACTGATATAACTTTGGTTTATTTGATTCTCCCTTTGTGTTGCTTTCCTCTAAACAATAAATTACAGGGTTATGTGGCGTTGTTTTCTGGGTGAGGGGAGATAGTTTTTTCCATGGGGAAGAGGTTAGCATAGATCATACACTTATTTTGTTGAAATATAGGAAAATAGTAGTTAATTTTTGTGGTCTTTGATTTATTTTGTTATTATGATAATAGTGTCATATTTTGGACCTCAAAGATAGATGATATGCAGTAATTTAAAAACGTTCTGTCATTTTAAAATATTTTGTAATTTCTGTTGGCCTAAAACCACTCTTGTTCTCCGTTTTATTTGTATATTATTGCAAGTTTTCTTAGGGCTTAATTATATACTTTGCTGAAGAAATATTTTTAAGTAAATTTTTTTTTTAAGTTTTAAATGGAATCAAACTATGATCCACTCCTGCCAATGTTTACTTAATTTTTAGAATGCAAATACTTGCACTGATTCATCAAGTACAAATGTAACCACCAGCAGAGTCAAAGCTTACAGATGTTCCCAAATGGGTATGTAAACATCATTACTAATACAGCAAATGATGCTTAATATGGTTTTAGAAGAAAACCAAAATTCAGTCTTATTTCATGATACTGTAGAAGCAGCTTTGAAATCTCTGTTGCAGATGATGTTATAAAAGTTAAAAGTGCTAGAACATAGCCTGTCCATATATAGTTTTATTAAGGCAAAAGGCCTTTTGCTAGGTGAACAGAGACATTATTTATTGACAATATATGTCAGCACAGTAAGGGATAATAAATCCATGTAGAAAAGCAGCCACAAAATAATTTTACTATTACAGTTGGTGCCCTGGGCCAGATTAATCCCTGTTTTTTTTCTGGTAGATCAGTAGAAAGGCAATGGGGATTAATTTATCCCTTACAAAAACACCCATTCTTCAAACCCATCACTTTCTCTTATATAGGAACATAGCCAAACATTGTGTATCTGTGTATATACATGCTGAGTTTACGTGCCTTTTGACAAAAGTTAGTGTAATTTACCATTGCTCATTCTGTGTATACTGGATGCTGTAAAAAATGAAATGTTTAAGCTAGAACCCTAAACAATAAAGAACTTTTGCATTGGATATTTTTGCATCCATTGAAATGTGAACGCCTTAAATTGCAATCAGTCCTAGCGTATAGGGGTTTGTGAAAGCTAGATTTCTGAAGTTTTTAAGCAAGATAAATTTTTTGTAGGGACATAATGTTTATGTTAAGGTCTAGTATTTCTGGTATTGCTGTATGAGAAGCAAGCACTGACTTAGAAAGATGATGTCTACCAGGTAAAACCTTCAGGTCTCTGAATCATAGTATGACATAGAAGAATGAAAAAATTGCTATCCAAATTCTTAAGTTTACTCAGTCTTCTTGTGGGGAATTTTACTCAGGATATTTTGGACTTAGGAAGAGGAATAAAGGTGTGTATCTTTGGGAAAAAGGAAATATGATTTTAAGTTGCATAATATCTCTGATATACGTATATCACCCAATTACTTTTACATGAAAGCATCATGATGATGTAGTTAACTCTTAAAACATGCCTAGTATAATTCCTGTTTTGTAGGTTAGAAATGATACAGAAAGAGAGAAGTCAGATTTAAATAATTGTATATGTATCTAGAATGACTAGAGTCAATGATGGAAAACATTTTTGAGACATGTTTTAGAAGTATCATCAGCACTAGCATTTGTAATTCATTCCCTGGGCCCACCTGTCATGAGCAAGTTCCTGTATGACATCTATTGCTTGGTATAGCAGAGAAATTCATTAATCTAGGTAACCTTTCTTCATCTGAAGTGGAAGCGTCTACATTACCCAAATTCTCAGGAATGTTTGGTAGAAAAGATGAAAACAAGGTGTATCACTGTGTTGAAAGTATGTGAGTTTCCAGCACCCCAGCTGGTGAACAGTTGAGATTCTATTAGCAATATATTCTGTTTGCTGCAGACTGGCTAACAGTTTCCAGGGTATTTTCTTCAGAAAGTCCTCTGAGCTTCTAAAACTATCTTTAAACTCTTGAATATCCTTTTCCTAATTTGCCTTTAAGTAAGTTTTCCAAAATCATTTGTAGAATTTAGGACAGAGGCAAGGGGCACATCATTGTCTCATGCCTGGTGTTCTAACTGCATTGGATATATTAGTACTAGACTAGTTACTACTAGATGTGAAAATATGGAACGGTGTTCTGGAGGAGTTTATAGAAGGATGAGAGCAGGTAAGGAGATCAAAGATGTACCACAATTTCCAGTCATTGTATCCACAGGCACATAACAGCTCTCTTTTACTGTGCATGTTATGTTAACAGTTCATCTTTCTCTGAAAGCCCTGCCCTACTCGCAGTTAACAAAGATTCATTACCTCAGCTCTAGCATACCATGTCTGCACTGAAAGAGGTGGTGAGTTATCTTCCTGTTTTCATCATCTACCTTCAAATGTGGTTAATGCATTGCCTGTTGACAATAATTGTTTCCTTGACAGCCTAGATTTCTTTTGCATATGTAGACAAGGGTATAACATAGAGGAAATATAAAACTGTATCTTATACAGTGTCAGAGTCTCCAATTATCATTAGCTTATGCAGCAATATCACAGATGATAGACATGATATAACCCCTGTGGAAGTATATTTATGATTGCAACCTAGAGAGAGTATATTTATTTCTTCAATCTTCTTGATAGTGTTATCAATACAAGATTTTCTCATGGTATAATAAGAGATTAATAATGAACCTGCATTAAGTGTTACTTCAGACAGGATCATTTCAAGATATTTATATTCAAGGTAGCTGAATGTTAATGGAGAATAGTCTGTCTCCTAGCTTGAAGGAGTTTATTGTAATTCTTAGTAGTTAGCAGGCCAGTTAATCACCATCTATGTTCTAAAAGCTGTAAGCTGCAGATGTGTATTGGATGTTACTTCGGTGAATTAAAATGATTTTTTAACTTTATGCCACAATTCTTTACTACTTAGTAGAAAATTAGCATAGTAGCCAGTAATTTATACATAAATAATAGTGAGACAATGAATTTTTGGGAAGTTTTTCATGAGAAGAAAATACAGAATGAATATCATAATTGTAGATCTTTTAAATTACAAAACAAAAACCTTACTAATATTTAATTGGGAGAAAATTGAGAAAGAGAACAACTTTTTTGTTAGTTCACATGCTTTTTTTTCTTTCTTTTTTTTTTTTTCCCCCTTCTGGCTGTGTTTTACAAAGTTCAGCAGTCGAACATGACTTAAGAAACAGTAAAGTTCCCTTAGGGACACTTTGGGGATTAGAGACATACTGTAGTAGAAAATGTAAACATGATAGAGCAAGAGCAAGGTCAAGCAGAGCACTGTCTGTTAGCAGAAGATCTTAAAATTGATTCACTGCTTCTCTGTAAATTCTCTCTGCAGACAAATAATGATCTCTGACATATAGACTGGATGATCATTCTTGCAGGAAGGTTTTGCATAAAGTGCAATTGGTTAAGGAGAATAGAAAGATGACACTTTCAAATAATCAGCTGTTTTATTCCAATCTAGAATGAATGGTCAGTGTAAAGGTTCTTTAGACTTATGATCAAGACAAGAACTGTTCTTTTCTGGCTGATTTTACGATTCTTCCACTCTTTTCCTGTAATTTTTAAAGTCTAAATATTGTTAAATGTTTGTAATTATTGTTTTTCGGTCTGAAAAATATTGCCTCCAGCACCAGATGGATTCAGGCAGTAATCTGTCCTTTCCAGTAATCTACCAACCTCTTTACAACTTTTTCTGTTAGAATTACTGATTTAAAGATACTCATTTGAAGTTGAACTGGCATTGATCTAACTTTTGTAACAGAGATTGCATTTTATTTAGTGGGTTTTCTTTATAGCTTTGGAGATAAATAGCTATTTTTAACATATTTAGCTAAATGTATCTCTTTTGCTCAATAATGGGTAAACACGGCACTGCAATCTCATGTGCATGAGATCAGTAAGATGGACATTTTATTTTGGGTGATTTTGCTTTGCAGATTAATCAGCTGAACACATGCTGTGCAATTAGAGTTTTGCAAATAGCATGATCAGCTTTGAAAAATTAAGTTGGATTCACACTGTCTTTGGGTAAAGAATTTGGAGAACAGCAGTATAACTGGATGAAGAACATGCTTGATGATCTCTTACATTTATTCTAATCCTGCTTTTTCCCTATTATCTATACACTGTTTGTCTGAGATGTAGGCTCTAAGCAAAAAGTATCTGATTCGATTTTACTGCTTGCTTGAGTAACAAGACTGGGTATCTCCTAAACTCACTTTTGCTCTGTGCTTCAGTCTCCTTCCCTTGTAAGTCATTCCATATGTTTATTGTATGTGTCAAATTGTTCAAACTGTTATTTCTAGATTGTTTTATTTAAGATTTATTTTTAAACTGGCAAATACAAATTCAGGGAGCCTGCCTCTGTGTGGACCAGTGTTGACACCCTGTGGCTAACTAGATTAAGTCATAGATGAGTATTTAATAGGGATATCCTATGGGACATCTCCTAGACTTTATCTACTGCATGAATACAGTAGTCTTATAGCTGAACTGTGTATTAACTCTGCAGCATGTTTCTGCTCTCATTTCCTCAAGGGTATATGTGAAAATAGTGCAATAATGTATTGAATAACAAGTGAACTTTATGGCTACTTTTCCTTATCCTGATTCAGCACCTTTTAACTGCTTATATGTTAAAGTAAGAGCTGGTTGCCAAGTGTACAAAAGCATTATGTGATACGTGGTGAAAGTGTCTCTTAAACAGTCATAAAATCAATGTTCTATTCATTGACCATTCCAAACATTCAGTTACAAAATATTTAAGTCTTCCTTATTGCTGTGGTGGACACAACATCTCTGTAAATTGTTGCTATATAATTTATTTTGTATTTTAATGTCTGTTTTTAAGTGCAGTTCTTTGACCTTAAAGCATTGGTAAATTTAGAGTAACACTATGGAATATAGAGACTTGAATCAACTGGGAGTAAGGTGTGCTTTAAGCACTGATAAAAATGTAGATTTTTTTTTTTTTAAATAACCTCCATTTGACTTTTACCACAGATTTAGGATATCACATGAAAACATAAAACCTTGTGATTGTTTTATTTTCATTATTTTGTGGTAATAACTTAAAAAAAAAACAAACCCAAAACAAACTTATACCACTTTTTAATCATTCTTTAAGGAAACTTGGTAATTGAAGCCCAGGAATAAACTCAGAATAAGGTCACCATTCATGAAGTCCAAGACTGAATTTTTGCCAGTACAGTTAGTGTGTTCATCAAACAGTCATGCATAGGCAATCATACCCTCTTTGGGCATTCACATGAAATGATGGTCCTTATAGCAACACCTCGTGGACTGTTTCGCATTAGGAAGTGCAATTTTTTTGTACAAGAGAACACTTCTTAATGCTTTCTCTTCTTCCCTCATCCCACACACTCCCACTTCCATAGTCGTCNCCCCAAGTGATTTTCAGACTGTGCCTAACACTTCCATAGAGAATACTCTCTTATGCTGCCCAGCACAATAGGAAGGATAAGAGAGAATCTTTCAAGTAAGCAGGTGCCAAGCCATTTACTACTTTGTAGATCAAAAATAATACTTTCAGTTTCACCCAGAAGTTGGCAGGCAGCCAGTGCAGGTCATGGAGTATTGGTGTTAAGATCTCTGTCTAAAATGCACAACTTACTAAATGGATCGCTGCCCTTTGCATCAGTGCTAGAGCTGCCTCGTGTTGAGCACATCACAGTAATTAGCCAAAGAGGGCACTTTAGAATAAATTCTTACCTAATTAGACATTCTCTGCAGTGCCATTCACCCCAGTGTACATGCTATGTAAATCAGAATAGAGTTATGCTGTTGGTTGTTGACACTTGGCACCACTTTGAGCTGCCTTTTCTCTATAACTATACTACTAACTAGAAGCCTTCCCCTCTTTCATATATTTTATATCAGCTGTTTGTCAACATTTTACTGATGTTGTATGACTTATGTTAGCCATTAAGAATAGTTACTAGGTCTGTTGAAAGTACTGTGATTTTGAATCTTGTTATGATTTAAAGGAATACTAAAAAATAACAGTGTAATTTCTTGGGTTAACAAAGGGGTTTTGTGGGAGCTTATTTTTTGAAAATAGCTAGTTGAGCCTTTCGTTCTCCTTATCTCTCCATGGGTAATTCACTGCACCAGTCCTTGAGGTAAAGTTAATTTAATATGGTGTATTTGATACTTCTCCTTTCACTTTAACCCATAAGACTGGGCAGAAAGCTGTTCCCATGTAGTGCACCATGGGTCCCTGCCACCCCCAAATTATCCTCCCACTTTAAATAACACCATAGTCCAAAAGACTCTGTCACTTCAAATTTATGCAACCCATGCTGCTTTCACTGCACTGAAGATTTTTCATATGGTTTTGAGGGAGAACAGGTCTGCCTTGCTAGCTTCCCACCCTATCTCCCTTTAACCTCTCAAATCTCTTTGCCTAGTTTCAAGTTTCATTACATGTGCTTTGACTAGCTCTACTTGTTGCCAGTTTTAGACTTTTGCATTCCAGTTATTAAATTCACTTGGGAATAAAAGCTTGATGTGCTATAAATTTACATTTCTTTTACAAGAAACAGAATATAGCTCTTTGGAAGGTAATCTATTGTCCCCATTTGTCTGATAACCTTTGGGCTGATGGTGGGTTTTTTTAAGAAAGTGAGTGAAAACATATTTCAGTGTTCTTGTAGCAAAGTATTTTAGTATAAGAAACCAGTGTTTCTTATAGAGGGATTTACTGTATTTTAATATATTCCTACACACAAGGAACCCTGAGACATAGCATTTAGAAATTTTGGGACAAAGGGCAACTCATTTAAAGAAAACACAATGTGAGTTCTCTTTTAATTTTTTTTTTTTTACAATGGGAAAAAGTATTTCTTTTCTCTTTAAGTGTGTTACTCTTCATAATCCTCCATAAAACTTGAAGTGTCAGTCATTTAGATAATTGGAAACATAATAAACTTAAGACTTATATAGTCATTAACTATTGAGTACATTTAAAGACAAAAAATTTATAGCAAAAACGTTTTTTCCAAAGTCTTTTTGCTTCTAATTATGCACTAAGAAAAAAAAAATTACAGATACTGAGGTTAAAATATTCTCTTCTGTTTAGTCTTTCATCTTGGATTTTGAGAAGATGAACTACCATGTTTATCATACTTATTTTGACCTTAACCTTTTTTTAATGAAAGAGACTTAAAATGTCCCAGCTGGCATGTCTCCCACTGTTGTGGGGAAAAAAAAAAAGAAAGAAATTTTTGAGTAGTTCTTCCTGTGCAGTAGTCCTAGCAGGATGAATAAAACTAAATAATGTTATTAGGCAGGGAGTCAGTAATATTTTCATTTGGAGATGTAATTTGAGGGATTTCTTGCCCCAATATGTTATCAAGCCTATGAAGAAACAGCATAGACAAAAAAAAGTCAGAAATATATTAATAAGTATAAAAAAGGCATTAAAATATCCTTCTTTTCAATCTTATTGGTTTGCATGAATGAATACAAGCCCAATAATAACAACATCCTTGCAACTTCTAATGTAAGGTAGTTTGGCTCAGTACAAGGTTTATGTACTAGACCATGAAGTTTGAACTAGGACAGTCCCTAAGATAGCAGTGGAATTTACAAAACCTGTACCAGCTGGAGATCTGATTGAAGGAATATACCTCTGGTAAGGAGTATACCTTTGTTCCTCACCTATAAAATCACACTTAAATTACAGGCAAGAATTGTCATTGAGAATATATTCCCATATAGGTATCAAAAAAGCATCACTTCATGTAAGTCAGCAGATTCCACTTTGGTGCAGAAGTGTTGCAATCCAGAGACTCTTTTTATTTTTTCATTGGGATATGATTGTATTTTCACAAGTCTGTCTTGCATCAGATGTAAAGGAGATGAGGAGTATTTATCTTACAGTCTGTATCAAATGTCTGTATTGAATATTGTCCAAGAGAATTCCTCTGTGTGAAGAACACCTTGCTTCAGATTACTTCCAGAAAGATGTGGGAATCAGCGTAAGGCTTCCCAGATAACTAGTATTTGGTCATGGTCAAAGATGAGAAATAATTCAGAGCCTTGAGTTTTTTTTCTTGTTAAGAGTACTCTGTTCTTGTACTTAGAATTTGAATTACATGCTTTTACTTTTTGGCAATTGCTGCAATTACAGAATTGTAAATAACACTTTTTGCCTTGGAACAAAGGAAGAATCAAGCACATATATGTGGTAGCATATGAATAAGCTTCAGAAGAATAAGTTTTTGGAACTCCTTATAGGAGCTGTTCACCTAAAAACTTTTAGTAGCTACACACACTAGCTGTGTATAAAACCTGCACATGTTGCTTATTATATGTTGAAATAGAATTTTATCTGGATTAAAAGTTCTGTTCTCATCATAGTACTTGAAAAAGTGTTCTTATTAACTCCAGTAAAATTATCCATGATTTTTAGTGAAGATGACTGCTAATTAGCACAGTAGAAAGTTTTTGAAAGTCGTAATTATATCTTGGCAAATATATGATCTTGTGTGCTGATGTAGCATGTTGATGTAACATTGACTTAGTGCATTCAGAATCTCTGGGTAGTTCCTTTGGATTACTTGTGGTGTCAGCATTCCAGTTGTTCAGTTCTAGTATCTCAGCTTTTTTGACTTTCCGTTGAAAGCCTAAATATGAGGAAAGATCCCCATGTTTTCTTTTAATAGGACTAAAGTCTGTTAATTTATGTGGCATGTTTGAAGCTAGGTTCAGTTGGGTTGATGACATGGAAGGAGACATGACTTCTGTCAGTCTTTTGACATTAGCCTTCTATACCTATTTTAACCTGATACACTACTGTAACAGAGGGCAAAATAGTTCTGGTTAGGAAAGAGATTCAAGATTTGTACCTAGTTTATTATTATTTGTAAAAATTGTTAAATATTGATGGAGTTTTACTGGCAAATGTGTTCTTAGTAAATAATCTGAAGTAATTGCGGGTTAATATTCCAGAAGCTATTGAAAAGATACCAAGTAATATGATTTTTTAATCCACTGTCTTCCAAATAAGAAAAAAAAATGATTGAGATATAATTATCTAAGCAGTATTTACTTGAAAGCTGTCAAGGTCCTAGTAACTTGAAAAACAAAACCCCAGAGTATTAAAAAAATATAGCATACTTAAGCATTATCATATAAGTAGATATCTTAATTTATTTTTCTCTTTGTGGTGCTATTGAATAATGGATAGAGAATGGTGAAGTGATATTTAAAAGCTTGATTACGGTGGCATTTCATAACAATCACTTTTCAACACAGTTATGTTTAAGTTTGCAAATTTTACATATTAAAAAAAATCAGTCTAGCAAGCTGCAAACTTTTAAAGACTTTCAATCTGCCAAATTATAGCCACTTATTTTTGTCTGACATATTTTCAGCTAAGACCCACGTAGTCGCTGCCAAACTTGTTTCATTTCATTACCTGTTCTATGTCTGGCCTGAAGTTTAGATTTTAGAAAATGGAAAAAAGCTGTTTGTGAAATCACAAGGCTCTTGAGCTCTTAGTTTCCTCTCAGTATCAACGTTTATTTATTTAGGTTTGGGCTGGGTTTCAAAAGATTGAAATTGGAAACAGAGAAGGTGACTCTGAATACCATTTATCTGTATGTAAGCGAACATTCAATGTACATTTAATTTAAAAAATTGCTGTTTCCTACAAGAGGGAGATATTTTTCACATTGTTAAAACATTTTTAGAGGTCACTAGGTGGTCATGTCACCAGCAGGGAGTTTTTGTTTGGCAGGCTGCATTAGCAGTTAGTAACAAATGCCTCCCATGATTCTGTGTTCAAAAGGAGTTGCTTTGCAAGTAACAAATACTTACAACCTGAGAACTGAAGTATAAAAAGTAGTGACAGGGGAAAATGTTTGGAAATGTAAAACAGCATCTTTAGTGGCCAAATTGGAGTGTTTAGGGAGTTGAAAATTGCATATCTACTTTATACTTCAGCCTGGAGTTTACAGAAGCAATAATATTTTCACTACTGCAGTTGGGAGTCTCATCATTTCTAGTTAGTAAAGAACTGTAAATTTGCAGCTTACAGAAAAACTTGGGTTGGGATGTAATTGACATTTGCAATATAATCGTCATTAGATCCTTCGTGTTTCTTTTAACTTTTGTTTCCTGATGTGGTATTTGGCTATTTTATGAAAGCCTGTAAGTATTCTAATTTAATTTTCCACAGATTTTACATGTTTTTAAAAGTAAGAAGGAATAAAACTGGATAGCACCAAATGTGTACAAAAAGCTTGGCCAAATCTACACTGAGAGAATATGGAAGCCATGATTGAGAGATTCTTTGTAATCTGTTAACACATTGTCTTTGATTTAGATATGGTTTATAAACTTCTTCTAGTGAGAGGGCAGTGGAAATATTAGTATTTGGAAAGTACAAGTACTGTGAATTAGATTAAAATGTCAGTTTGTTAAATATGCAGTAAAATTCATTTATAAACAGATGTTATTAGTAGCTGCAACAGTGATTCTTCCTTTAATCATAGAGTTCATTTTTTCCTGATGAATGTAATACAGAAATTCTGGTTATTCCTCTGTGTAGTTTAGGCTCATTTCATCCCACCATGCAATAGAAAATGGGGAAGGGCTCTTGAAGAAAGTAATGCCCATGGTGATACTAATCTGAAGCAACTGCTTGACTTTCTTTCCTAGGACTGCATTGATTAGCACCTAAGCTCTGACCTTGGCTCCTATCCTGTTCTGTTGCCAAAATCTCCACAATCTCTAGGCTTTATGCAGTCAAATGCACTTGATAGAATGGCTGTGTTTTTCATTTAAACTAACCATGTGCAGAGCAAGGCCTCCTTTGTAGGAGAGTGTCTGTTGTTGGACACATAGCTTGCCCACTTATGTTTCATATGAAGTATGCCTTCTATGGAGAATCTGCAAGAGAGAGGCCAGGATGAATTGGACATGTGAGGTCTTTTCCTTTGGCATCTCAAAATATTTGTTTTCTTAAAAGAGAGCTTTGCCCTTCTTAAAGGGAGTCTCTTGTTGATGGACAGTGCTGAAAGTATAAGAATACTGATCTATGGCAGGATGAGATCTGTGGGTTATCTCATGAACTCACTTTTATACTTCCACAGGAAAGAAACTCTAGAATATAAGATAGAAGAGAGCTGCTGTGCCCTCTGATCCTGTGACCTTGTAAAAACCAGGGCTCCAATCTGGATGAGCTGAAGAATAATGTGCGCCAGCTGTGCACTCTAGATGTAGCATTGGGAACCAAGAGTCTTTGACAAAAAAAGGTGCTTGGAAAGGCACTTTAGTCCAATTAATACCACATGGTGATCTTACGAGGACTAGAGTCCTTGGGGTCCCTTTCAGAATTAGACCTGGACCAAATCTAGCAGCTGGATTCTGTTTACACAAGAGCATTGCTGTGGTTTAGTTAGCTATACTATTGCTTGTCTGTATTGAATAGGAAAAGACCAGGCCTGGAATTCTCAATATCTCTATTTTATTATACACAGAAGACACATTCTGATAATTTTTCTGGGGATTCCTGGCAGAAACAATATGAAACTCAATCCTTACCTCAAGTGCTGCTTGTACTAGGTTAGCTCATGTATTACTATGGTTAGGGCTAAAGAAGAAACAGAAGAGAGTTATCTCAAGTCTGTGGATCGATGGCATATCAAGCAAGAAGCAAAAGACTTCTGTTTCTCATGTGTGAATGTTACCTGGTTGCTCTAAATCCTGCCAGCAAACTCTCTCATTTCCTGTATTATTATGGGCATTCTGCTCAATCAGGAGGTGTTGACCTTGTCTGACTCCTGAGAGGCATGGTTATGTTTATCTTCATTATTGTGGGGTATAATCATGCAATAACTGGAAGCTGTGGATTTGTGTTGGGTAATTACACAGTCTATTACTAATGAGATTTACTTAAAATATTTTCTTGAGTAGGGGTTCTTAAAAGTGATCTTAGCTGATTGGAATAAACAATATTTACCTGGTCCAAGTGTTCCACAGCCTATTGTAGGGTTCTCACAATTTTAGTTTCTGTGCATAAAGGATCTGCAGGACAGTTTTAATGTTCTTCAAAAACTTCATTCTAAAGAAGTTAAGCTTTTCTAATAACATATAGTATAGTATGAAATTTGTAATTTGATGGGTTTGTATTTGTATGTCAAAGAACAGAGTTTAAGTAGTTCATCTTGAAGATAACTAAAAATTGATCTGTGAGGTGGTAAATACTGGTGAACACTATTTGTTCTTTTGGTAGCTAACATATATCTGCTTCTCTCCTCTCCTGTAGCAGCAGAGGTTTCACCACTGGAATAAATGATTTTAAGGTGATTATGTTAGATCCATCTTTAGAAAATCAAGAACACAGCTATTTAACTAGAAAATGCTATTAACATCTTCAAGAAATCACCAGTGAGATGCAGTAGTCATTGTCAGTAATGATTTCTTTGCTAACTTTGAAAAAGTAATAGCTGCTGAGACTTTATTCCGAAAAACAAAGGCTTCTCTCAACAATACAAACATATGCTTGGGTCTTTTGAGGAATTTGTTTCCTGAAAGGAGGTGAGGGCACATTTGGAATTCTGTCCATCTCTTAACTCAGATGATTTGTCATAGTTAGGTATGACATTAAACTTTGTGAACTGTTTTCAATGGATACTGATGGTGTGCCAATTTGTTCAGTTCACTGTGCTATGACTACCTGATGTTTAGTTGGCAAATAGTGACAGAAACCTAGTGATGAGGCACTGCACAGAGTAAACTGTGCCAGGCAGGTTTTAGATTGATCCAGTTTGTCCATTGATTGTCTATCAGCTGGCTGAAAGTGGAGATGCTGGAGTGCATGGGGCAGAGATTTCAGGCCTAGGCAGCTTGCTGGCTTAGTGACAGCGCTGGCAAAACTGCAGGGTGAAGAGCTGTACTGAGGTTAAGTGGAAGTGGCAGCAGTACCTGCTAAGAAAGAAGTCAGGTGGCAGCAGCCCAAGGTTGTGAATGGGAAGAATGTCAAGGTGAATCACTCAGTGGAGCATTACTCCTTAAGAGATTTTCAGCTGCAAAAAGGTTGGCAACTAACAACGTAGATTACATTTGGCTAGAAAGGCTTCAATATTTATTCTCCATTCAGCATTCCTGATCCAGCAGAAATTCACCAGCTAATGGCACAGTATTGGATTGTAATCAGTAAGATTTAGTCTACTTGTTGAAAAAATGGAGGAAATATCTATTAGCAGTTCCTTATTTTATTATAATGTGTGTGTGTCTTATGCACTGTATTGATTGCAGAGTAGAACAAGTAATTTTCTCTATTGTGTGAGTGGCTGAAACAATGACTTTTTAGAAAATATAAGAAAATTATTTATTTTTGGAGCTTTTGTCAACGTATGTGAGGTTATGTTCCCATACAGTGCATTGCTTTTCACATAGATAGTCAGCACTAGTATGTGAAATTCTTTGTTCTTCAGATCTCTTCCTTCAAGGTAGTCTACTTGCTGTAAATGTGAAGTGAATATGTCAGCCTTTATAAACATCATATGCACTCTGTTGTTCCCAAATAGTTGTAGCTGTTCGTAATTGTTCATTACAAAGTTGCTTCCACTAATGTTCAGAAGCATGGAAGTAATTTGGGGAGAAATATACTTTGTTCTTTTGTACTTAAATTATGAGTCTCTGCCTTAAGGATAAGCTTAAGTCAACATTGTCTATGGAATCATAAGAAGTATTCACATAATATAGTTTTAAAATGAACAGAAAGGCAAACCAACAATGTTTTTGACAGGTTTTTAGCACTTGAACATAGTTTTAAATGTTTTAGATGTTGTATTTATTAGATTTTTACATAGCGTTTCCTACTTTTAAAAATACATCCATTCTTTGTTAACTAAAACATTTGTTTCTATTGTTAAAGCAAAGATTTTTGTAATGAATAATGTAATAATAACATATTTTCTCTTTTTATTAGTAATTAAGGCAGACATAGATAAAAAGCGTGCTGCTTCTTTCTTTTTTGGTCTTGGATAGTGCATTCAACAGCATAGCTACCTGCATAGTTGAGTTGTACTAATGAAATCATTTGCTTTTGCACAACACAAAAAATGGCCTGCACCTCCTTTTGTAGCTAGACTTTGATTTGGTTAGTTCTGGCCTCTTTGAGCTGCTGAGGTGCTATTATTTCCTACCACCTGTACAGAATCCCTGCTTATTGCAGAAATTAATAGCTGTTGTTTAATTTCTCATATGGCACATATTTTTATTAGCATTCCTCCTTCTAGTGACAACTCATCTTAAAATGAGCATCTTACAAAAAACTATTATTTGTGTGAGTCACAAGGCCACCCAGTTAGCAATTTAAGAGAGCATTTTCCATAGCAACCACTTCTTAGTCTCACGATTCTTTCCAGATGTGCTATAGATTCAGGTAGTGTTCAGAATCCTGCTTAGAAACATCTCATGTTTCTGATATCTTGGATTCTAGAGCTCATCCAAGGTTATAGTATATGCACAATTTTGTATACAGTTTAAAAAAAACCAACAAATAAATCAAATCAACCATGGACATGCAGAGGCCTCAGAAAGGCTCCATTTGATTCTAAGCACACTTTTTTTTTTAACTGACTGATTATTTTTTATTATTTATTATTATTTTTGAAAGCACTGTTGATCTTTGTTACACTTACAGTCTGTGCCTTAGGTTTTGGAAGTAACATAGTTTTTGACTGTACCAGAGCCACTGTAGAAATTGAGCAATCTTACTTAATTGAAAGGGTTTTGCAAACACACCTCTTGCAGGAGTATCCCAGGGCAACCCTGATTGTTTGAATTTACTGTCTGATCTGTCAGAGTATTTCTCATTGTTAAAACTTGCCTTGCTTTTGGATTTGTTTGTGCCTTTTTAACTTGAGTTTAAATTTGGTGGATAAAGTTTTTCATCCCTATAGAATGTCAAATTTAAAAAAGAAAATTGGAATTACTTGCATCCTGCATGATGCTGCTTTGCGATGTTTTTGGTTTTCCACTGTAACATTCTTTTAAACTATGAAAATGATGCCTGTGTTAAAATTCATATGTACTATATTATCAACAGATCCTCTTTGCCAAAAAGTGTCATCCACCCTGATCTAAGCATTAGGGTTTCCAATAATAGTTCCTTTTGACTTTGATTCTTTCAGTCCCTTCTCTTTGCATTTCTTTAATTGAATAATTTATCTTCTGCTTTTATATTTCTCTTGTCTAGTGCATGTTTAAGTAGCTTGGCTGCAAAATTCTAAGCATTCTGTAGTTTTTGTTGACTTCTCAGTTTTTAAATTCTAAAAAGACCATAAATATCACTTTACCCACTGTTATGCAACAGATCTATATATATTTCTAAGGTACAACCAGCAAAAGTTTGCAAAATAACATCTAGATCATATTTTGAAGTTGCATTTTTGAAAGTATTTTGATTTTTTTGTTATTGATGGCTTTTCAGATTACTTCTCTATGTTTTTTAAAGCCCTATCTTAAAATAAACTTCGCATACTCGACTCAATATACTCTATTTCTAACAGAGAAGTAATTTGTATCCTCCCAGTTAATGAAATGCAGCCAGGAGAAGATCTCTCAGGTTTTGCAAATGTTGCAGGTACAATGAGGTGGGAGGAAAAATTGATAATTCCTTTAGTTTCCCATAGGATAAAACCAGAAAAAGTGAGGAGTTAAAAATTCTGCATTCTTCATTAGGAAAAAAAGATTTGAAAAGATATACGATACCACCATACATTGGCCTGTTACTCCACTGTCACTTTGAAGATTCCAACAGTGCATTCATTGCCAATATAGAAGTGTTTAACTGATGAGTAAACTCAGCTGTGTGCCATCTGGTTGTATCTCGGATCCTGTGGTTGCTGGAGACATGACTGAATGACTGTACACGTGTCTCAAAGTCTAATGGCTTGGGAGAGGGCCACAGGTTGATCATGGTTTTGATACGGATTCCCCCCACCCCAGGCATTGCTCAAAGATGAGCAAAAGGCTGGGAGTGTCTTATCAGAAATTAAAAGATCTGTATTTAACTTCCCCCACTGTAGTCATACCCCTTTTCAAGCTAACTCAGTGGCCTTTAAATAGCAGCAAACTATCCAGTTCCTACTGATTCCTCAGAATCAGTTTGTCCCTTACACCCTTGCTTGTAATCTGAGTGTCTGTGCAAGCTGCTGGGCCCCAGCTCCCTGCCGTGACATCTTCCTGTGTCCCACTTTGCAGGCTTGGTAGCTTCTTCCCCAGGAAGTTTCCCCTTGGCTAATTATTTTTATCTCATAACTTGAGAATACCTAACCAGGGCAGATACCTTCTTCTCACATACACCTAGCTGATATCTACAAGAGGGAGTGATGTGATTTAACTTTTAGGTTAGCCAGTGTGGAGTCAGGAGTTAGACTTGATGATCCTCATGGGTCCTTTCCAATTCAGAATATTCTCTAATTCTATTATCTAACTATGGAAATAACTGATAGTTAAAATACTGACAAGGAAAGACAAGTGGTTTTGTTGACCTACCCATCTAACAGTAAGTGCAATATAGTTTTTTAATTCTGGTTCACTGATACCGATAATTTAAAAAGTATCATCAAACAACTTTTCAGTAATCAATGTAGTAGTCCTATGGATCAAGTAAATTTATTATCCATGTAGTAAAATTTGAACCAACTCAATATTAGCTCAAAAGGAAGACTCCTTGCCCTCAGTAAAAGTCCTTCCGTTTATGAAGTTTCCATAAGGACTGCCAGAAATATTCAAATCAATGAAAAACTTCATGTGTTATTCTGTTAATCTAGTATGATGTGTGAGGAGTTTATTTTTTATCAAGATTGAACATCAAATCATAGAATCTCTGGTTGGAAGGGACCTCACAAATTGTGTAGTCCAACCTTTCTCAGGGAAAGCATGGTCTAGACAAGGTGACCCAGCATGCTGTCCAGCCAAATCTTGAAAGTGTCCAGTGTTGGGGACTCCACTGAGGAGATAGTTCCAGTGATTAGTTATCCTTGTGAAAAATTTTCCTCTTGTGTCTAATTGGAATCTCTGCAGGACTAAGAGGAGATTCCAGTTAAAGATGCTATAAATTCTTGTGGAACTGTCTTAAAATATCCAATTCCATTTACTTCTGTTGTGATGACTTCATTGCCATTCAGACATCTGTCTTGCTGGGCAATATACCTTCTGTCTGATACAGTTCAGTGATGTAGTTTATGTCTCTTTTGGCTGCTTTGGGAAAGTCAGCAGGAAGTATCTTCACTGGGAGTCAGTACATATTCTTTTGGAGTTCTAAAACTGTACATATGCCTTTTTTTAAAATGCTTTCTCAGTCTGAAACAAATTTTGAAACAGTTAACCCACCAAGAAGATCAATGAGCAAACTTCTTTATGCAAAGTCAAATCATATGATAGTTTTCATGCTCCTGGCAATGCTTGGAGGGAATTAGCAGGGAAGTCATATAATTAAATAACATCATGTGGTATCCGATCTCTCTCATTCCCAATCTTTTAAGATACTAATTAGAGAAATATTTGTGCTGTTGCCTAATTCCTCTTTCCTTCCTTATAAAATAAGGAGTTTGTGCAAACTCTAGGCTTTCATTGTCATTCTGACACTTTTCTATTTTATAGTTTTTATTTTCATATACAGTATTTTGGACATTTAGTATTTTATTAAAAACAATGAGGTAAAATGATGGAAGCAAATTTGAATAAATGTTCTTTGACAAAATAGACATTTACATCTTTAGACATCTCACACCTAAAGGAATGGTGTTAGTTTGAGAATAAATATCTTAATTATCTTTACTCAGATGTTTAACTACTTTTTTTGTTTAGTTGGTTGATTTTTTTGTTAACACCAATAATCAATGTTGTTAATAGTTGAGTTTCTGTGGGATTTTTAAAAAATGAAACCTGCTGAGTTGTAATAATTTGTAGAATTTCCTCTATCAAATTCAGCCATGTAACAGTCTTAACACATACTTGTAGTCCAGCAATAAGTAATGGATGTCATCATGTTAATATTGGTGATGATGATTCTAACTTCATAGATCTAAATTACAGTAATTAAAATATCACAGCTGTCAGCCTGTTTGGGCTGTGTGTGTATTATATTAATTCTGAGGGGTTTCTTAGTTGCAGGCTAACATGTAGAACTACACTCTGACATATAGTTGTGGCTGCTGGAAATTATATGACACTGGTTTACATAATCTCTGTCTGACACCCTATTTAGTAAGTGAGCATTTAAACTATGCCCTCAGATCAGTTATTGAATACGAGTTATGCACTGCCAAGAGAATGCATTTTGTTAATCCTATATATTCAGGCAATTTTCTTTCTTGAAATTGCCTTCTAATATACTGTAAAGCTGAAGGCATAAATTCCAATATATGTTTATATTGATTTCTGTATGTTGTTTCAAAATAGAGCCAATTATTCTCTCTGATATACTTAAAAGTTCAATGTGATCCCCATTGGATTTTGAGTTTTGTTGTATGTGTTACTCAAAGGGCAGGGGCTTGTAACTTGATGCAAATTAGAGAAAGACTGACTTCTTTCAATATCAGAACAATCTTTTTCTTAAATTTCCAAAGGAATGGAAGTAGATTTTTATTACCTTTTTATTAGTTATCTGTTTGCTAAAATGAGAACTTTGCCGATCAGCATTTATTAAAAGTAGAAAGAAAGCCCCACTTATTCCTTAGCATAACCATCTACTTCATAACAAATGGCCAATTCAAAACAAAGAACAAAATATTTAAAAATGTTCCCGTCTTTTTAATATTGCCTCTCCATCTCCTTTGTATATCTCTGAGTCAAGTATTTTGAATTCTCTGCAAATTCATTAAAACAACAGTAACAATAGTAACTTTTAATAGTAACATTTTTTCCAACTTAAACGCTTATTTGGCAGTTCCAAAATGTTACCAAGAACTATATTTTAGAGATAAATCATTCATCCTGCAATGTACTTTTATCTTTGTCTTCTATAAACACAAGAAATGGTGTTGAAGGATAAGGAGGCTGACAATGACAGATTACCTAGCATTTTGTTTTCCTGTTTAACTTAGGTGGAGCCTGTGCAGTGCTGTGTTCTGCTGTAACACAATCCCATGCATTCAGATGCCATTGTCTTGCTCTCAGCAGTCCCCATTTCTGCACTGCATTGTGGTATAGCATAACACAGACAGAGATATTTTAAGCAAGTGTTGGTTGCATCCAAAGCCAAATGAACAATAGAAGTCAATTCTAGTAAAGAGCTGCAAATCCTAGAAATAATTATCATCATCTAATTTTTTCAGATGTTTTGCAGCACTGTGAATTCTTTTTTTTCTCTGCATTGCTCACAGTCTGAAACTTGTCATATCTACTCATGTCTGAGCAATGCTGCCCATTTGAATGAAATGATAATGCAGTGGTTATTGAAGCATGATACATGAAACTGATGTAATTAAATTCACAGATGAATATGTCTTTTCTGTGGGAGTCTGTTTTACTTATCTGTCATTTCTAAAACATATATCATCGAGAAATAAGAAGTACAGTGTTACAGGGCTTGAAAAAGTTCAGAGAATTCAAGGGGTAGTTGAATGCCTGCTCCTTGCTTGAAAATTAGCCCCAAAAGATGGGTATGGAAGCTCCTTCCTTGCCTTTTAAAATGTCTCTCTGAACTTATACCTTTATACTGGATCATTTTTTAACAAAAGACCTATATGCACATTCCAAATTGCTGTTAAGGAGGAAAAAAAAGAGTGTAATTTAAAATTGCCAATCTAAAGAGCGAAATCAGTTACTGTTACTGAGGGATGTAAGGAGAGGTATGGTTATGGGATCAATAAAACACAAGGAAGAAGCACTGAACTGTGGCTCTGAGGAGGTAAAGCAGACGAATAGAACAAATGGTTAAGAAAGCTGTTTTTCCAAGAAACTTCTCCATGATAATTCAGAATCAGGTCCTCTTTTTTCGTTTTTCCCATTCACTCTGAAATTTCACATTGGATGTGGCACTGAGTGCCATGATCTAGTAAATGGATTAGGGTTGGCGGAGGGTTGGACTTGATGATCTCGGAGGTCTTTCCAGCCCGATCGATTCTGTGATTCTGTGATTAGGGAGAGCTGCTCCTTCCTGTTTCTCTGATTCTAGCCTAATGAAAATATCCATTGAATTCAGGTATAATATAGAGACTGTTTATTGTCTGTCTCATGCAGTGTAAGCTTTGATATTTCCTCCTCACACTTGCTTCCAGCAGAAGGATTGATCAGATGGTGAATTCAAGGTTTGATACTCAGATGATGTAAGTGCTTGATGGGTTGGACTGGTGGACCTGAGGTGTGTAAGAGTGAGGAACCCTCCATCTTCCTCTATTAACCAAGTTAATTGAGCACTTGGTGTGTTTAGGCTGTGGAGCATCCGTAGTTCTCTGTGCTTGCTGTGAGGGCACCAGACCTACCTGCAGTGCTATTTCATGCAGGTTTTTCTTCTGAAAGTATTTCAAAATGGATTGTTCTTTGAAAACAGCACAAAATGTTTGCTCATTTAAAAGTAGTCAGTTATAAATATACTTTTGTAATGCATATTTAGTCATGTAATTGGAGAGAAATTTTCTCTCAGCCTTAGACTTAAAATTTTAGGATAACCATCTAAAATCAATAAGTGACTGAATTTACACATCTGTGTCACACAACTAGCTTAGACTTACAACTCCGTTGTTGAATATAGATTTTAAATTTCATGCTTGTGATAAGTATGTCTTGTTTTTAAAGAAAAAGCTTTAAAATACCAATAATATCCTGAAGTTTATTTTCTAAGATGCGTGCACATCCATAATGGATTAACAGCATGTTTTAACAAACCATTTATTTGCTTTAAGAGTGACAGAGAGAAGCTGTTTCAAACAGGATCTCTCAACACTGTCTATCTCTAGTCACCTCCTACTGAACTTAAGGTTGAATACTGAGGGTCACAAGGGAAAGAAAACAATAATTAAAGGGGAAAAGTTGATTGAGCTGACTTTTTTTTTCCTCCTTCAGTACGATAAGTGTGTAAGAAGCTGGCTGAGTACTGTATATCATTAGTTCAAACATTTCTGACTTGATTTATCTTTAATGGTGACTTTTTAAGTTGCATTTCTGTGTTTTGTGGAGAACAGCTTAGGTAGTAAAGACACTAAAAGTTATGTTAGAAGATCTTGTTTCTATAAATCTTAATCTTGGAATACTGTTAGATTACAATTGGACTGTTTCTAAGAGCTCACCCCACCTCCCAAAGAGTTGTCATGAGTTCTAGTAAAGCTCAGAAAATTATTCTTAGACTAACAGAGATGGGGAGTAAAGCAGGAGTGTTTACAGAGTTCACTTCTAAATTGACTGTGATAAGTGGCAATGCAATGTATTATGATTAGAGGTTTCTGGGAGACTCTTTAAGAAGGTTAACTGCAAGGCAACTCTCAAAAGAAAGCATTTATCTTAGTGGTCATCCTTCAGTGTTTTATACTACTGAGATTTTTTTGTGGGTGGTTAAAACCATTTTTTGTGTTTTATTAGCTGTATCTTGAATACCTCCTACAAGCTGAATGGCAGTTTAGGGTTATTAAATCTGTTCTTAGTACATTTTTTTTATCCATAGTTAATCTTGACTAAATATATGCTAGTGAGCAACCGTTTTTTCTCAGTTGTTGCCCATATTTGTTAAAGAAATTATTCCATTTGACATTTGTTTAGGCTGCACTTTGATAAAATACTGTATACAATATACTTTTTCACTTTGGCATTCAACAGAGTCTTTCATGGATTTATTTCTTCTTGCATTATCTTATCTTTCCTTCTAGTATGCTAAGCCTTCCTTTTCATATTAAGTAATTTTTTTCACTCCAAGACAGACACTTTCACAAAAGCATACTCTGTGCCTGTATTGCGAGAGATCTGTAAGATTGTGTTTTTCAGGTGCTAGGTTACCTTTATAATTCAGTTGCTTTGGTGTCACCTACTTTCTCTAATCCTATATAGAGTATTTTTCTTTAATAAAAACTTATTTACAAAACTTCTAGTGGCTTTTCTCAAAGATTTAAATTATTTTATACTTTTTATTTGTGTAAAAGCCATGCCTGTTATTAGATCAATAGTTGATACACCCTCCAAGGAAAGACACTTCTGTATTTCACTGTCCCTGAGGAATGGCCTGTGCAGTATAAAGTCATTCTTATCTGTAATTTCTGCCGTGGAAATTTTCACAGAAAGTTGTATTGTTATTTCTTACTATAGATGTAGAAACTTAAATGTAAAAAGGTCATTTTATCCAGTCATAGGAAGGCTGGCAAGTATGTGATTGAATCAGATAATAAATGACGTTGACTCCAAGGACTACTGTCTTAAAGAGGAGACAGATTAAATCAGCTTTAAAACATTGAATCATTGGATAATCGCGTTGCTGCTAAGGTCATGTCTTGGAGCAAAATCAACTATACACAGGTAACTTCCAACAGACATTTGTGTAAACTGTTCAGAAAGACTTCCCCTGGCAGTGACCATCTTTCTCCAGCAATTTCTTCCAGTACTGCATTGCTGTTCATACTTACCTGCCATGATCATTAGACTTCGGCCAGATATTAGGAGGAAAAACTTGCAACCTTTTCTTCTGCAATATATGCAAATTACTTCTTTTTCTGTGTGCCATGGATATGGAAAAAATGTTCAATTTCAATTTGATATAGCTTTTTGTGTTATCATACTGCCACTCATAGACTATTTATTACAGTTTTTTCCAATGTTTTTTTCTTGTCAGTCGTTTCTCTGATTGCTTTTGTTGCTGTACCCTGAACAGTCTATACATTTTTCAAGGTGAATCATATGCAAACTGGATTCACTTTTTCAGCTAGTATCTTCCTGATGTCACATAGATCAAAAGAATAACTTCTTTCTTGCAGTCCATTTCTGTTTATACTAAACAGTATGATGTTTGCCTTATTTACAACAGATCATTAATATGGAATTCCCTCTTAGTTTTCTAGACAGCCTCTTTGGTTTATCAAGACAATTTTATTCTTATCTTCATGTCATCAAGTCTCATTGAAGCATAGTAAGTTACATAGATTTTCTAGTTCATCATCCATGTAGTTAATGACAACATTAAACAACAGAGTGGAATCCCGGATAGTTTTGGGTAGAATACCACTTGCCTAAATAAATGAGTTCCTGGCCATTATGAAGAGACTATTCCTTTTATTTTCTTCTGTATTTTAGTACGAAGTGACATTAAATATACAAAGATATTTGTGCAAGTTTCTTGGTACTTCTCAGTGGAATCATTACTAACCTAAGCCCTGATCTTGCAGCTGCAAGTGTGCTCATCTAGACTGTTGTATTCACTGCCTTTGTGTTTGGGAGATTGCTGTGGTGTAAAAGGCAGCCAGGCTTTACCAGGGAGGAGAAGTTTCTTTTAGTGAGTTTTGCTTTTCCAGGGAAAAGCTCTCCCTCTCTTCCTTGTAATGAGCAACCATATTATAGTAGAGGATATACAGATTGGGAATCCTAGGAATTATTTTATGTATGTCAAAAGAAAATATACAGAGTAATTACCAATGTGGAGTAAATGCTGTTAGATTTAACATGTGTTTTATTAATCTAAGAGTTTACCTAATTTTACCGGATATGGTTAGTGATTTTTCTTGGTGTTAAAAGTACTACTCTGTTTTTTGTATAACAAATTAGTTTGCCAAAAAAGAGAGAAAAAACTACTAATAGCAAAAAGGATTAGTCTTTATAAATATTACTGTTAAAGAATGTCATTTAATTCAGTGCTCTAATAAATTATTTTAAAATGTATTTTATTACCATCATTTATTAAACAATAAGGAGACATTTTGGCTGGAAATAGTGATAACATCTCTATAGAACTGTATTTGGATAGTAATTTTTTTTCCTGACACAGTAGATAATTAGGAATTATAAATTATGCTTAGACTCTTAAGCATGTTAGCAGGAGAGTGTATCAGACTGAATGTTATTCTTGGTGCCAGTTCAGGTCTTGATTTTCATAAAATTTTGCACATAAATGTGCTAAGAATTTCAGTTCCCAGAAGCAAAGCAGAAGTGTGTGACTCACCTGAGAGATTTAGATTAAGACCTTGCCACCTGTGTACCTTTTGCATGTAGTTTACGTTGTGTTTGTAAGTGATAAATTTATTATTGTCAGTTGTTTTGCTGGCATCTTAACCTTATTCTTAGTGGTCAGATTGTCTCATTTGAAATATTTCCCGCAAAAATGGTGATACTAATTTTTAGTTGGGTCACTGTGTTAGCTAAAAGAAACTGCTTCTGTTCATCAGATTTGATTCTACCGTAGGAAACTGGAAGTAGGGTGAAAGCTACTACGCTATCCTTTCACCCATGTGGCAAACCAGTGTGTGATATGGAATATATAGATATGATAATGTAGAGTTCCAGGTCTATGGCCACAAGCTGCTTAAGATGCCTCAGCAGCATGGGCAAGGTATTTTGCAACCTCTTTCTCATAGGCACTTAGTGAAGGAACTGTAACTTTGGTAGTATGCTAGGCCATGCAGAAGCAAAGGAGACTGCTTTGGTTTCTTTGGATGCCCTGTCACAGCCTGTATCTTTATTTTGTATTCTGTAAAATAATAATAAAAACTCTTGGGTCTCTCTGTCTTCCATCTGTGTTGAAGAAGTTAATAAGGATGTAAGCAACCAACATGAATCATTTAGTAGAATATACAGTCCTACTCTGCTGTACTCTTGTTAACCTGAATGCCTGGTTAAATGCCACTGGATTATATATTTGGGGTTATTATTGTTCAGATTATCCATGATAATAGACATAGATAATATGCCAAGATACTCCAGGTGTATGTCTGTGCCGACAGGTGCAGACAGATGCAAGCTTGCTCACACTCTGAGCAGGCTGTATGTCAGCCAGTTCCAGTCTGGAAGTCATCAGTGTGTTGTGTGGCACTATGCCCAAGCTAAAACACCATGTCTTCTGATAAATGAGGCTTTACAGCTTCTGAGCTGAAGCTGACTCACATTCAGGCAGCTTCAAGAGTACTGGGAGGGAGAGTTTGCATTCAGCTGCCCATCTGTGTGGATATATACATCATTCCATGTTGCTGTGGAAGGACTTCAGGAGAAATTCCCATCCTTGTATCTTGTGCAGTAATCTCTCAACATTTATAGGTTTAAGACCTCCCAGCTCTGCTTACATTTATTATAAAGATAAGACTAGAAAAATATATTGACAATAATTTTGGGAGGCCAGTTCAAACTTGCATATATGCTGTGAGTTTGATTCAAATCTCAGAGCATCTCAGTGGAGCAGCTATGGAGTCATATGACAGCAGCTATTTCACGTGACTATGAACCATTATTTCCTGGAAGTCTTTGGTATGAATCATCATTTCCTGGCATTAGGTGTTTGGGTATGCATTCCCCCAAGCTAGGAGAAATGGTGTACTCAATGGAATTATCCTCTGAGCCATGAGAACAGAGGGGGGAAAAAGAAAAGGTAGCTTTTCCTTGCAAAAACTCTCTTATAACTTCTGGTTGGCTTTCATAGTCCCTCAACACCATCAGGGGAAAAAAAACCAAACGTGCTAGGGTCTGCAAATTCTTGTGCTTTTGGGGCTTCAGAATGCAGAGAGCAAATTTTTCAAAGCATATTAAGTGGTTTTCCTCTCCACTGGAAGGTTTTACCCCATCTGCTACTTTAAAGCTGAGCTAGAGAGTGTGGCACAGTTGAACAGAACAAGTATGGCCACAAGAACCTGTGATTGTTTTGGCTGGCAACACAAAAAAATAGATGTGACTGAATCCTTTTATCATATGTTGAAATGATACTAAATGATTCAGTAGTTCTGACTTTTCTTCCTCACTAGTGAGGTTTGTGTTTTCACTGCCAATTTTGAGGCAGTGAAATAATCTAAACTTTGGAGAAGTAGTAAGATTTTGATATAGCTTCATGGTTTTCAAGTCAATTTAAAACTTCTATTCTCTTTTTGGATTTTTACAGCTGTGTAATGTGTGTTACACATAATTAAATAACACTATATATCATTGGAAACCTCAGAGATGGCAAGTATTTACCATGAAATTTGCTCTTGGATGAGCAGATGGCTTGTATTTGGTCTGACTGGGATGGAGTTAGGTTACCTAACTTAAGAATTGATCTAAATATATTTTAAAACCTTGGCATTTCTGAGATGTAGATATCTTTACCTGTTTCATTTTGAGTTTGTGATGGTTATGTCATTTTTATCTTCAGAAAATAAGTAAGTGTGTCTTTAGACTGTTATTTATCATATAAATAGATTTATATTTTGCTGTTAACCAGAGATTACTTTACAGCAATTATTACCCTGAACTAAAGTTTAGGCTTGAATCCCAGTGGTGTTAGTTGCAGACAGCACAAATCTTTGTCCTACATATAACGAAAACCAATAACTGTAGAGGAACTAACCTAATCATTTTTAATTTAGAAGAAGAGTGTTTTATGTAATAAGAGATATTTTATGTAATGTGCTGTTTCTTTGGCTTTAAAGTCACAGAATACCTGTTGCTGACACTTTCTGTCAGAAAACTTCTGGTATCACCCCTGGAAAAAACCTTCCTTCTAGGGTTAGGATATATCTCTAAAACAGAAAAGTACAGACTTACATGCAAAAGGTGAAAAGGATGAAAACACCCACAGGCTTTTACAAAGTACTACACAGCAAGTTTTATACATTATTATGAGTATTGTAGAAAACAGTATACCTATATCATTTCAAATTAGCATTATAGATATGTGACCCTCTAAGAGAGAGATACATATATTATTTAATACCTGTTATTTAAAACAATTAATAGCTTTCATTTAAATTAAGACTGTTGGAGACTTATGGCATCCTCTTTTAAACATAATTTAACTATGATTAGAATGAAGAAGACAGAATAATAAATGAGACTATTTAAGTGTATGAATAAAATGCAACTGTTTATCTAAAATTGATCCATGTCTCATAACTTTGAGAGTAAAATAAATGGGTTGTTTTTCTTTGACTCCATCAGAAATATTGTCCTATAAATATTTACATTAATACATTGGGAACTTTGAAATAAAAGTGAAATAGCTTTCTTGACATTTTTGCTGGTAAGCCAAGGACTATGAGAATTCCAAGCTTCTAGCTCACCTTTACTGCATGAAGTTCATGAGCCATATTCTTACATTTATTAGCAGTTGGAGCCTAAGGTTAATTTATGACTCATTTATCCATGTTTATTTTTTAATGATTGATCTTATATAGTTCTGGAAAAAGGCATAGGCCAAAATGTATTCTGTTTTAAAAGCTATGAACTATTATATGCTTTTTCTTGGCTGAAAAGTCATAATCTGTCGTTAAATGCATTGCAGAAGATGAATATATATTTCTTCTACTTTGGAAAATAAGGGACAGTTTATGACTCTGCCAACATGAGCATTTTAGAGCATAAGAAATAATAAGATACTGCAAAATCTGTGCTTGCAACTGCATGTTGTAAAAATTACCTTTGTCATACGTCCTCACAAACTATTTACAATGTTTCCCTGCTAGCTTCAATGTAATTCTGTGTGTTTCTGAGTGCTGTAAGTTTCTGTTTGCTTTATGGAGATTGAGGGGTCAAGATTCAAAAGGAAAAGATTCCTCATGAACAGTTAGATCAAGGAAGTTTTTTTCTAGATGTCATGTTTTACTTCTAGAATTACAGTTTTGTGGTGACATAATGAATAATAATAACTCCATAGAAAAACATTTAAGTAAGCGTGAAGATTCTGAAATGAGATCTCTAGGGCACTAGATTAACAGGATAATATAAAAATGTCTTATCTTCACCACTTTGCTTTTTATTATTCAGTCTGTATGATTAGAATAATTCACCACAGATTTATGTAAAATATCCTAGAATTTGGGAAAGTGAATTAAAAAAAAAACCCACACAGATTTTATTTTAAAACAACTCATTCCACAGAAATGGTGTTACATGGCATGTTGTAGTAAAATAGACTGAGATAAATGTTTTGTGAAATAGTTAAATAATGAAAAATCTATAAAGATAACTTTTTTGGCTACTCAGTTTATTTCATTATTTGATTAGATTTGACAATTTTTGCTAGTTCAGAAGGTAGTGTTCTAGAGCTTAAAAGATCTCAGGTAGTATGATATAGCAGTACATGTACTATTTTAATGAGAACATAACAATTTTTATTTTCTTTTATCAGACAGGAAGCTTTGCTTGCTGCAATTAGTGAAAAAGATGCAAACATTGCCTTGCTTGAACTGTCTGCTTCAAAGAAAAAGAAGACTCAAGAGGAAGTAATGGCTCTTAAACGAGAGAAGGATAGACTAGTACATCAGTTAAAACAGCAGGTGAGGAGACATTAATTTTCATACTTTCGTGGCAACAGAAAGTTGGCATTATTTTCATTTGTACTTTTTTATTCTAACCTCATGTTGAAAGTCTTCGAGTCAGATCTGACATGTGACAGCAGTTATGAAAGGTAGGAGGTGTTCAATCTAAGTGTTTATTGCTTCTTTATGGTTGTTAAGTATTTAGCTGTTTGTTTGCTTAGCTCTTATTATATGCATCCAATACTCTTTCTGTTTTCCTTCATATAGCTTCCAACCTTCTTCACTGTGTGAGACAGAGGAGAGCAGATACTTCTTTCCATAAAGCAAGAGCTATCCCTTCTGTTGACTTTCTCTAACCTTCTTCTGTTCAGTTATTTGCTTATCTGTTGTAAAATAATTGTAAGAATGTTGCAGTCTTTCTGAGAGGTTATCTGGGAATTGTGATTATCCTTAATATAAATTCTCAAATGAGTAAAAATTTACCTTGTATTCAACACTAAGTCATTTGAGGTTTCAATAAAAACCCATTTATTTACAAACCCTAGAAATGCATTTTTATCACAAATTGAATTTATGTTCTGCTTTATTAATGAGGAAAATAACCATCCTAGATACAGTACACATGTATCAGACAGTACATAGGCCTCTTCTCTAATTAAAATGTTTAAAAGTCTCCATACTGTGCAGTGGCTACTCCCTCTGATTTTTAAATAGTAGTCATAGCCAGAAAAGGTGCCATAGACAACAGAACAAAGGATGTTCAGATAACCTAGGTACTAAAGACCTGTGCTGTGTGCCATGTATGTTATGTTGTTAAACAACTTTATTCTTTCAGAATAGGTGAAGAAGATGAGAAAGATGTTTTCAAACCATGTCTGAAGGTGGTGTATCCGTTGTCTTCCTTTGTATTACACTACTGAATTGTGTGGTTGTTTCTTGAGGAGATCAATACCATTGGTAAAATTGCTCTGGTCTCCTTAGCCTGTCACAGTAACCACTCTGCTGTCAGGCACCGTGTCACTTAAGAAATGAGCATGCCATGTTAATAATCTTTAGGACATACTCCACAGTGAATGTTTTGACTCCTCATTCTGAATCATGCATTACATGCTGTGGAACTACATGCACTCACTAACAGAAAGTTAAGGAAAACACTTGCTGCTATGCTAAATTCCCAATAGCTCTGACCTCATGCATCTAACCATTATAGTTTTTTCCCCACAGGTTTATAAAAATAGGAAACAGCCCCTAAGCATGAACTTATCATCTATTCATTGTGCTGACTTCATTACAGACATTCCAGCCAAGTACTTGTGTTCCAGCCATGATGCACTCATGTCTCAGGTCAATCAGCTGGCCAGGAGACATTTCTCCCAAATTTTATATGCTACATAGGCAGATGTGCTTGATGCTTTTTAGTACTTCGTCCCACTGTGCTGCATTGCAGCAGATGATGTTACTTTCTGAATCATTTTAGGGATTTTTGCTTTGGTTTGCTTTGGAAAAAGGCAACTATTTTCTCTTTTAGGTATCTTATTCTTTTCACTTTTATCTTTTGTTACTGAGGAGTAAACTAATACACTACTTTGCTGTGTTCCATGATACCTGTCACAGTTATGTTTTAAATGTTCATTAGAGACTTAGGCAAACTGAGGAGGGTTTTTGGGTTTTTTTTTTGTACCTTTAAGCTATTGCTGAAAAGTGTTCAAAACATTCATAACTTTCTTCAGACAGAGTGAAGGAATAGCAAAAGAGGATTGCTAGTGAGGCATTGTTGTGGATAACTTCAGTTAGAATTGTAACCAAATACTTCAAATACCTCCATTATTTATAATGATAAAGATCTTCAGTAAAGCTATTTAACTAGATTAAATTGATGCCAAAATAATCTCCTTGTTATCTCAGACACCACAAAAGAAAAAAAAGGAGAGACACCAGGAACAGGAATGTGGTTTTACTAGGTCACTGCTTTATTACACTTCAGAATTATCTGATAATAGAGGTTGTAGAGATCATTGATGCTTCTTTAATCCCTTTGGGGAGAACCACTGTCAACCTCCAGAGCTTTTGCATCTGCATCCAACACAAAGGCTTGTTAGTGTTACCCTTCCTTGCTATGACTATGCTGGGCCAGAGGCTTAAGTGATGGATTCCACATTGTCTGATATATTCCACCCTGTTCCTCAGGTTTTTTGAGAGATGCCTTGTCACAATCTATTTCTGATTCACTGGAACTTCAGTGAGTGATCAGCTGCAGCATCAAATCTTTTCTTATGGGTCCTGTCACCCATTTCCACAGCTGTTACACTGCTGAAAGAAAGACAAAGCCCCTCTCCAGTCTAATGTCATCATGAAAGGAGAGATGTAGTTGACAAACTCCAATTCCTCTAGCAATTTCAAATCATGCCTTACTATGGATCATTGCAATGGACAATACCTAAAAAAGCACAACATTATACTCCACACCTAGGATGCAAGTTTGCTATTGCTGTTCAAGTTGTGGCTTAAGTGTCTGAGGTAGGATCACTGTGGCTTGGAAAGCCCTCTGCTGATGTGAAAAAATAAATACAAAGAGCTTTTTTTGAGAGAGTTACAAAGGCTATTCCTTGAGAGAGAGGAGAGATAGGTATGTTCCTGTTGATGAAACTGAACTTTTAGAGTTGTTTGGGATTTTTTTGATTATTTTTTTTCTCATACAACAAATGTGATTACTTCTCCTTAATATTTCCCTGTGCCGGAGAGGGCCAAATATTGTCCTTTCACCTGACTGTGATGAGGTCAGTGAGGGTTGCAATTTAAGGGAGGGATTTATGGAATTGTAATGGCTATACATTTTACATTTATAGGTGCTTACCTAGTTGGAACTTCAAAATGTTTGCAGTTTCATCTACTGCTATTCAGAGTGCTGTACAAGAGCTGTGGTGGCTCCTACCATGTGAGGTCATTGTAGGCATCAAAAGCCTGCTTCATATTTAAAAAGACAGGGCACAGTAAGTATGTAGTAGATGTCTTAAAGGTTCAGGAGGTCAATTCTATTAAACTCAGTGGAGTAACTCAAAGTATTGAGGTTCCTCACAGAATTTTATTGTTATTGGATTAAGGCCAGAAAAACAGATTCTATCGCTGCACTGTAATGTATTGCAGACTTGCACTGAGATTAAGTTCCTTAAATGCAAATGTAGCTCCTTTTACCAAACTGTGGAAAATTTATCTAATCCCTCTGGTAGACTCCTGAAGCATCCTGGTGTAATCTGTATTTCACCTGGAAGCTTCTTGGCTCTCTGTAAGTTTCCTTGGAGTTGCTTCAGAAGAATATTAGCATTGTGCCACAGGCAATGAGTGTAAAAATTTACCTGAGAGGAAGAAAATACCAAGAGCTTTTCAGTTTCTAGGAGTAACAGGCTATTTTCTAAACAGGCAAAACTCTGGCAAAGATAAAACAAATACAGTGTACTGCTTAGTCATGAATAATCATCTTAGTGTATCCATGTCATAAACCTGATGTTATTTCGTATCTATTATTTTTAATGTGGTTTGTCTTACAACAATGAAGTCAGTTATTCTTCAGTTGGAGGCAAACACCTATAGCCTACTCATATTTTTAATTCAACAGTTTTTTATCATAAAATTTCAATGTATTCCACATTGACAAATGTACTGATTTCCATTGTTTGACAGTGCCTTCAGACTAAGGTCATCCCAATAGTAATCTAAACTGTAATAGAATTAAACCAGAAATAGAATGTGTTCAAAAAAGAAAGTTTTACAAAAAAATCTCAAATGCAATTTTGGAGGTTTTTTTTCTCCTTTTAAGTAGTTTGCTACTTAAATAATGCTCCTAGCACCGAATACGCAGTTAAATGCCTTTCTCCAATTTTTCTGTTCTAATTTTTCTGGCCTGTGAGAATGTCAAACAGATTGTAAATTACCAATACATTAATTTTGAAGTGACTTTTCATAATTCTTCATGCTGAAAGAGGAAAAGAAGCATCTTAAAGAAATGAAATACACTGCCTTTGTAAGGGAATGAGAATATATGTGATTTACTTTAAACATGAAGCTACAGATGTAGATATGTTAAAGATTCACATATATTGTTTATGTAAATAAGTTGAACAGTCTTTTTATGGATTGTGACTGTGTGAGTTTAGGTAAAACTCCTGCTGAACTTCTCCTGTTGGAAGAAAAACATTTGTTTATTCTCAAGTACTGGCTTACTTTTACAGGATTTTTAAATTATATTTTGATAATCTAGGAAAATTATTTGTGTTAGTGTATCTACCTATAAAATTAGTAGCAGTAATACTGACCTCTGTGTTGGGGTGTAAACACCTTCCAATAAATAATGAGTGTATTTAATTGTAATGGTTTAAATACAATTTAGCAACTACAATCTGTCAGTTAAATATTTATTATTTAATGGTTTAAATAAATGGGACGCTTCGTAATGCACTCCCAGCAAAACAGAACCACTGGAATTGTTTTGATTCATACACCAAATGTTGTATTTTGAGAGCCATACAACTTTGTAGTAGGCTTAAAAAAACTTCCAGAAATACAGTATTAACAAAATCACCATGAGGTCTTGGCTGAGTAATTGCATAATATTTATAATCACCCTGGCCAAGATTCCTTTTGAGAATTCTGAGACAGCTATTTTTAGAGAAATCTGCATGGTGATGCAATCCTTCATGAAATAATTAAAGTTCATATTTAGAACATCTCAAGAGATTTTGGTGAGAGCAGAAGACACTACTGTGTTACTGATTCATTCTGTACTTGGATACTGTGAGAAAATTTCCCAGTTGCCTCTTTTCATTTTCGGGATATCAAGCCTAAAATGTAAGTGGAGTTGGCCAAGATGCAAAGTCTTCTAACTCCTTGAGAGCATTTTATTTTTCTTCTGAAAACATGAAATTAGAAACGTTTCCAGTGTGTTCAAGAGTGCAGGTGTACAGAGCACTCTGGCCAGAGGCAAAGCTGGTGTTTGGCAGTCTTTGCTATTAGTTCACTACTTTATACTTCATCACATGAACATATTGCTCATGAAACAAAGAGGCTGAGAAAAAAATCAGGGATTTATACAAATCTGTTTAGCCACCATTTCTCAGCAAGTTAACCACGAGCAATATTTGCTCTTGCATGTAAAACATAGAAGTATTTCTTACTAATTGACATGCAAATATTTCAAAGAACTTTTTCAGCAGCAAAGAAATGAAACGGAATGGTGAAGTAATTCAGATGTATTGCATTGCATATTTTATGATAGTGAAACTGTTTATATTACTGTATAAGAAAAAGAATAGGATTAGATGTTGTGATTGTGCTTGTCCTGGCAGCCCAAAACATTCTTCTGCAGTGTTGTGCATCAATTACTTGTATTTAAGTTCTGTGTTTAACAAGTGTGGGAACAAAAAAGTCTTGCAATGCTTCTTACAGTGTCTGTAGATATTATCTTTGATCAGTAGCACTGTCCTGCTATTGTGTTGGTTCCTAATCACTATTGCTTCTGTTTCTGGTGTTGTCAAACTAAGTTAATGGTTCTGATTTCCTTGAATTTCACAGGTGGCAATATTACAGAAGCACAGAATACTACATTGTTATTTATTATTAATGTTGTTATTATTAGTATTACGTACACAGATCTGCTTCAGAGAGAGATTTATTGCACTGTTGAGTCTAAATGTTACTGCACAGTAAATGGAATCCATGTTGCAAAGTCATTTGCATGGGTACTGCAGACATATTTGACTATTGTGATATATTTTTCCTCTTCTGTTTATACTGTTTATTATCACACATAATACTGGTCTTGCTCAAGCTTTAAGCACCTAACTTTGAATAAAGGAGTAGTGTGAGACAGTTAAGTTTTAGGAGTTTTATTTTTGTTACAGTTATGCTACACAAGCTCTTTGTTTTATTTTGGGTGGGTAAGAATAGAAAAATCTAATAGCTTCATATATTGAACTCTCATATGAGGAAAAATCAGTCTGGTAATTTTGCCCTTAAAAATTCTCAGGAAATGTTGCAAAATGGCTATTAATCTCTGATTTTAAATGTGTCTGTTCAGATCCTATTGACATCAATACAATCAACCAAGGAATGCAATGGCTTTAAATTTATTTACAGTCTTAAAAATCTTTGTTGTTTATACTTTTCTATTAATTAGTAACATCCTAAGGCAATATTTCTGCATGTGTAACATTGGGTTTTAGTCTCTTAATTTGTAATCAGAATTTTGAATCTGTATTTTTGAATTTGAGTCAGTAATTCTCAACTTTGCCAAGTACAAGAAGCTTAGCTATAAAACCAGTTAGTGTAGGGATGAAAGAACAGAAAAGAATATAGCTTAACACAGTAGGTTCCATATGGCACAAGGTAAGAAAGAGAATGTGTTTGTGTAGCTAATAGCTTTTGCCTGATCAAATTCAGAAGAAATGTTCTGTGTTGGAAAGATACTGAAAATGTTGGCTGTGCTCACGCAGCACTTTGCACATATTCGAAGTAAGGTTTGACAATTTGTATTATAGTGAAGGGCTCAAGTCACAGGTGGATATGGCATCATTTCTTCCACCTTATGCTCTCAGGTATCCATGTTCTTTTGGATGGTATTTTTACACAAACATTTTCCAGTGCAAAGGGCGCTTTTTCTTTTTTTTGCCTTCAGGGCCTACAGCAGTCAGACCCTGAGGGCATCACAGGCCTGGTATGTAAGTCCTTTCCTGCTTTGTAGTTGGTGATCAGCTTTAAAATCTGTTCTCTGTTCAGATTTTCATTCTTTAAGAATTTATATCATATCTTAAGCATGGCCATGTCTAATGGCACTCTTTTGCACTGGTGACAATCTCATTGTGAACTTATACTAGAAGTCTTAATAGCAATAGCTGTCATTGTGCACTTTGTTTAGACAAACAGCCTAACTCCACTGAGACTGAAATCTTAAGTGGAAAAAGTAAGTAATTCAGGTATAAAATAATGTATATAATAACTTCCATAACTTTTGATCTGGCTGGCTCAATAGGTGAAACTGTGTGTTGAGTATCTCAGATAAGTATAGGGAATATCTCTGTTGTATAAATGAGTAAACTCCCAAGTTATTTGGTTTTGTTTTCTGGTTTTTTTTCTCCATGAGATGTCTTTGAAACATGTCCTTTAGTTCTATTACAAGGTAACCTGTGATAATAAAGCTCAATGTAGTTCAACACTTGATTGCAAGTAGAGTGCTAAGTAGCCAGTTATTTAAAAAGATTGTAAAAATTGAATGTCAAATTTTCTGCTCCTCTGGTGGTGGATAAAATTAAAATTTCGATTGTCTAGCATCATCTTAAAATTAATTATAGGTAAAATGTCTCTATAAAGCATATCAAGACACTGTGTCTGTATTCCAAGATAAAATCCATGCATTGAAATTTATGTTTTAACAATTTTTATTGCATACAATTGAAGAAATATGGTAATTTGAACTTGGGCTGTATTTTGTATATGATACAAGTGACAGCTAGGCTTGGCAATGAAATTGCAAAAATTATGGCTGAAATTAACTATTCAGCCGTTAAAGATACTGAAAGACAATCACTGCTACTTAACCAAAGTGTTGCAGTTTCAGAGCTCTCGTTTAGCCACTGAAGTTTCTTATTCCTGTCTGGTTTTAAATAATTATTATGGGGAAGTGTCTTTTTAATGAGTTATTTCCTGTTGTAAAAAGAAAGAAAAAAGAAAAAAGCAGAGAAGCTTACCTTCTTCTGTTGCCTGTCTGCACTTAGTAGGACCTGGCCTGAGATGTCCTCGGGCAGCTACTGGTTGAGAGCTTTAATTAGGCTTTTTAACCTGCTTCTTTGTGTCTGTGTTCTCACATACTTCTATGTAATTACCAAGTTTAGTAGTAGGACTCAGACAAATACTTTTAGCATGACTTTAGCCTATACATTACTGTGTTTGCTGTATTATTATATTTCCTGTGCTTCAAGCTATACTTTTAATTCATAGAACTTAAAAAGACTTCAAAAACACAAACTCTGCAGAGACTGCAGCTAAAAAGTCAGATGGAACATTTTCCAATCAACATAACTTTGTTCAGTCACAAGTGTCAGGAAAGTTGAAATTTGGCCTTAGTACTTGAGATAAGTGTCTGCTTGTCACTGGAACTGCTGCCTGTCTCAGTCTGCCAAGTGTCTAATATCTCACTGATGTTTGTAAGACTATTACCCTACAGCTTGTGAAGAGGGAGACTTAATATTACCTCTAACTTCTTTCAGTATAATTCAGTCATATTTTGTAATCTTGCAAAGCAGCAGGTGTGATGTTAATATCAGTTAAAAAGTACTCTAATTAAAAAAGATCCAGAATATATGTAAAGCTTTTACGCTAATTTTCAACACTAAATTATCAGATCCGGTTCTTTGAAAAGATCTACTTTGGAAGCTGCATGGGAGTCACAGTATCTAATTTGAGCAGCAATTGCTTTTGTATTTCACATAGGAGGAAGGGTAGATTTAATGAAAAATTGGAAAATCTTAGTACTGTTTCTTAGTGACTATTTTGTGTCCTGTAAACGTGAGAAGGGCAGACAGAGCCTGAACACGTGTCCAGGTTACATCTGTGTTACAAATGATAAGAACTGTAAGATTTTAATGTTAAATATCACATGACTTAAGTTTAATGCATAACTAGGTATTGATGGGAAAAATATCTATTTATTTAGTTTATTAGCATAAAATCTTTAATGTGTTCTTTACTTCATATGCAAGAGTTGTATCATTAAGTAAATAAAAATAGCTAAATGAGGAGTAGCCAAAATTTTCCCCATTAAGCTATCATGCAAACTTTTAGCCTGCATACGTCCTGTCTCTCACACTTTCCAAGACAACTCATACACTAGAACAGGAAAAGAACACCATGCTTATTAGCCCATTTGGAATTTTAAGAGGGAAAAAAAATGTGTTCTTCAATGGAGGCAGGAAACAAAGTGGCAAAACACATGATGAAATACAATTAAGAGTAAGAATATAATAATAGATTATTGGGATGTTATAAAAAGAAAATGCATAAGTAAAGCACTCAGTAAAACATAATTCCATCCCGTAGAGATGCATTCCAACACCCATACAGTTACATACAGTGGAAGCAGGGACAAGGATCTTGGGAAGAGTATAGGGATGCTGCCCGATGGTGTAGAGATGAAGTCAGGAAGGCTAAAGCACAGCTAGAGCTCAACTTAGCAAAGAATGCAAAGAATAGCAAGAAGGGATTCTACAGGTACATCAATGAAAAAAGGAAGGTCAAAGAAAACATTC